>OU974074.1:1102500-1667500 GCA_918843875.1 Diadumene lineata | reverse complement strand
GAATGAATGAATGGATGTGTGGATAGATGAATGAATGAATGAATGAATGAATAAATAAATATAAATAAATAAATAAATAAATAAATGCAATCCACATGGTGTGTATTCTTGAGATGAACGCTAACTCTCACTAGACCTAACTGACCAAGTTAGCGCTTATTTAGAACACATGGCAATCACTTTAGATTCTGTTGACAAATCTATCAGGTATAAATATTTAATAAATATCACCGTATGCACTATTTCTCATTATTATACTATTATCATTATTATGTATTTTTAGAAAGTAGCAAATTAAAGCCACACTTGACTAAGGTGCTGTTTATATGAGGCGAGCCAGACCGGTTTATATAACCAGGCCCTTATACCATTTATTTACATGTTAAGATTCTATTCGCAATTGTTCTTTCAATTTCAAAACTTTTGTTTAATTCATTTTTTTCTTCAATAACAAAATATATATTTTACCATTAGATGTAATTTCGTTTTGTCTCTTGGTTCTCATCTGTAACCATTGATTTTTTTCAATTTTCCATGAAATAACAATGTTTTCTTACCTTATTTAAGAAAACTAAAAAAACCTTTGATTTATCAAATACTTCAAAATTCAATCTTTACTTTTCGTTTCGAAAAAAAGAAAAGACAATTGACTATAATTCAATCAAAAAATAAGTTTCACCATCAAATTTAAGATTGATAAAAGACCCAATCAGTCAGTCTAAATACTTCAAATGTGATATATTAAAGCCCGGAATCACTCTAATCTAGTTTGGTTGAAATTACTGCACTGAATACCGTAAAAAATAATTAATAAAAGATGGGCATTGACCATATTTAATAGTAAATTCAACGAGACAAAGATAATTTTGAAAGGGAGGAAAAATATCTCAATTATTGCGTAAAATTTCGAAAATTGCTGATAAAGTTCTTCTTTATTCTGATCAGTGAAAATTTATGTAGTTTGAAACTAGCACATTTGAACAATTGCTTTCAAAAAAGGTTGGTTGGATTAACAGTAGCTTCTGCAACTTGTATACGAAACAAAAATGTCATATTTAGTGCGCGGCTTTCAGTGCGAGAAATGGAACATCTTGCCAGTCATTTCACTCCTTTTTCGGCTTTTTTTCTCCTCTGTGTAGTACGGATGACGAAGCGAGTTAGTGCGCAGCCTTTTCAGTGCTAGAGGTTCCCATAGTTCGATTCCCAGTGATTTTCACATCCTTGTAGTTTGACTTCTATCTATCGATGTACATGGATGTAGATTGTGCTGTATTAGAAGGGCGTTTTAAACAGAACTTGCAGAACCGATTCAAAGACGTGGATCCTTGATCGCTAAGTACAAAACTGAGACTTCATCAGGTTTTTAAACTTTACAATTACTGTTTATTCATTTGGCATAACGTGCAACTGAAATGTTTTTATCGTTTTAGATTGCCTTAAAAAAAATCTTAAAATTCAGTGCAAAATATGAAAATATACCAAGAAAAGACGGATAGTAAATTGTATGTACTGAATTATTTAAGACTTCGCTTGAGTTTTAAAAGTTAACTAAATGATTTTAGTAGTTTATATTATATTTGTTTTAGCATCATTGTTATTATTTTCTTTCCAGTATAACGTTAAGCCAATGCAAGCTGGAATTAATCGAAAGTCTGTTTAAAATTTACAAACTTTATTATTTACTTTCAAAGTTAGTAAAACCTTTATTACGACTGTACATATCACATCGATGACAGCCAATGTCTCTTATTGATTATTGTCATTAATTTTGTTCGTTCTGTTAATTCTCATTTCACTGCAAAAAACAACAAAAATAATTAATATTTAATTAACAACTCGACTACAGTAACTGTTAATAAGGAATTGCTATTGGCAATAATAAATACAGGTGATTCATAGTAACTTATCAAGTTGGGTTAAACAAATGCTGTGTAAAAGGGCGGGGCGACGTTTTGTTAGTTAAACGAGTGTTTTTTTTTTGTGTGTGTGGTAACACCATAACAATTTATTCACAATCGTGCAAAGAAGTATTAGAAATTTTGACTAAATCAATTTACACATAAGATTTTTTTTGCAATCCCTAATTCCAATACGATGATCCTACCTCAATTCTATGTCATGATCCGTGACCCTCATTTGAATGTGTTTGCGTTGCTAGTGAAAAAAAGACTCAAGACGTATTTACACGGTACGATTTGTCGTGTGCGATTTGTAGTATACTACTGGTCGTGAAGTTCCAAACCACTAAATAAGTAGATTAAATCAGACCTTAAGATCACCGATCCCAATCCTGTGAGCTCTGATCCTAACTAAGTCTGTGATTCCTGATTTAAAGCTTGCCATTGCATCTGATTTCAAAACTTCGGTCCCTAATCCTATAGTCTAGCTGTCAGCCCTGAATGCTAAGCTTGCAATCCTTGGTCCCGACCTTAACATAACAAATATGAAGAAAGGAAAGGAAAAAAAAAACCTCTGAGACAGAGGGAGGCTGAGGGACAAGTACTTATTATTTATAATACAAAGAGAAAATGTCATGAGCCAGACGTGTCCGAAGTATCCTTTCAAAAAAGAATAGAAACCCTTAGTTATCTCAAAGCGGTTTTACGCTAAATTAAGTACAGTCTTTTCATTGCTTCTTTTTTTTCGACATTGTGTCCATCAACTGACTTCAATTGCGATCTTTAAGTCCTTCATTTTTATCTTCACACTCTTTTACCTAGCTAGATAACTTACAAAACAAGCTAGACGCGCTTGAGCACCGTGTTGAACAGGTTGAAGAGTTTCATGTCACCTGTTTTGACTTTAAAGCCGTCTTTGACGGTCCGGTATCCAACGTTACCGACTTAAATGTGTTTTCTAACTGATCTCAATCCAAAAAAACGCACACAAAACACATGGGTGTCCACATGTATTTCCACTTTCTAGAGAAGCTAAAATGTTGAAGGGTCATAGAAAATATTGTAGGAAATCACTAAATTCAAATACTTGCGGGAAATTGCTTTTACCAAATGTAAGAGAAGGGATTTTGACCAATCTTAGAATATAGTAAAAAAAAACATTTGGAGGTTTTGACTCATGTCGATATCATCATCTAATAATTGTGAAAAAAAATTAGAAATCTTCAATAAATGTAAAACTTCTTTTGACTTGTTCTTGCCTTGTTTCAGACTTTCAGATCATTCTGTCACCATTCAAGATTTTTGACCGTGATTGGCACATGCCAAACACTACTTATTTGTAATTTACACATTTTCTTTGGGACTTTGTCATTCGATTGCTCGACTTCCGCGTTGGATGACAAAAAAGAGGAATTTTCACCGGTTTTCAAGATAAAAATAAGGTGTAATATACACTCTCCAATATCGAGAAATTAGTTAAACTTACATAGATAGTGAGTGGTTATTCCAAGACCGATAATTAAAGGCTTAGATTACAGATCAAATGTGATTCCCCGAAACCAACGAAAATTGAAAAAGCGATATTGTTTTTTTGGAGAAAAAGCGACAATTGAGTACATGAACCCGATTCTACACGCTACAAAATATTGTTTTTTTTACTGAAACATAAAGTAAAATAAAATAAAAAAACGCACTGACTGATGTGAAATTAGTTTAAACTCAATATTTGTTTCACAGAACAAAAAAAAAAATATTTAAATGAAAATTAATCTGAATCTAAAAGCAGAAAGTTCTATTACTTAGTGCAAAACCATGAGATTTACTGAACAAAACCAACGGCTGCAATTTTTTTTAATTTTTATTTTTATTTTCACGAATTCGAAAATAATTGGTACATTCAAAATCAGAACTGTTGCCAAAAATCATGAATATTATGAGGAACTTTTGAAAACGTCAAAAATAACATGGAATTTCACGGAAAATCTCTATCAAATATGTTAAAACGACCAATCTAACATCATAATTAACTCCTTGAAGTGTATTTTGCGGAGTGAAATTTGTCAGTATTAAAAAAAATCTTCATGATTTTTTGTTATTTATAAAGCACGCAGCGCTAAATACTGTTTTAAATGGTAAAATTGTGATCAATTGTTTCGAGTTACTGAGATTTAATATTCCTACAGCCGTCTCGTAGCTCACTGGCCAGATCTTAATTGAGACCCGCTTTGTAAACTGCACACGACTCATTATTTTCTCATTAAGGACATCAAAAAGAAACCCTTTCAAGTATTTGCGGCGATTTTGTGAAGTTTACTTAACTGAGGACCCTTCCTCCTTTAAAACAACAAACTTTGGTGTAAATGTAATAAAATGTTATTTGAGCATTTAATCCGAAGTATTTTGCTCGAAAAACGTGTGCGGAAAAAAAAAAAATACGGGAAAATTTGAAAAATAGCAAAAAATAAAAACATTAAAAACAACCTATTTTTGCGTTTAAAAGCAACAATATCATTCAGACAAAGCTCAACTGTATAGAAATAAATGATCTAAAATGGTCTAGTTTTGTAATGGAAATCTTGCTTAGAAAGAAATGCTTTTCGAAACTCATGCACTGAAGCGCATTTCAACAACAACAGCAGCCGGAATGCGCTTGAAAAAGCAAAGTTTCCAGTCCAACTGAATTGTATTGCGCGTTTATAAATAGCAAAAAATCATAAACCTAAAAATTGTTTCTTTTTGTACTTTTTGAGTAAAAAGAAAGAGTTAGTAACATTAAACTATAGACCGTTTTCACGACCAAAAAGAAGAATGCATGCATTTCTCCGAAAATATGTCATACCAAAAAGAAATCGTCGGAGAACAATAAACTTCATTGAAAGCCGTGTGCCATTTTTTGCGATTGATTTTAATTTTCACTGCATTATTTCAGTGCGTTGATTGTTTTCGATTGTAGTCATTTTGTAGTGTAATTCTGCTAATAATAGAGAAGTAATAAGCGAGTACAGCCAGGTGATTCGTGATTGACATTAAGGGTGTGAGACTTCAATCATACATGCGTTATTTCTTGGTCGCATACAATAGCTAATTACCCAAAAACCCTGAGATCAAATTGATTACTGAACTATTTAAACCCAAGAGTGTCACAACCATAATCAGAACGAGCTCGCGACAGCATCGAATACTCTTCTCACTAAACTCAAAATTCAAACCATGGATCGCGAATTGTCGTATTGCTTTACCATTTCACGAACTGATAGCCAAGTCCCTGCTAAAAGATCATCTTTTGCCATACAAGACATTTTAGGACTGGCAGAAAAAGATGGGAAATCGAAAGTGGAAAGTATTTTGCAGGAGAGTGTGGTAGACCGGCCATATTGTGGAACAGTCGTAACTTCGGCTCTTGAACTAATTCCGGATAAATTTTCGGGTAAGTTACTTTGCTTATATTACGCTAGTAGAACCGTAACAGGAAATATGCTTCTCTAATATGTATCGATTTCCAAAAAAAACAAATTTGGAATTATGGTAGAAATCATAACTTAAAACTGCACTTGAACCTTAAAATTCAACTCGAAAAATACGAAGGAAATTTTGAGTTGGCTAATTGATAAATCACAGATTTATGACTGTACTTTACAAGAAAAACAGCGCGTCAATTTCGGAAAAAGAACGCCAAATAGGCAATCACTGCATAAAAGTGATTTAAAATCGATGATTTAAACTATGATCTGAAATCACATTATCGTTACTGGTAAAAAGTAGTGAAATTTTATGTTAAAGCATTATCTTAAGTGAAGGTTAAGAGAAAAAGCGACTGTTTTTAATGAAGTCTAATGTACTAATTACATCGGTCAAGATTTACATTGTCACTGTCCTTTTCAAGCCACAGCCATAGAAAAATCTCCAACAACAAACCGCCACTGCATTATCAATATTTTCAAGAACAGCTTTCTAAAGTCTCTAATATTGATACTAATACTGTGCTGTGGTTTTTCTCGATGACTTGAGCTTTTATCGATATGTAGAGGAGTTTTTAAGGATTTTAACAGCGTTAGTTTTGAGATTTTCCTAACGCAGACAAGGGGATCGATGGTTATGCATATAAAGCTATTTCAATGTTTGTATATTTCATTATCGCGATCAACGAAAATTCTGGCTCATTAAATAGCCGATAATATGACTTTAAATATGCGATATTTTTAGATTTACGTTGTCTTTTGCTGATTAGAGTGATTTGAAAGCTCGCTCTTCTTAGCTTATTCAGTAGATCGTAAAGCGAGTTTACTTTACAACGGTACAGCTTTTTTCTATTTTATAATTTACGTTTTTTTCTGAACTTCGGTATTATCTATTATTTACCAAAATCTTCTCTCTCATTTTCTATCATAAAATTTGTTTGGGTATTCGATCAATTTTGGATCATTTTTACGCAAAAAAAAAAGAAAAAAAAATCAAGAAAAAAAGATTTAAATCTTTGGTTCATTTATAACATGAATCCAATTTTTTTATTTGACATTATATTTCGCTATCATATACATCTCGCTAACATAGCAACTCGTTATGGCTACTTCTATCGCTCTCCACTAATTTTGTTTGATTTTTTTTTCGTTCAAGATTTACGAAACAACTCCAAGACCGATCCCTCAAGCATATTAACGGCACACGATAAACTAGGAAACAAGAAATCCAAGAAAAGACGACATCGCACGATATTCACAAACTTCCAGCTCGAAGAATTGGAAAAAGCTTTTAAAGACAGCCACTATCCCGATGTTTATGCACGAGAAAGCCTTTCTATAAAGATAGACCTACCAGAGGACAGAATTCAGGTACTTGCGTTGATATCACATATTCTAATATAACTATTTCTTGCTCCAGAAAATAGTGAAATGTGAGTTGGTTAATGAATTTCTCTAAAAAGGAGAAAGAATAAAAAAGAAATGTTGAAGCACAAAATTTAACAAATCAAACAAAAATTAACTAAAATGGGTTCTGTACCGTGGCTCATGATTATCAGATTCGAAAATTAGCACTAATTTTGTTGAAAGGAAACTTGTGTTTAAGTTTGGGGGAATTTTAGTTTAGGAAATATGAAGAGAAATTAGTTAAAATGTGAACAAAAAAATGTGGATTTATTTATTCAAACTCAGTACGAATGAAAACTTATTGAGCAAAAAAGGAAATCATGTCAAAGCAAAAAAGGTTTTTAACTAGCCTTTTTTGTTGTAGTAAGATATAGGTGGGGAATTTTGTCATAGTCAAAAACAAACAGAGTCGGATGGGGAATTCTTACTGAAAAATTAAGAAATAAAAGTAAAAACAATCAAGAAAATGTCGATCTAAATTTTTTCGAGATCTATCGAAGTTGAAGCATTTTTAGGGATGATTAAATTGTGTTATAAAATCTCTATGGTAATAATTAAAGCAAATATGAAGACATCTTCATAAACTTGTAGCTACAAGTTTAAATATGAAATTAACTTTGATTATTGAGATGAATAAGCAACGAAATATAAAACATCAAATATAGATCAAATCTCAACACAACTGATGCAAGCTTTTTAAGTATAGTGTTAAAAGTTCTGATTTATCTCTCTATTGTTCTTCTAAATTCAACAAATATCGTTGACCATTTTGCTGTTTAAATTCAACCAAAAAAAAAAAAAACGGCCGAAATCAGACAAATAAAATAAAATAGAATCTCAACACAAATCTCAAGAAGAGAAGTTCTGATTTTGAATTGTCTCCGCTGTTTCAAAACCATCAAATGTAAATCACAAGTTTGCAATGAAATAGCAGCGAAAATCCTCACACAGTACTATCTGGCACTTCATTACCGTTCATAAATAATATGAACTGCTCATAATTACCGTAATTATAAAAACCTTACATTCTCTGTGACAGGTGAAAACTCTGGGTAGACGCTCTATTCAAAAATGCTTCAATAAATCAAACCTAAAAGACACATTTCATTCGTTATAATCTCAATTCGATCTATGGACACTCAAAGAAATCAATTTCAAGCACATTACGTGTTTTTTTGTTTTGTTTTTGTTTTTCAACATGTCGCGGTTCGGTTAATCCGGCGAAAACGATGCAGCAAACTGCGAATTTGTACGAAATTTGACGAAGTTGCGAAATTGGGTAGAATTTGCAGCTTTAAACAAAATAAATGAAATAATTTGCTCATCAAGAAAAAACATCGAACAAACTTTCAAATAATTTTTTTCTTGGAGCTTTTCTGGCATTTTCCCATTAGAATTGATTGAAATCAAAGTGAAAAAGAACTTAGCACAATTTGTTTTTTTTTTTTGTCTAGTTTGTCTAGAGCAATTTTTACTAGTCGCCAAATTGTTTTTTTTTTAATGTAGCAATTAAATCCCAAAATGAAGACCACATTTTCATGCGAGTCGTTTGACTGTCCGTTTCGTCTCAGGTCGGATTTTTGTTTTCAAACAGTTCAACAAGAAAAACTTCTTTTGCAAGGCATTTGGCCAGTTTTATTTCTATTTTTTTTTTTTGTTAAACAGACTCGTTAACCGTATTGAAAATTACTAAAACCAACAATTCCCAAACATAACTTAAATATATGATATATTATATAAAAGAAAGTTTGAAATGTATCTCAAATGACTACAACATCCCCCCATTTTCGTTTTTCTTCAAAAACACGTTCGTTAGATTTTTCAAGACAAATTAAGGAAATTACGTCAAAATTGAGTGAGCTAGAATCGCAGGTAATTTATTAGCTATTGAAATAGAACGGAAAGGGTTTGTTCTGACAAAAAGGTTGCATTACAATGCTTATTTAGATTGTATTGGTGTCATTTGCGATCGGAAGTGCAGCAAATAACAGTTTATAATAACTTTAAAACATAATTACAGCTCTTTTTACGTCAAGAGTGGAAATAACGGGGTTTGTAACCGTTATTATTATCGATTGTAAAATTGCGGGTTTGTAGAAGTCGATAGCATTACCTGCCATACGTGAACCCCCCATGTTTGTACATTTAATCGTAAAGCGCATTGAAATCATACGATGTCAAACGCCGTCGTGAGCGTACATAATAATTAATTGTGAAGCAGAACGAGACATGACTGCGTCCCTTGCTGATCATCGTGCGTGCTTGCGTGGTAGTGTTGCACACTGAGACGATCTGAAATGCCGCGCTACAAAAGCAAATGTAAAATGCGCTGCAAAAGCACAACATCACATTCAACTGTACATGTTTATCTCTCACGATTATAATTTAGTGTAAAGTGCAGTGAGAAGATGCAAAATGTCCTGCTAAGGATTACATTACAATGCATTCTAACTGTTTCACGATTGTACATCGCGTGGCAGTGTACATAATGTTAATTGCCCTAAATGTTGGTAAATTGTAAAATGCACTTTCGAAGAATGCCCATAAAAAGCGAATAAAAACGATGTTTTAGATTTATAATTTAAGTTTAAACTTATGATTTAGTCGTTAAAGTTTATTTAACTAAAGGCTCAATGGTATTTAGGTGGAGTTGCAGATGGACAACAGTTAAAGTTCTTTTAATTAGAGTTGTGCCACGCTATTGAAAGTGGAGTTGAAAGTTTGATGTCTTTTTTGATTAAAGTGAAGAGAGCGGCATCTTTTTACGACTTCAGTCTTGGCAAACATTGATTTCTCTTCCGCATAGACTAGAGAAAAAGTACTATAACCTTTGAAATAAGAAGAAAACCTGTTATTTCAAATGAGAAAAAGTAAGGAAGTAAAGTTGAGAGTTTTGATTTAGCAGAAATTATTCTCTATTTCATACAATTTCTGTCAAAAATCTTGCAAGTTTTCATTTGGATTTGAATTTATCACTTGTGTTAAGCAAAAGTGAAATGTTTAGTATTTAGTTAGCAATAATTATTTTCTAATTCGCATGAAAGGCGCGCGTTCTTTTGAAGCGATTGTAGAGTTTATTTAACACTCTGCTGTCTTTATTGCTTGCCAAACAACTATCGTTTATCGAGGATTGACATAGCGGAAGCTGCCTCGATAACACCAGAATAATTTTAATAAATTTGTACAGGAAGCAAAATCGTTTTTCATTACGAATTGAACAGTAGCTTTCCGTCAATTTTTACTCAATTTGATTTTGAAATCTGATGAGTCGAAGCGACAGAATCGGCGAAACATTTTCACGATTTCTTTTACTGGATTAGAAAATTTGTTGAGGTGAGGCCACAAAAATGGCAGATGAATGGTTAAGGAAGAAATGAAATTGGCGGAGATGTTCGCATATTTCTTATTGGTAATTTTGATAGGAAAATAAGCTGAATTAAATCGCCAAAAAGAAGAATGTCAACAGTGTTTTGCTCTGTTTGATATTGAAATAAGCTAAACTGAATGGACAAAAATGGCGGACCTGTCAAGGGACTGAGCAAACTAAATGTTCAATAGCTAATGCGGTTATGACAGTAAATTAAAGCTATGCCAACTTAAATATGGTTAAAAGATGAAATTAAATAGTATATCTAGCTATGTGTGTATTTGTATAAGTCGGTCATGGTGAAATGCTTTCACAAAGGTAGAAAGACTAACGGCTTCGAGTTGCTGTTATTTTAATTTCGCTTCTTTTTTTTAAAAAAAGTACTCGCTGTACGTTGTATATCAGTTCTAACGGATAAAAAGTATAGTCCAGTAAATGTTATCCAATTTCCATCGCTTTTTTTTCTTTTCTTTCATTTTTAAGTATTTTAAAAATAGGTTGGATAGCTCAGGAAAGATTCTAAGTATTGGTTTGATTGTTGCATGCAAAGACGAAAAGAAAAATAGAAATTAATCTGAAGGTTCTAATAGATCTTGATATACAATGATATACCTGAGAAGAATGGGCGAGGGTTACGTAGAGAAATGAAGATCTGGTAAGAACAGAATGGAACGGGAAAAGGAAGCCGGAATAATTAGACAGCTTAGAGAAAAGTTGGAAACGTAACAGAAACAGAAAAAATGACATAACGAAAGAAGGAAAAAAATAGTAAATTCAAAGGCATTTTTCGTGATAAAACTATAAAGAAGATAGAAAAAACAAGCCGCAAACAAAATTTACTTTAAAAGTAAAAAATAATAATAACAATAAAAATAATAATAATAACAAAAATAAGTAACAACAACAACAGCAAATCGAAACAAACAAATCGAATTTGAAGAGTAAAAGAAAAGAGAAAAAGAGAGAAAAAATAGACATATTTGCTTGTCTGTTTTTTGTTTCCAAACTCACAACCCACTTTGCTAATCACGCTGTCGCAATTAACCCTCTGGCCATGGTGAAAATTAGGTCTGAAGCTGAAGGCAAATTGTAGGCTTTTTACCTTAGATAATCAGAACATTTTAAATAGCAGATCATTACGATATTTTAAACTGGCAAAATAGAAAAAGCTGAAATAACTGATCACAAATATTGGCAAAAAGTAAGTTTTATCTCCTTCGGGGGAAAAGGATATTCCAAAGCAAAAATTAACTAAAACTATAAAAAAAAAACATACAATGAAACAAATCTTTCATCATGATATACAAAAGTAACATAATGTTAAATGAAATGTAAAGTAGTTTTTGTATTACGTGGTATTTCGCAGTCTTCGTTAAACTCGTTTTATAGGTTATATACACAAAATACACTTGTAATGAGCAAATGTTTTTCAATCAAAGCAAATTATCGTTTGATTAGTTCAGATGCTAGTTCAACAAAGCACGACTCAAATCCGTTGACTGGAAGAACTTGTTTGAGTTTTCTGTTAGTTTTTGCCAAGCAAATATGAAAATTTTCACAAGTTAGATCACAAAGAAGCGCGTTTTGCTCGCGCCTAGAAATTATGACAGCCCGGATTGAAGTTTGAATCAAGCTCATTCATTTCATTTTAAAGAGTATACTTTTCATCATTTAAGTACACAAGTTTTTGTGTTTTATTATTTGAAAAGAGAAGAGAAGAGAAGAGAAGAGAAGAGAAGAGAAGAGAAGAGAAGAGAAGAGAAGAGAAGAGAAGAAAAGAGAATTAGACTTTCTTATCTTCCCATTCTATTCATTTCCATTCATGTTTTTAGTACGTTTGGGCCTTTAGTCCAACACGCCCGTCAATTGAAGTTATCCACTTCCTTCAAATCAAGATGTCGGTGTTGTACCATAACCGTTGTCATTTCCTCGACATCTTTAAGCTAAAATGTCTTCACTAGGAAGAAAATAGATGAACACTCCTTATCTAGCAATATTAAGCTAGTTATAATTTTTAATGTCGCCTCGAGGTTAACGTTTTTTCATTTAACTTTTCGGCAAAATGTCATGAAAATTAGCCATTTTTGATGCCGCCTTTGGCGCTTTTGCTACACTGACAAGAACTCCAGCGAAGAAAGAAATTGCTTTGTGAAAATTATGTCTAGAATGAATAATTTAAAGGGTACATAGCTTTTGTTCGTTGGTCGCTTCAGATGCCGAACAAGTACAAAGTAAAACGGCATAAAAGTGTAGTTTAGAACATTTTAAAATGTCGAGGCTTTTTTTCAAAATCTATAGACAGTCACTTTTCAATTTTCTAAAAGAAATTACCATTGAACAATTGCATTTTTATTCATTTCGAAGAAGAAGAAAATACTCCATGAACAGAGTAAACACACAATTTTTCTTTAGGTCAATATTTTCGAAATGATTTTCCCTTTGTAATTTTAGATTTCGTTTATTATCCAGTTCCAACCGAGACTTAACGAAACTGATAGCCAAACAGTGATTCACAAAAATTTTCAATGTGTAACTAGACGAAAGACAAAGTTTCAGGAATGTACAAAAATGGGCATTCTGTACTGGAAAACGAAAATTGTATTCTTGAAATGGTTAACTTAGTTTTAGCGATATTTCATTTTGCTTTTGGCGAGCAAAAGTAATCGAAAATTGCTTAACAATGTTTCACTTTATATCCTGCTGCGTAAATGAACCCTTATTTTTCAATGACTTTCTAGAATATGAATTATGTTGATCGTTTTTGCAACAAGATGTGAAATTTCAACTATCATAATTTTGAAACTTTAAATATTAGCTATAATAATTCTCTTCTCTTCTCTCCTCTTCTCTTCTCTTCTCTTCTCTTCTCTTCTCTTCTCTTCTCTTCTCTTCTCTTCTCTTCTCTTCTCTTCTCTTCTCTTCTCTTCTCTTCTCTGATATGTATTCATAGACTTTATCTTTAATGTACAATTAAAAACAGTTTCGATAATTCCCTATAGAATTACATTCCCTATACAGCTAATACAAAACCCTAAAAGCCTTGGCTTCTAAATTAGAAGCAAATTTAAAGCTTTCATCCCCATGGGAGTTTAAACACTCATAAATTGCTAATCAAAAAATCCATCTCACAAAACGGCATTTGTTAAATTAGGACCAAATTTCAGTCCTGGCTGAGTTAATTCCCATCAATTGCTAATCATAAAATCCTAGTGTAAAACGACTTCAGTAAATTAGGACCAAATTTAATGCCACCGACCTCGGGCTACACCATTGATCATAAATTGCTAATAAAACGCGGAAAAGACTCAAAAAGTTTCTTGAAATGTGAAGATAAGGATGAAATTTATGCGCAATTACGAGTAGGGCTTGTCACCGATAAGAGTGTTATCATCCGCGCAAAACAACGTAGTTTGTCTGATAGTTATATGATGATTTTCAAAACCGACCCCCAAAATCAACTTGCCCTGAGCAAATAATATCAAAGGGCTAGTCAAATGCCGCTTTTTCATTTTTTTTCAATAAATTTTGGCAAGTTCTATTCAGGAGGTATTTATCCTGATAAGTCCATCACCATCATTTCGGCAAGTTATTGGGCAGAGAATTACACCATAGCTAAATTATACAAAATATAATTACATTGTTTGAACATTAGGAAGAATTGATGAAATACATAGGAAAAGTATGTTTTTATTAAAAAGAGCAACAATCTCCCGAAACAAATTTCACAAGAAATTATCAAAGAAAAAATCGTAAATGAGAAATTTACCCGTCAATCTGAAAGTTACTTTCCATTGGTTCCTCTGACAAAATGATTCCAACAGTTTATCAAACCTACACATTAAAACAAAAAAACACCTTTTCAGCTTATATGCGTTAAAAACGGTGAATTAGATGTTAGTCTTTGAAGTCTAATTCCAAGTCAATATCACCACTCCAAACTGTTGATTAGTACAAGAACGACATTAAGGGACATTTTTCATGGCAACTCGTTAACGCCGATAATAACCTACATCCGTTATCCTAGAATATTGCGTTTGAAGTTCATGTTTACAGGTTTAAACTGATCTATAACGTGAGTAAATGATTAGCGCCCTATTAGGTTAATAACTCGAGTTAATCTAGCACGGGATTAGCGGGCAATCACTAAAGTTGTACGCTGTGAAATGTCTAAAATGTACATAAGTGGATCGCAATGGGACAATTGTTCAAAAAAACATGAAAACCCCTAAAATGTCTTAAAACAATAAAGCAGAATACTAGCTTTTGTTAGAAAAAATAGAGTTTGAGAAAAGCCGATCGTGACGAGAATTGTGCATAAAATACTACAAATTAAAATATACACTACAATTTCGACAGGGCAACGGGACGCCATGATCAATGCACTTTTAAAAACGTTTAGCGTCATCCAAAATATTCAAAAATATATAGTTTTATTAATTTTATAATAATGGTCATATCTTAAATTCATATAATTCAGATGAATTAACGTTTTATTTCTTAGACGGAAAACTGTAAAATTTAACGCAACATATTTCAGAAAGACGATTTATTTGTCGACTCATTTTTGAGGGGGTATTTTTGTGCAGTTTAATCTTGGCTTTACAGTATTTCGTGGGTAAAGTAGTTTCTTCAGTTGTTGTATAAGTTGTCATGAGTTTTTGTCGTAGTAATATACAGTTTTATCGCTAAAATCACTAGGAGTTTTTACTATGATCTGGTTTCTAGTTGCCTCTTGAAGTTCAAAGAATCCAGATAACACAATGATAGAGCGTTGTAAGAATCCATGGGGTCCACGCAAGGCTTTCATACTCTGCAAGCACAATATCAATAATACTTTTATTTTGGAGATAAAACGACTGAGCAGTTGTTACTAAAATAACTGATCACTGATTCAGTGTTATTTACTTGGAAGTGATTTTTCAAATAACCGCTAGTTATCGTGCATTTTTACTCATTGTTTTCTTAGAAATACTGACACAGTCCACACTGGTTTAACCGCTAGTTATCGTGCATTTACTCATTGTTTTCTTAGAAACACTGAAGCAGTCCACACTAGTTTAACCGCTAGTTATCGTACATTTTTACTCCAATTGTTTTGTTAGAAATACTGACGAAGCCCACACTAGTTTAACCGCTAGTTATCGTACATTTTTACTCATTGTTTTCTTAGAAATACTGACACAGTCCACACTGGTTTAACCGCTAGTTATCGTACATTTTACTCTCATTATAATTGTTTTCTTAGAAACACTGACGCAACCCACAATGCACATTTTGCCGCATTTTTTTTAGAATCAAACAGACCTCTATACTGTTGATTCGAAAGTCTATCACTATAAAGAAGAAATCTAAGTTTGTAATCAGCTTATTGCTTCTTTAACTCCTTACTTTACAGTAATTAAAGCTTTGATAGATGAGTATACAACTTATAGAGTTTATATTAGCTCAACATTTTGCTTGAACTCTTGGTCAGCTATATTACGATCACAGATAAACATAACGATGTTTAATAGGTCGAAATGAACTGTTATATTTGCCCTTACGTTTAAACCTTTCAAACAGAATGACAAAAGAAGAAAAGAGAAAAGTCAGAAAAATGAGATTTGCTTGATTTGGTGCGTTAATGTATTAGACTTTGCAATGGACAATTGAATTAAAAGACTGAGAAAAATGAGATTTTTTGGTAGATTAATTTGTTGAAAAGCTTTTGCTTTTTTAAAATATTTGACTTCGCGTAGAAAAGCTTTCCATTAACTATGAAAGATGTTTTAATCTTTTTATTTCTTTACAAATTAGAGCATTAAGTAAAAAGGTTTTTAGACGCTTGAATAGTGTGGACTGCGTCAGTGTTTCTAAGAAAACAACTGAGTAAAAATGTACGATAACTAGCGATTAAACTAGTGTGGACTACGTCAGTGTTTTTAAGAAAAAACATTGGAGTAAAACGTACGATAACTAGTGGTTAAACTAGTGGACTTTGATAGAAAAGACTTAAATGAATGAAATGACTTAGTAGAAAATAAAAATAATGTAACTAGAAAATAAAATGCTGGAAAAAAGCTTTTATACTTATGTCAAATTGTAATCCTCAAAAATACTCAATTATTAATCACAAGAAACAATGGTGGTTTGTAAGGTCATGATTTTCTGTGTAATTCCGCCGCTATTTTCAGCTCAGCATACAATACCACGAATGAGTGATTCTAACTAACAATTCACTCTACCGTGTGTCAAGTAATTAACGGTAATAAAACGAACAAAGAAATCAAGATTGTTGAATACCGTTGAAATGAAGAACAATCACCTGGGAAGACCATCTAATTGCACACAGCAATTAATAGCAAATTAACGAGAAATTTTGACTGAAAAGAAATTATTTAGTGATGGTGAAAAACGCGGTGGGTTAATTAATATGCTGTGACTATTACATTTTATTGGCAAAGTGAGTAAAACACGCTCAGGTATTAAAGTGAACACTAAAAACCGATGTGGAAAATCACAAAATTTGTAAAGCGAATTTTAACTCAATAATATTTAATCAGAGTAGAATCGAGTACTGAAAAATTAGCAAAACAGAAGAAATTACTTTATGTTTTTATAATATTTCGTGTAACAATTTTGCTTCGCTGCTTAGTCATGAGAATTATACACGATTGAAAATAAAATTACACAGACTTTGACACTAATATTTAAAATTGTTTGAGCAAACAAGTGGAATTTAGCTTTGTTTTCATTGTTAATGGCACATTGTTTTGTTTAGCGCTTTACTAACGAGAAAGGGATCGATTTTGTTAGAACATAAAATAATTTGTAAAACGTTGAAAAGAGAGTTTTCATATAAGAGAACTGCTGTCTTACAAATCTACTTCGGAAATTGAGTCGCATTTGCAAACTGAAAGTAAGTCATATTTGTTCTCAAACTTCTTTCCATGCAATTAATTTGTGTACGAAATCTGCTTAGAGATCACTACAAACTCCCTCCACAAAAATTCGTGTTTTTCTATATTTCTCGTGAAAATAACTCTACATTTTTATTCTTATATATTCCATGAATAATAATCGAATTTTTTTTCCTTGTGCTCGCTGCTATAATTTTATGAACTGCATTAGAAAAGATACTGTCTTCGGTTCATTTTTATTCATTTTTTTCTACAAATATATCCTATAAATTTTCCTGAATTTCCAGTGTTTCATCATGGTTTTATTCTTTCATCAACGCTATCTTCATTTTCCGACTAACATTACAATTCAACAAGAACCACTCAAGATTATTTGCTGAGATCTTTACTTTTTTGCCTCCCACTTAGAAAAATACTTTAGCATTATAATACTCGCAAACACTTGTGACGAGAGTCGTTAAGATGATTTTTCGAGACAATCCTATTACAAAGCAAATCACGTCCCTTCTGATAGTACGTTTAATATAGCGGTTCAGTTATTAATTGAAATTGAAATAACCCAAACTGAAAACAAGACGAAAATAAAAAATAATAAAAATGTTACTATATATATTTTTCAAGAATACTAGCTAAATATAATTCAACGTCCCAAAGTTGTACAAAACTCTGTTCGCCGGATGGGTCCTTGACTTCAGTTGTAAGGCTTTCTTTGATCGTTCTGTCCTATATTCTCAGCAACTCTATAAAATGAAATGACAAAAACGGCCCAAAGTCGATTAAAAACAAAGAAAGTGATAATGCCTCTCAGTTTTCTTTAAGTTCCTTGCTGTTTTCTAATTGTAAAACAATCTTATTTAGTCTGAACATCAGCGCTAATTGTTCGGTGTCTTCATACAAATCAAGATCGTTTTATGGGTTCAGTAGTTTACCACGGGTATTAATCAAATCAGCATTGCAGTGTTATTGGACTGCACAAGCTCTTCATGGTGGCAGCGGTGTACCATCGCTTATTCACACTTCTCTTATTATGTTCATTTGAGTTATTGAGTCATTTTTTTATAATTTGAAATTAATTAATTCATTCATTCATATTTTCACCGACTTTTAACCTATATCAAGTTAGTCGTTTGTTAATTGACTAGTTTACGACGCACAAGAGAACGATCGTATAAATGAACATGAAGATGAATAAATGAATGTATGTATGAATGAATGAACGAACGAACGAAAAATGAGTGACCTGAAACCAAAAACGAACGAATGAATGAATGAAAGAAAGAAAGAATAAATGAATAAAATGAATGAATGAATGAATGAATAAATGGATTAATGAATGAATGGATGGATGAATTAATGAATGGGTGAACAAATGAATGAAAGAATAAATAAATCCATGAATGAGCGAACAAATGAACGAAAAACGAGCGACAGGTTAGATCTAGATGTATAAAGATACGCACATCAATTCAGCCACAAATCGAGACCACAACTGCTCTAGTACTGATCTAATTAACAAGTACGCAAATCTTCAGCGGGATTCGATGAGTTAAAAGATATCAGTGGAACAAACATGACTTCAAACTTTTCATCGCGGCTCCTTTTTTTCTTCTCAAACAAGATGAATATACTACCGAATGTAAACAAACTAAGTTATTGAGGAAAGCTTTCAATGTCAAACAGCCACTTTCCTCTTTCATTGAGGTATTTTGTTTCGCTGATGGATAGATAACAGAAAAACACGCATTGTGCGATGAGAAATGGAATTGTAGTTAGTTTTCAATGCAGCTTCAGTTTCCCGCGTGTTGTTATCGAGATAAGAGAGAGAGATTTACGACAATCTTGTCCACGGGAACGATCTCAAATCTTTAATGAACTTATTAGATAGCTACCAATTGACAATCGTCAAAAGTTTATTTATTAAATCGACAAACCAAAACACACACACAAAGACAGAGTGCTGGTCGAACAGTCAGAGACGGATGCCAAGAAACACGACATGTTTTTATTTCTCATAATCACAGCCCCGAGGTACAATTTCCGATTTTCGCTCCGTTATCACCCCCATCGCATCCTCTGGGATTGCGTTATCGCTTCTTCACGCAGTAAAATTAATTTTTGTCGAGGTTTTGGGAGTTTATTATCTATGTAACGTTAAGCGTCGTAGGTTTGAATCGGAAGGGCAAGACAGACGATGGCATATGCTCAAATTAGAGACCTTGAATTTAAGCATGTTTACACACCAAAAAGTGACCTTTAAACTTAATTCAAGGATGCTCTGATAAGCTCTTATTAATGTCTGTTGTTCTTTCAGTAGAAATTGTAATTCTTTGTTTGGTTAGGTTTAAGTTAGTAGTTAGTTCGATAAAGGTTTCAATTACACATGTTTTGTAAATATTCATTTAGCTCATTTAGCGATTGGAACATGATCCTTTTTCTTTGGCAAGTATCTGCATGCATATAACGTTATTGTACGTTTTCATCCCCCCTTTTTTTCACGGTTTTTCATCGTTTTCTTTTCATGATGGTTTTCGCATTTTCTTTCACAGGTTTCTTTATACATTAAATTCATTACAATCTTTGCATTTCTATCCCAGGTATATTAACGCACTCAATTTTAGTGGTCGTTTTTTAAAATCCTTTTCTTGTAGCAAGTACGATCATAACTGCCGTTTTTAGAATTATCGAGATATTTTTAGAAATGGGATTCGTATTATTTTCAACAATAAATCGTGATTATAGAATATTCAGACGTCTCTAACAGGACTTCTTCTTTGTGATTCCGGCCTTAAATATATGGACATGTCTTTGTCAAAATCGAAAGGTGATTTTAGATGACAATTTAACTAATGATTTTATTTTGTTACCTAAGATTTGTTTATCATTTTAAAACTACTTTCTTGACAAAGGAATGTGCAATTGACAATTTTCAAGATTCGTATAAAAAGTAGAACGTCATTTAAATATGTTATTTAAATTTCACAGGTCTGGTTCCAAAACAGACGAGCAAAATGGCGCAAGAAGGAGAAATGTTGGGGAAACAGCTCCATTATGGCTGAATACGGTCTATACGGAGCAATGGTACGACACTCCTTACCCCTACCCCCTCATCTCACACCTAACAACGCACCATGGTTACTGGGCATGCATAAGAAGGCGAAGGTCTCTGACCAAGGAACCGAAAATGGTCAGCAGACTGAAGTACTGGAGAACTTAGAAGAGAGCGAGGAAGTGCGACGATCAAACAGTATTGCATCGCTAAGAAAAAGAGCAATGGAACATATAAATAATAACAACAACACAATCAAACAGGATCACGATTTAACAGTAGCGAATATAAAGAAAGAGTATCATGGCGAAGATGATGATGATGACGATGAAAGATGTGAGACCCCACCATCGCCAGCTTTATCGATATAATTGAAACATTTGGAATCTGTGAAGTTAAGATGTACTTTTTCACACTCGCTATTTCAATACAGTTTTAAACTCCGCAGTTTTTATCAGAAAAACCCTGTTGACAAACAGATCATTGATCTCTTTGTGCAGATTTGTCCAAGTCGGGACGACGTATTCCAATGCTTGTATTAAATTTCAGTCCAGTAAGACACTGACGGACATTTTCATCCCTGGCCAAAAGGAAGAAGTCTTTTGTTTTTTAATTCCAATGAACAAACGTACACAAAATACTTCTTAATTCTAGTCTGGGTCGCCTGTGTTACATTCCAGAAAATGCTTTGGTACATATGGTATATTTTAAAGGATGTAACACAGGCTAAGCCCGGGCTGAAAATGCCATGATGCAATCGGGACCTTAGTAATTATTTCACTTTTTTTAATGGAATTACGATAAATCAATCCTATACAAACGCATTTCCATTCTGGTGTATATTCTGAAAGAAAATACTGTTTTCTTAAGAGTTTCCAAATAAAAACGACTAGTCACAACGAGGAACGAAACAGCGTGCCACAGGGAACCCGTCAAAAACACAAAGAACAACAGGAAACCCAAACAGGTCTTGTTTGATTTATTGTAAATACACAGTCACATATTTGTACATAGGCGCACCAATGCATATTGAAATTGTAATAAACTTGAAAAATTTACAGCAATAAAATGTATACGAATTCAATGTGTTCAGCTTTTTATTTTATTTTGTAGTGAATTCTTCAAAGCACTGATACGCTTGTCAATTTCATCAACTGACATTTTCTAAAAAAAAGTTTAAAAAATAAATGAATGAAAGAAATGAATAAATAAATGAAAAAATGAAATTGAATAAAAAAAGGAAAGGAAAGAGTGAATGAATGAATGAATAAATAAATGAATAAAAATTAATACATGAAGGAAAGAAATAATTATAGAATGAATGATTGAATGAATGAACGAATGGATGAATGAATGAATAAAAATAGATAAATGAAGAAAATAATTAATTCAAGAATGAATGAATCAATAAATCAATGAATCAACGAATCAATGAATGAATGAATCGAAACAGTGAAACAATGAATGAATCAATGAATGAATGAGCAAAGAAATCAGTGTGTGAATGAAGGGAAACGGGAAGAAAAGGAGGGATTGTGGGAAGGCTGCAAGGCCTGAATATTACCTGAAAAGACGAGCTGGTTGATGGTTTATAAGGTGAACGACTATCAGTCTGTGGTATCTAGAAACCAAGAAATAAATATTAAAATAACGACCCAAATCGCTCCCTCACTACCCTTATCTACAGCAGTGACGGGTTTCCTGTGGAGTGTGGGTTTCCTGTGGGATGGCAGAGAAGGGCGAAAAGAGCTACAGCGTCAGTCTTTCCATAGCAGTGGTGCCTGTGCGATGAGAGAAACTCATCACTACAGAACGGACTATTATATATTAAAAAAAAAATCGTGCAAGATGAGAATCATAAGCGCGTACGGCTACTGAAGAGCAACGACAAAAATTGCCCACACCTCCCCCTTCACATATCTAATGGTCCATCCCTTAGTAGTCTTAAGTCCCGGTTAAGGACCTGATCACACAAGCTAGGATGCCACTGGGTAGTGGATACAAGACTTTTTCTAATAATACGGCCGCACACAATGAAACCAACAAAAGATTTCTAGCTCTTGGCACCGTACCACAGGCGAACAAGCGCGAACAAACGCGATTTATAGCATCCGATATCTTACAACCATACAAAGAAAGTGGTTCAAATTCACAGGAAGAATGTCATGTAATGTCTTGACAAACATGTTAAACTACCAGCTATTTACAATTAATATTTCTAGTATTTTGATGACGTGACATGCAAGCCACGAATATCGATCTATATTAGGATGACTGGCTATTGGTACAATTTCTCACTGTAGCTAGACATACTTGCAGGTTGAAGTACTCGGGTGACAGGCTTTCCAGGTACAAGATTCGATTCTCCAGTCGTTTGATGTCTTCGTAGATGTCGACGGCAACGGGACCTCCTGAAACCAAAACGGAATGAACGAACGAGCGAACGAACGAACGAACGAACGAACGAAAATGAATAAATGAATGAATACTTAATTTCTACCATGCAAAACAAAAAGAGGTCGAAGACGTTTTTATTGCTGAGCAACATCACTTTGGAACAGACTTAGATAATGAAATCAAACAATCTTTGAACATTTCTAAAAGTAGAAGCTTCCTTCATTATTTAAAAAAGCCTACAAATAGAACATTTATTTGTTGTAAATCGTATGTGTTTTCTCATTTGTTGTTCATTGTAATAATTCCATAGTATTTAGGTAATATGTAATTACGTTCCAACAACCAATAAGGAAAAACCAATAAATATGCATGAAAATAAATGTAATGAATGAACAAATGAATGAATGAACAAATGATTGAATGAACAAATGAATGAATGAACAAATGAATGAATAAACAAATGAATGAATGAACAAATAAATGAATGAACAAATGAATGAATGAACAAATGAATGAATGAAAAAATTAATAAATGAATGAATGAATGAATGAATGAATGTATGAATGAATGAATGAACAAATGAATGAATAAACGAATGAACAAATGAATGAATGAGCGAATGTATAAATGAATAAACAAATGTTTTGTTTTTTACTTGATTATTGGCATAGCAAATGGGGCATAACGAATCAATGATTTTACCTGGTTTAAATCCTAAGTGATGTTCTATATTATGTAGTCGTTCTGTGACCGATGTTTCATTACAAGATATCTTGGGTCTGCCAGACTGTCTACTAACGTCCGTGACATTTCCAAGGGCCTGGGCCTCATCTGAGGTATTTGTATTACCGACACGTGTTACTAAAAACAAATGAGACATTAGAACCTGGCTACACTATGCCGGATAAATGTGAAAACTTGTGTTCCGATACCGTGACAAAAATTGCTCGTTAAGCAATAGAATTAGCATAAAATTCTTTCGGATTCATGCGTTTTAGTGTAGACGGAAGGACTAACCGGATGAATAAAGTTGCGTTCTCAAATTTATCCGGGTTAGTGTGGACGTTGCCTGTAATGCACAAGCGGGAAATATTGCCACTTCTTTGATATCATTCGAAAACAATAGAAATCATTCAAATTGCACGAAAAAGTCATTTTGGTATATTCAACAATTTCTTGCACCTTGCAGTAGATGGCTTTTATCCGCCGAAAACTTATTCAACTCAGCAGTAACATTTTTGTATAATCTATGAACCGACCTACCCTTGATGTGGCTTTTTTGTCCAAACCTTGGCACAAATATGGCGTCTGTCCTGGCACAACTGCAAACTGTAAAACACATGAATTATACAGTTGACAGCTACTACAGTGTAATGGCAGATTCTCACAAAGTCCATGGTTTGTGCTACAATCTTAACATGAATTCCAAAGGCTTTTCAATCACTTTTCATGCACAAAATTTGGATTTTCAAGGAGCACCATTTTCTCATAACTTCTATTATTAACGACCTGACAACAATTTTTTTCGTGTTTTATCGTAACTTGAAATGACGTGTGCCTGCATTAAATCCAAGGAGTCTTCGAGGGGTTTTTGGGATTATTTTCATTCTCAGGAGCTTTCCAAGTGCCCTTAAACGTTTTCAAGGGCTTTTCAAGGATCTCGAAGAGTAGCACTAACTCTCGACTCTCGTTAAACAAATCAGTCGCCAACGCAGGCATGTACTCGTTAATCTATTTCAGCAAGAATCCGGAGCGATCGAGAGATCAAAATCAGCGAGCAAAATCATTGCTACGCAATAACCGTTTTCATGAAATCGCAGATATCCAGATGGGAGAGATGACGGGAGGTGTTGTTCATATTTCAGGAGCGTGTGTGTCATGATGACAATGCTACTGTGCAATGAGGATCTGCCCAAAATACCCATCATGTTAAACTTCACTTATTAGGTAAACTTTCATGAAAAAAATTGTTTAAATATAGATAGAGGAACACTTTCAAATTGAACGATTTCATAATCTATTTGTAATTTTGCGGAGTCTATTTGTAGCTTTCCGAAACTCATGGACAGTTACCTTGGTTTTCTTGGTTCGAATCCACGATATTACAGAATTCGCGCTTGTTGACTAAGTCGACTTCATTTTGCTTTTGTTGAATGAATGCTGATATCCTTCTATCGATCTAGAGAAATAAACGATTATGAATGGTGAATGAACGCAGAAAGGCTGAATGAATGAATGAATAAATGAATGAATGACTGACTGACTGACTGACTGACTGACTGACTGACTGACTGACTGACTGACTGACTGACTGAATGAATGAATGAATGAATGAATGAATGAATGAATGAATGAATGAATGAATATATCATACTAACCTCTGCCTTGTCGGATTTAACTTGCACAAATGACCAATCAATATCGTCTTGTTCTGTTTTAGCTATTTTCAAAGGTGGATCTGAAGTTGTACATTCCATCTTTATCTGCGATTGAAGGCTCTACAAAAACCATAAGAAAAAGTAAAGAAGTACGAAAATAGACAAGAAGTAAGAAATGAAGCAAACAGAAAAAAAGAGAAACAACAAAGAAAAAGTAGAGAAAAAAGTAGATTATTTTGAACGAAGCAAACACGAGAACGAGAAAAGAAAATGGTCAGAGAATATACCTGAAACTTTGCAATACATGTTTGAAGCACCTTCAATCTTTCTCTATCACCGACTGGCAATTTTTTTATTTTACTATAGTCAATATCTAGTTGAACTGCGCCATCTCCAAAATGAATCTAGAAAGAAAAAGAAATCATGTCTGATCTCATTGGAAAGCTGGTAATGAGTAGACTTGACTAAAAACAATTCATTCTAAAGCCTGGTTCACAAGAGCAAACGCAATTCAAATTTAAATCTTGCATTTGCCTTTGCGTCTTTACCGATTCACACGTTAACAATGCAAGAAAAATGCGCAAATGCAAGAAAACAAAAATTTTTTTTCATTTTTTGCGTTTGCATTTGCGTTGCTCGTGTGAACCAGGCTTCGTCAATAATAATATTAATAATAATAATAATAACAATAACAATAATTGATATGATACTTTCATTATATATTTTTAAATTTTCAAAAAAAGTAGCTTAGTGTTTTTAATTAGTAGTTTTATATAGTTATTTTACGATAGCAATCAATTATTATTTTACTTAATTCCAGCAATCAATTTACATTTAAGGTTTTTAGTAGCCTATTACAACAAATGAACATATATGATGACTCTAGAATTATACACTAGATGTAATTATTTTTTTAGGCACTAGGGATGATTTATTTCCGGCCTGTAGGTTACGCTATGCGCCCTACTATGCCGTGTAATGCATGAAGCATACAGAAGTTAACACTGCTATCATAATAATAATAATAATTCTTCAGTATAGAAGCCGACGAAAGCACACTCCTCTTTCCATCAATGCTCTTTTTACGGCTATTCAAACCTACTACACACAAACTATACCGGATAAAAGACGTTGAAACTAGGATACAAAGTATGAAGACCGCGCACTGACCAACCATGCTACTACTAATGCTTGCCTTGATAAATAATTGAAATAAATAAATAAGTGTAAATATTTTACACGTCTCATCCACATAGTGGTTATTCTTGAGATGGCCGCTCACACCGTCACTACCCCTTCATTAACTATTTTACACACATCTTTTCATACATGTCTTGATATTATATTTAAAAAAAGATGATGTTTAAAAAAAAGATGATCCAGGATGTAAGCCGAATCCCTAACGAGCGAATTGTCAAAATAAGGAACGTACCACACTTCGGTTGGTATGGACGACCGACAACACGTTAAAATACCCAGCTATATGAAAAAAAGAAACTAATTGCACAAACAATGAACACTTGTTATCAGAGATTAACTCTGGTTCACGAATCACACTACACAACGTCTTCGGGAAAGCTCCGCCCTATGAGATTCTAAACAAACTATTATGTGGCATCAAGACGAGGGTATTACCTCATCTCGCTTCAGGGCTATGCAACCAACCATGCAGCAGTGGCGGATCTAGGGAGGGGGACTGGGGTGACTTGTCCTCCCCCCCCCCCCCCCCCAAAAAAAAATATACTGATTTTTTTACTTCTTTTATAATTCAAAAACAACTTTTTTCATTTATTTTGAGTGTTTTATTCTCATAAATGAACTGTAAGGAATGAAATACTAAAATATGCTAATGAGAATCCAAAGAAGAATATAACGAAAATAGTTGGAAAATTACCATTGGTAATAATCGTTTTAGCGATATTTCCAGAGGAAGACAATGTGCTTTCAGCTTTGTTATGTGCGAATTCGTGCGATATGTTGACATGGACTACTGAAACTATCGATGGAAATGTAATCGAAGGAGACGTCATGTACCTAAAATGATTCTTAAGATATATAATTTAAGAGATTCTTAGGATATATAATGTACATGACTCTTAGGATATATCATGTAAGTGATGATTGGCTTTTATATTTTATTTTAAAAATTGTGAAAACCGAACTGTCGTCATTTAATATAAACATGAATAATAATTAATAGTGTATAACCTCTTTCAGACATGACATCAACCATTCTCAATACTGCCCTTAAGTCTTCAAATTTCTTTCATAATTGCAAATTGCTTAAGAAGAGTTCACTTTTTCCTCTTTGGCAGAATATGGCTGTTTGTCTTTAATTTTACCCAACATATAATTAGTGAACACTGTCAACCAGCCTGATTTATTAGTGATCAAAAGAAACGGCTAGTTATAAGATTCAGATATTCAAAAGGTTTTTTTCGGTCGTCCAGGCAGCAGGCGGTATTATATCGCTTATTAAGTAGACTTTCTCTGCAAATTTGGTCGGTTTTGCAGGAATCAGAGTTTCAGCCGACCTGAAGTATTTTGTGTTAGAAAATGATCACACCCACTCGGCCAATCAACGCTCAGTATTTCGATGCTCTATATTCCATAGAGTAACTAAAGGTGTCAAGTGGTGTGGGCTTTGAAGCACAGGGAAATTGTGGGGTAAAGGAAGCATGAAATTTTATATCTAATTAGTATTCTATATATAGAGCATACTAATGATTTCTTTTGAATTGTTTTATTTTAAAAGTTCATTAGCATGCTCTATATAAAGCATACTAATCAAATTTAAAATTCCACGCATGAGGTACAGATACAACAACTAACTTCAACAATTTCGATATTTTATTACTATTTTGTGGAGAAATACTAGAAATTAAAATTACACTTCTCATAACTTATTTAACATTATCATTTTATAAATTTCCTTGCCGGGCGCAGCGTGGTCATTTTTTCAGGTATGCACAAGTACATACGATCTAAAAAATCCTAAGTAAACTGATCAAAAAATACTGTGTTCTTGTTTTCGTGCTTAGATTCAATTTTGCAATTTAATCAAAGTGTTTTTTTCATCACAAACGTCTTGGTTGCGTACAAATAAAATTTTAAAAATAGAAACAATTGGTAAAAATTTCAAAATTTTCGGTAACTTCAAGTACAGACGTGCGTATATGCGTATAGGACGCTTCGCCCTGAATGGCTTTGATTAATCTTGAATACAGGACAAATAGCTAACTTACAAGAAATATATTTCTTAAACAAACTGATATATACTATATACTTCAAAGAAAAAATTGAATTAAACTTAACGTGTTAGACTTGTCTCACCATTCGATGTTCAGTCCATGCTTTGTTAACGTTCACTGCCTACTGCGTATTTTGTCTTGTTTTTAGCAGTATTATCTCTTCTCAGTTTCGTATTTCTTCCTATGTAGTGGGAGCTTTACATCTGCCAGTTAAATGGCCTTCCTCTATGAAGTCTAGCGTGTCTTCCAATTTAAGTAAATCGGCATTTTCGGTAAAAATCTCACTAGCTTCGATAAACGCCATTGCTCTGCAAAATGACGACCTGTACTGATTTCGATTACAACACGGACAAAACAAAACATTCCAACGGTATTCGTACTAAAACAATGACATAATAAACTGCCATTATCATTCCAAAACGCATGCAGAAATTGAAAGAAAGAACAACACAAGACAATATAAGCTAATTCTTTGAAAGAAACATCATGCCACTCGTGAGTGTGATCATATTCTAAGTTAGTTACATATGAATGCATTTTTTTTTATTCCGGAAAACAAAACAGCTCAAACCTTTTTAGTTATGCAAATCACTGGCTTAGTATTCGCTAATATTGCAATGTTATTCGCTTCGTAAATTTTCATTCTGCCGGGACATTGCTTTACAGAACTCGAAGCGTTAAATGATATCGATATCAACATACTGCCGACATGATTAAAAAATCGTTGATATCATTGATATATAAGCAATACAAAGAGAAAACCTAAAACTCAGCCACCTTTATTAAAAAAACTCATCTACAGTAAACAACAAACATTCCCTCGTGAGTATGATCATATTCTAAGGCAGATAAAGAATGAAAACTCGTGTTCCATGGGATATAGAGTCCCTCGCATAAAATAAAAGGCCACTCGGGCTAAGCCCACTTGGCCTTTTATCTTATGCTCGGGACTCTATAGCGATATTTTATGTTTATAAACAAACAAATTGTTATGCTAATGTGCCAACCAGAACTACAATTGTCTCTATTGAAATATTGGCCAATCACTATCTGGTTGGCACATGAATAACAAAGGATTACGTCAGCTCAAGTATCGCTATATCCCATAGAACACTCGTTTTCATTCTTTATCCCTTACATAAAACAAATCAGCTGTATAATTATGGTCAACGTTTTGGTGAACAATTTAGCATAAAAACTGATTGCGAAAGCAAACTTTGGTTACCTTAACGACCACATCGTCAGATCTACTGAACTGTACTTTTAGCTACGAAACAAGTTTACTAAGAGTTTGGCTGTAACGTTTTGAACAGAGTATTCATTCTGACGAATATTCGCCATGACCAATATTCAGTAACAACGCATTGTCTCATCACGGTTTAAAGACTCGAAACTTGCTTCAATAATAAAATAATGACGAATTCAGAAGGGAAGAAGTATTCTCTCGTGGCACGAGATGTCGTCAGCACCGCAGAGGAAAATTCTAATGACAGTGAGCTAAACAAGACCAAGGTCAGAAAGTCTTCACTATGGCAGACAGTAGTGAATTTACTGGCTGAATTGGAGGGAACAGCAATTTTGGCTTTGCCGTATGTGATAGAGCAGGGAGGAATCGTAGCCATTCTTGCATTAGCCATTGTACCAATCATATGTTGCTACACAGGAAAGATCCTCATTGAATGCCTGTATGTTAGAGATAATCAAGGGCAAAAGGTACGACTCTAATATGATGTATAGATGACATAATAGAGAGTGTGAAAACACCTATCCACAGACTATCTGTGCTATTGAGAACCAACAGTTCGGCTTGAAACATTTATGAGTTACTCCCAGAGAGAGGGGGTCCATGTTCCCTTGATCACAATATATTTTGGATCAATATCCCTTGTTGCCCATTAATAAAATCATTTCATTCTAAATCAAGTTCTCTAAAACCCTAAAGGTGATCGAAAATTCGCTAGTTGCCTGAAAGGAATTTTATCATATCGGACACCGTCACTTAGAAACGGCGATATCGCTGGATGCACAAACGTTTTATGAATTTTCTAGTGTTAGTCGTTCCAATAAAAAAATCACGGGAACAATCAATATTAATACGTACATTGGAACGTTTATAACTTCATTATTTCAAGATCTTTTTCTTTTTATTGCTCATATTGTCACTTTGAGTTTCATAATAACCCTAATTTCATTTTTTGTTCTTTCTGAGGGCGAGGCCTTTTGTAATGCAAATAAAATTATTACGCAAATGCAAATGATTTCAATGACATTCAAATTCACATGTCCCTTATTTCAGATTCGTGTCAGAAACAACTACAAGGATATCGGAGAGTCATGTTGGCCTCGTTATGGTGGGCTATTTGCATTCATCACGCAAGTAACTGGGCTTGTATTGTTGGCTTCTCTGTACATTGTACTGTGTGGCTCTTTAATTGAAGGTCTGCTGCCAGAGGTGTCAGTTCCCAGACGAGTTTGGATGGCTATTGTAGCGCTGATAGGACTTCCTACGCTGTTCATCAAACACCTCTCTCATGCAGCGTGGTTCAGCCTTATCAGTATCACCGCACTAACGATTGCAATTCTAATTATATTAGCTTATGGAATATCAACATCCCAAAATTGGGATATTACTCACATTGCCTTGTGGGATACTACAGGCGTGCCTATAGCTTTAGCAACTATCATATTCAACTATGGTGCCCACCAGTTGTTACCCACTATCGAGGCAAATATGAAAGAGCCTAAGCAATTTAACTTGATGTTATCGTTGACTTATGTTTGTCTTTTTGCCATCAAACTGTTGTTCGCACTATCAGGGTACCTAGCATTCAGATCAAACATAACTGAAGTTATTACCAATAGTATCCCGATTAAGGCACTTAAAATCGTTGTCAATTCCTTCTTAATTCTGAATACATTTTTCTCGTATCCTTTCTTGGCTCTCACCATCATTAATTGTATTGAAGATTTCATCAACTTGGAATATGTACATACTGGATTTAACAAACTCACATGGTTGATAACCATTCGTGTAATTGTAAGCATCCTTGCGTTACTCCCAGCTTTGATCATTCCTCATTTCGTTTTGATGGTGTCGTTTATAGCTAGTTTGACGGGCATGTTGGCAGTGTTTATTTTTCCGAGTGTTTTCCATCTGTATCTATCAGAGGACATGCCCAGGTATGTAAAAGTCCTCGACTGGTTTGTGATAGTTTTTGGGGTCATAGCTGGTTCAACTGGACTGATCGTCAGTGGATTTAAATTGGCGAAATCCTTTCAGTGAAATAGGAGAAATAAACTAGCAGGTGGGGAATGGGTACAGCCCACAATAATTGTATTTTATAAAAGAAATAAACGCATCATATTGAGCATGTTTTCTTCGTTGTAAATTGATGTAACCAATTCAGAAGCAATGATGTTTTGAAAAAATGTATTAATTAATATCTGACAACTGTAGACAACAATGCTTGCTACATCAACGTATTAAAAAGATCATTGAAATCAGTTCTCCTTGTTCTAATTCTGTAAATAAACACAGGAACCCCGATTCATGAATCGACACGAGTAGAGTCGATTCGTGAATGCCTTTCACGATTAGTAGGAATCGTATCGATTCGTACGGATCGAGAGGGGTGTTTGCCTGGGTGGTTCATGCTAAAACTTTCTAAGCCTGTAGAAAAGCACAGGAATCCCGATACACAAATCGACACGAGTAGAGTCGATTCGTAAAGATCTTTCACGATTCGTACGGATCGAGAGGGGTGTTTGGCTTGGTGGTTCATTCTAACATTTTCTAAGTCTGTAGATAAACACAGAAATCCCGATTTTCCAATAGTATCGATATTCCTATATAATTTACACATCCCGTTAACATGTGTTACAAATTACAATTTATGCATCCAATTCGGCGGTTTCATATTGAAGAAGGGACTGGGTTCTAGTTGAGTAAAACACAGATTATTGGAACCATTCCTCATCTTTTTAAATCATTAATAATGTGAGGCCATATTTCAAGAGAACATGCTAAAATGAATAAATGATGAAAGTTTCGTTAAAATCGGATAAATACAGATAAATTTATTGGGACTTGAATATTACAAGAAATGTATGGAGTGGAAGGACAGTGTCCTTCCAAAACATTTTTCCTTCATAAAGTCAATATAACTACAAAATATCTAGCAAATGGACTAAAATAGCATAGTAATGATGTTTATCTTTGTGTTTTTGTTATGTGAAGAAGTTTTTTAATGAATTATGCTTTGTTTTTGAAGACTAGAACCCAGTCCCTTTTTCAATATGAAACCGGCGAATAAGCCTGAAGCGTGACGTTTTACCCCCGCGTCTAGACCAGAATCCTTTTCACATCGCTTTTGTTCACTAATTATTTCTATTGTTCCTGTATTCTCGAGGGATTATAAAAATTTGAATATGAAAAGATTTTAAAAACTATTATGGTATAGAGGCGGGGGTAAAACGTCATCACACTTCAGGGCTATTATCATATACATGAATACAAATGAGTTTTACCAATCGACTTGAAGATTTACAAATCGAGACGAATCGTATTGATTGGTGTGTATTGGACGTTAACCAACACAACGCAAAACAGTTTGGGATATTGTCTCATCATGGTTTAAAGACTCGAAACTGGCTTCAATAATAAAATAATGAAGAATTCAAATAGAAAGGAGTACTCTCTCATGGCACGAGAAGTTGTCAGCACCGCAGAAGAAAAGTCAAATGACAGTGAGCTAAACAAGACCAGGGTCAGCAAGTCTTCACTATGGCAGACAGTCGTGAATTTACTGGCTGAAATGGAGGGAACAGGAATCTTGGCTTTGCCGTATGTGATAGAGCAAGGAGGAATAGCAGCCATTCTTGCATTAGCCATTGTACCAATCATATGCTACTACACAGGAAAGATCCTCATTGAATGCCTGTATGTTAGAGATGATCAAGGGCAAAAGGTACGACTCTAATATGATGTACAGATGACATAATAGAGAGTGTGAAAACACCTATCCACAGACTATCTGTATTATTGAGAACCAACAGTTCGATTTGAAGCATTTATGAGTTACTCCCAGGGAGAGGGGGTCCATGTTCCCTTGATCACAATATCTTTTGGATTAATATCCCTTGTTGTCCATTAATAAAATCATTTCATTCTAAATCAAGTTATCTAAAACCCTAAAGGTGATCAAAAATTCCCAAGTTGCCTGAAATAAATTTGATCATATCGGACACCGTCACCTTAGAAACGATATCGCTGGATGTACAAACGTTCTGTGAATTTTCTAGTGTTAGTCTTTCCAATAAAGAAAATCACGGGAACAATCAAAATAAAATAAAAAGAAACGGGAAAATTACGTTTATAACTTAATTTTTTCAAGGTCTTTTTCTTTTGATTGCTCATATTGTCACTTTCACAACAACCCTAATTTTCTTTTTTTTTTCTTTTTGAGGGGGAGGTTTTGTGATGCAAATAAAACTATAACGCAAATGCAAATGATTTCAATGACATTCAAATTCATGTGTCCCTTATTTCAGATTCGTGTCAGAAACAACTACAAGGATATCGGAGAGTCATGTTGGCCTCGTTATGGTGGGCTATTTGCATTCATCGCGCAAGTAGCTGAGCTTGTATTATTGGCTTCTCTGTACATTGTACTGTGTGGCTCTTTAATTGAAGGTCTGCTGCCAGAGGTGTCAGTTCCCAGGCGAGTTTGGATGGCTATTGTAGCGCTGATAGGACTTCCTACGCTGTTCATCAAACACCTCTCTCATGCAGCGTGGTTCAGCCTTATCAGTATCACCGCACTAACGATTGCAATTCTAATTATATTAGCTTATGGAATATCAACATCCCAAAATTGGGATATTACTCACATTGCCTTGTGGGATACTACAGGCGTGCCTATAGCTTTAGCAACTATCATATTCAACTATGGTGCCCACCAGTTGTTACCCACTATCGAGGCAAATATGAAAGAGCCTAAGCAATTTAACTTGATGTTATCGTTGACTTATGTTTGTCTTTTTGCCATCAAACTGTTGTTCGCACTATCAGGGTACCTAGCATTCAGATCAAACATAAGCGAAGTTATTACCAATAGTATCCCGATTCAGGCACTTAAAATCGTTGTCAATTCCTTCTTAATTCTGAATACATTTTTCTCGTATCCTTTCTTGGCTCTCACCATCATTAATTGTATTGAAGATTTCATCAACTTGGAATATGTACATACTGGATTTAACAAACTCACATGGTTGATAACCATTCGTGTGATTGTAAGCATTGTTGCTTTACTCCCAGCTTTGATCATTCCTCATTTCGTTTTGATGATGTCGTTCATAGCTAGTTTGACGGGCATGTTGGTAGTGTTCATTTTTCCGAGTGTTTTCCATCTGTATCTATCAGAGGACATGCCCAGGTGTGTAAAAGTTTTTGACTGGTTTGTTATAGCTTTCGGGGTCATAGCTGGTTCAACTGGACTGATAGTTAGTGGATTTAAATTGGCGAAATCGTTCCAGTGAAATAGGAGAAATAAACTAGCAGGTGGGGAATGGGTACAGCCCACAATAATTTCATGGGTTGTGTTTTATAAAAGAAATAAACGCATCATATTGAACATGTTTTGTTGTAAATTGATGTAACTAATTCAGAAGCAATGATGTTTTGAAAAAATGTATTAATTAAAGTCTGACATCTGTAGACAACAATGCTTGCTACATCAACGTATTAAAAAGACCATTGAAATCAGTTCTCCTTGAGGATGGGTGTAAAACCTGAATACTCAGATTAGTATTTTATCTTTTCAATATGTGGTCGTAAACTTCGAACAATTGATGGTGATTCTTTTCGTCAAGATATTAAAAACTCGGTGCTGTTTCAACATCCTTCAACTGATTTATCTGTTATATGTAATCAATATGATTCTGTTCTGTCGGCTTTATTGGATAAACATGCACCATTACGTACTCGCTCTATATCTGTTCGTCCAAGAGCCACATGGTACACTGATGATATACAAATGAAACAAAGCGTCGTAACCTTGAAAGACGTTGGCGTCACTCTAAACTAACAATTGATCGTGAATTATATGTTGCTCAATGGAATGTTGTCAACAAACTTATCTTTGATGCTAAAATGAATTATTTTTGATTACAGATGCTGGCTCTAACAGTAAAGATTTATTTCGTTCGATTGATCGATTGCTACATCGTACACCTGAGAAATAACTACCTACCTCTTCCTCATCTGTTGATCTCGCTAATGATTTTGTTCACTTTTTTAAGAACAAAATTGTTAAAATTAGAAATGGTCTTGTTTCTACATTACATCCTTGCCATAATTTCTCTAACCTTGATTTACCTCAACTGGATTGATAACTTGATTCATTTTTACCTATTTCGATTGATGACTTATCAGCCATTTCAAGAAAGATGTCATCTAAATCCTACAGTCTTGATCCTCTTCCTGCAAGTATTTATTGACTTAATCAGTTTGATGTGCTACTTTCTACTATATGTGAAATTGTTAATAAGTCACTACAATCTGGCGTTGTTTGGCATCTTCTCTTAAAGTTGCTGTTTTGAAACCTTTACTGAAAAAGCCATCTATAAATCATGAAGTTCTTGGTAATTACCGTCCAATCTCTAATCTGAAGAATGTATGAAAAATTGCTCCTTCTCTATTGCAGCTCAAGAACTTTGGAACTCACTACCATCATCTCTCCGAAATATCTCTAATCTTGTGTCTTTTAAAACTGAACTTAAAACTCACCTTTTTAAATTAGCTTATTCCTTGTAATTGATGTTTACTACTGTTGTAATTAGTTTATTTCATGTTTGTCCATTTTATTTAATAGCGCAGATTTGGATTCGCGCTCTATAAATATTATATTATATTATTACATTATTATATTACCGGTATATTAATATTATATTATTATTATATTATATTACATATACATTGTTATCTACAGTGTGTTTTCCACCAACAAAGAAACTGCTCAACTAAGTCAGACATCTCTTCTCCTTGACCTTGAAAATCAATAGGTGGTAGAAGAGTTCAAAAACTTTTTATTATTATTATTATTATTTATTTTTTTGATAATGGTTCCAGCTCTAAAGTTATAGTCCGCAGCACAAAACAACCTGATTTTGTTTCACAAATATTTCAAAAACTTATCAAAACGACCCATAAAAGTTTTTGCAGAGAGTTTTAAAACTTGAAAAAGTTGAACCTTTAGGGACTGGTCAGTATTTATCGAGAAGGGGAGGGGGACTGGTGCAATTCTACAATACTGTTTTAACCCCCCCCCTCCCCCCCTTTGCATTGTGCATGATTTTGTCTGCCCCTGAAATCTTAGTTTTGTTATAAGTCGTTTCACTCTTTTTACAAAATGCACTTTTTTACTTCACTTTCAAAGACAACTGGTTTTGTACTTCAGACCAACAAACAAACAGACAGGCAGAAATACAGAAAGACAGACAGACAAACAAATATGCGTCATAAAATGAACAAATGTATGTGTCATTTGTCAATGTTTTCAAGACCTGATTGGCCTTTGAAATGGTATTCGATGACATTAGTGACAATGATGAGCTAGTGAAACTATTTTAATATTTTCCATGAAAATGAGATAATTATGAAAAACAGCTGTTTTGACTAAGCCAACCAAGATGCTAAGAAAGCAGCCAAAAAACAAAAGGGGCAACAAACCAAGTCAACCAGTATTAAAGTAAGCAAGCAGATAAAGATGCAGTAAACCATAGTAATCGATATACCAGTAAATGAGAAAGTAAACAAAGTTTGAAACAAGCTTGCAAGTCGCTGGAAAATGTATTAAACCCCGGTGTACTTAATCGATAAATTCGATAATCGATGCCAATCGATACCAATCAATAGCAATCGATATCAATTAATCGATTGATGTTTGATAATCGATGACCAATCGATCTGGAACATTGATGTGACCTTTTATCGATTGCCAATCGATCGTCGATCGTTATCGATTGAGTCATCAATTGTCAATCGATCATCGATCATCATCGATTGAGAGCCATCGATTACATATCATTACATATCATTGATTGAAAGCCAACGGTTCTCGGTTAAGTTACAATATCACGCAAACAAAGGAACTTCTCGATATTTTAACAAATCGGAAAGAAACGTACGTTACGGCTATTTCAAAACAAACTTTTCTTGTTGTTTGAATCAGAAATTTGCCGACGAAGTGCATGCAGTTCAAAATATTAGAGCAGTTTAATTTTGTAAAAAAGAGATTTTAAACATTCCCAGTTGACATTTATTAATTTTATTTTCAACTGATTTCACGTTCCTAGCATTTCCCACACTTGCGCATATCAATAAAGCCATTCGAGGAGTTTTCGGTAAACTAAATAATTGTATACATAGTTTTCTCAATAAGCATGCAATTTACTGAGGATAATAATTACATTGATGTCCAGTATATTCCATTTATTAGATGAAATCGTAGTTGGTAACGCAGAGACTGAAAGGAAGCCAATTAACGTCGGAAATACTGGATTTCAGAACAGTCACGATCACTGCTGAAAAGTTGCGTTAAAATATTTTTTCAGCCAATCGATAACAATCGATACCTTGGCTTCGTGTGACTATCGATTGATCATCGATTGTCCAATACCAATCAATACCAATTAGCTAATTGTTATCGATCAATATCGATTTATTGATTGATTTTCAATGATCGATTGCTATCGATTTTAAAAGTACGCCGGGATTAAACTCAAGATTAGCATGATTTTCCCATCATTTTTTCACATCTTTTTAGCGTGCATATTTTTCTACAATTGATAATTTTGCGATATCAGTTGAAACTTCCATGCTTACCTCATTCAAAATGCTTTCAATTATCTTCAAAAGTTGAACAAGAAAACCTCCCGTCTCGTTGGCCGCCATTTTGTTTGAATGAAAACACACGTGCACACACAACACAGGAAGCCAAATGCATGAAAAGCATAGGAAACCCGCACCATTTGCTTGGCCACAAAGCACATCCTTCCAACAAACCTCAAGCACGAAGTTTGATTATTTTAACAGCGAATATTTTGCTAAATACCTCATCAAATTTACAATGTTTTACCATGTAAGTATTCTCGTCATTCAGGGAAATGTTTTTGAATACTTTAGGTGTGAAATGATTTTTCTAATTTGTTATTCTAAAACGATATTTTTACAGATTTCTTTAGAGCACGAAATCCTGCTTCATCCTCGTTACTTCGGCCCAAACTTACTAAATACTGTCAAACAAAAGCTCTTTACAGAAGTAGAAGGAACTTGTAGCGGAAAGTAAGTATTAATGTTGCTTATAACGTCAAGATCATGGCCTGTAAATTATTTTAATTGACGAAATAGAGTTAAAAAAATGAACGATGATTTTATGTGTATCATTGATTATTCCATCCATAGATAAATCAAATTCATCGTCAATGTAAATTATCTTAAAGTTAACACACCAGAGAATCACGACACAATAATGGACTGATTTTTTTTATATCGTCTGCTAGATATGGTTTTATTATCGCTGTGACTACTATTGACAATATTGGAGTTGGACATATACAGCCTGGCAGAGGGTTTGTAGTCTATCCGGTGAAATACAAGGTCAGTTGAATATACGTCTCTTAACTGATGAGGAAATCTTTTAAGAAAAGTCTTTATTAGAGTAAAAGGTTAAATTTGTAGATTGATACCAGTTTGTTTGTCTCAAAATCACTGTCAACTTATTTTGAGTTTTAGGCTTTGACCTTAGTAAGCTAATTATTTGACTGTAGTAAGCTGCTAGCCTTCAATGTCTGACAAAGAATATTTGGTAGCAACTTGTTTTTAGTGTGACGCTTTGACTGCAGTAAGCTGCTAGCCTTCAATGCTTGACAAGGAATATTTGGTAGCAACTTGTTTTTAGTGTGTTGCTTTGACTGTAGTAAGCTGCTAGCCTTCAACGCCTGACAAGGAATATTTAGTAGCAACTGAACCAATCATAATGTTAATTGTGTGCTCATGTATATCTATATTTCCAGGCTATTGTATTTAGACCTTTCAAAGGAGAAGTTTTAGATGCTGTAATCACACAAGTTAACAAGGTAGAATGTAGAAACTCTTTATTCATCATTATCATCATTATTATCATCTATTAGCAATCATAATCATTACCCTGAATGGTGAGTTGCTGCTGAACACAATATACTAGAAGTGTTAACCATTGCCTGGTTGGCTCTGTTGGTTGAGTGCCAGAGACTATTAATTGTGTCACGAGATCAATCCACAAGGACAGAACAACACTCAGGGTCTTAAAATATTGAGGAGAAATTGATGCCTTTGTAATTACATCCGCAATTGGTTAGAATTTTGTGTCTTCTCAGATAAGGATGTTAGCTGGAGATCCGGCTTTGATCACGCCATGAAAAATGCATGCTATAAATTATTATTATTATTGCTGTATTTCATATTTATTTGACATTAATTATAAGTCTTTAATTGGATCTTTTCTGTACTTGTAGCTTGGACTTTTCACAGAAATAGGACCACTTTCCTGTTTTGTATCTAGACATGTGAGTGAATGACCATTGGAAATTTTAACCTAGTGACTTTTATAGCCAAACTCCATGTACTGTGACCCACAATTTCATACCAGTAACATTGCTTTAGTTTTCTTGGAGGAGATTGGCATGATAATGATGTTATTTTATACTCAAAAGTCTAACTACCACATTTTGTGCACTTTATTTTATGATGCAATTAGTCCAAACTGCTTTAATAATTTTATTGAGGGATTTAGAGTTAGAATATCAAAGAAAGTTCACAAAGAATGTTGGTAGCTGTAATGCAAACAGGATATTGCAGAGGTTAAGTTTATTTTAGACAAACTAAATGACAGTCAATAATTCTGACAAACTGACAAGGCCAAATTTTATTTTAAATCATTTTTTCTTGTGAACAAAATGTTAACACCAGAAAATTTATGATTGGAAACCAAAAGTTTTTTAAAAAATACTAAAATATTGAAACCATAATATTGTAACAAAGTACAACCATTTTTGTTGAAGTGTGACCCGCAAAGCCAAACGACAAGACTTTTAGCTTGGAGAGTTGCTACCTTCAAACAAAATGGTTATAAATTCTTTTCATTTGAAATGTTGTAGTCTGTAATGTTGATGGTGAATTTATTTTTTGTTTACAGTCAATACCGCCAGATATGGAATTTGACCCCAATTCTAATCCTCCCTGTTATAAAACCAAAGATGAGGTATGATTTCCTCAACATTTTTAAACTGTACTTTTGAAAAATAGTTTTGTGTCAGGGATAACCGAATATTTATCCATATTCAGAATTTACATTTTAGGTGGCTCCATATAGTTTCAGGCAGGCATGCTTGTGCTCATGGCATTGCTATGGTAACCGCTCACATGATCATTTTGTACAAAAAATGAATCTTTGAATCAATGTTTTTGAAATAAAATTTGCCCTTGAGCTTTGTGGGCAGTTGATGTTTTTTTTTTTTTTTTAATCCCTAAACCACTAAGACCCATAACTATATGCAGGAGCCTCCTTTGGAAAATCCCTTGCAGACTTGTAATGTTTGTTTTTAAAAAAGTGAGTATTTAGATGGTATAATATTTCTCATACTGATAGCATGTGTTCTATGCAACATCATTATCACCAGGGATGGATCCAATGGGGCTGATGCCACCCCCACCCCTCCTTGATGAGAAAAATTCCTTTATTTTCATAGATCTTTTTGGGGGGAAGGGGGGGGGAGTGGGCATTTTAAATTTGATTGGTCATTTTTGGGGTTGTGGACCCCCCTCCTTTACAATTTCTGGGTCCAGCCCTGATCATCAACATCATTTTCATCAACGTATTTATCTTTGTTATCAACATCATGATTTGTGACTACTGTTTGTATTTCCATCAAGGATGTTGTCTATCAACAAGATGATGACATCAGACTTCGAATAGTAGGAACAAGAGTGGATGCCAACGATATTGTAAGTATCCAATAGTCACAAACATTTCTCCTCATCCTCACTTGAATTATAACAAGACATTATATGAAAAGATTACAGACTGATCTTTGACTCTAACAGTACATGTGATTAACACTTAATATAAAAATTAGGTAAACCTAATAGCGGAGCTCCGATTTCATGAAATGAGTTATTCATTGAAATATTCATTCATCCATTCATCTATTTATTCGTTCACTACCGATTATCAAAATTGTTGAGCAATCAATTAATCAATCAATCAACTAATTAATCAAAAATGACTATAGATAAAAAGCAAACAAATAAATAAATGAATGAATAATTCCATTTAAATACTCATGAAAAGAAAATAACATAGCAAAAGAAAAACAAAAATGAGAAGTGGGGATAATTTTCTTTTCATAATCAATTAAACATATAGTCAATTGAAATATTGAAATCTTTATGCATGCAACACAATTGTATTATAAGCAACAAATATGCACTAAAATGCGAAAAGTATCCGACCGTTAGTAACAGTCAACTGGCTTGCAGACCTAGATATCATGGTAAAAATCGCACCTGTCAATTAAAATTAATTATCCAATGAGAAGTTAGAAAAGCACTCACATGGCTTCTTTGAGTTATAAACAAATCCCCGCGCGCTGTTCCCTTTACGCTCTTTGATGTTTGAAAAAATGTCATAAAAATCCACAAAAACTTCGCTTTTCTGGCTAAATGTGTAATGAGTAACTTATTGGTAATCTAGCTATCTAATACGGCTGTGCATTTTTAATTATCAAAAGTGAATACTGTGTAACTTGATTAAAAAACAGCTATTACGTATGAACTTTTATTTCAATATGAACTTTTGAAATTTCAACTTGCAGATGAGTACAATGACGAATACATGCGTTTTATTGCAATTCAATAACAAATCAAAGAATTACAAGAATCAAATTAACAACAACAACAACAAACACACATAAAGATCTCAGCGACGGAGAAATATCTCACAAAAAGAAGTAAATAGCTTGCATGAATTATATGCTTATATGTGGATGTTAAAACAGAATTAATTAAAGTAAGATCGGCAGAAATTGTAAACATACCGGCGCCACGTCTTTTCCACTGCGATTTTCGTCCTCAGTTCTGATTACAATTAGCTTGCTCGTGTTTTCAGAATTTTAAAAGAAAAAAAAACAGTTTTCATCGCCTCTAAAAGTTCACACGGTTCAACAGAACGGCGTAGTATGGCTAGCTCGTGTTGCTCGATCACACATTGTGCTAAATTTGCATTTCCATCCACTCCCTGAACTGGCAGTCCTACTTTGTTGACAAACATTTTGTATGAAAAGTTATTTTTCGTTGTGAATAGTTGATAAATCTGCATTGATCCTAAAGCTCTCCGTGTTCTGAATTGCCCGTAAAAATTGATGAATGAACAGAGTCAAATCATCTTCGTGAGTCGTGTTCGTTTTTGCTTTTCACCTCTTTTGAATTGCTGCAAATGCACGTTTGTTTTGTTTTTGTTTTTATGAACTTTTTGTCGTCGTTGTATTTACTTTTCAAAGTAGATTAGTCGATAAGTAATGATTGAAAAAGGTATCCACGAACTCGAAGAATGTGGTCTTTTTACCATCTTGCATAACAATGCAACTTGTCAAATAAACTCTTCCAGAAAGGAAAATAGAACTATCAACTTGTAAAATCTCCATCTTTGGATTTTAACAGCGCTCTACATGACTTCACATTATCGTTACGAGACTTTTACCCACTTTGTCAGTGAAAATATTGTGAGGCTTTTCTTCGTGTTATAGTAAGTTCTTTTTCTTTTTTCAGTTCGGTGTCTTTGTTTCTCTTTCTCAGTCAAAACTCTTTTAGCAGCAGCTTAGCTTAACCATTTTCTTCGTTACCCATAGTAGAAATAAGATTTTTAGAAAGTTTTCAGTAAATATAAACTGCAAAAAAAGATATTTTGATTTGTTTTTTTGTGTGTTCACTAAACAAACTGGTCAGCGACTTTGCGCGGCAGTACACGGACGGACGTTGTACGGAATTTGGAATTCCGGGCTTCCTGTGGTCGATCTGAAATGAGCTCGATGGTTTACCATATTTTCTTAATTATGGTGCTCCGCTTGCGCGGGCCTTTGGCCCGCGCGGAGCTCCGCTATAACAAAATTGTCATTCCCAAAATGGGTTTATTTTGGTTTTTGTAGCACTTTCCCAACAATAATCCAAAATAAACCCATTTTGGGAATCACACATTTTTTCCTGTGAAAGTCTAAATAATTTTTTTTTTATGAAACAAATCCAATTCAATTTCTTGTAAAACACACACAACTTTGAAGATGCTATCATTTTTAAGCCAAATAATAACATCTATTGTACAATACATTACATTTTGAAACAATGTATAAAGAATATACATAAAATGATATTAAAATAGAAAATGTATATTTGTTTTTTGTTTTCAGTTCGCTATAGGATCTCTTATGGATGATTATCTTGGTATGTTATTGCTTTATTACCATTATTATATTTCCATTCATTGTTACTCCATAATTCATTATTCCCATCCATCCATCCATTCTTTTTTTTTCATTTTGTCATTCATTTATTCATTCATGCATGCATTCATTCATTCATTCATTCATTCATTCATTCATTCATCCATTCATCCATTCATTCATTCATCCATTCATCCATTCATCCATTCATTCATTCATTCATTCATTCATTCATTCATTCATTCATTCATTCATTCATTCATTCATTCATCCATTCATTCATTCATTCATCCATCCATCCTTCCAATAATCAATTCATTTATTTTCTCATCCAATTATACATTCATTGATTGGGACAGTGAGTAACCCATTCATAGATTCTGTTGTGAATAATCAGTCATTCATTCATTCACTCTCTCTGTTAGGTCTGTGATTTTTATGTATTTCAGTGTTTGTGGTCTAACTACTGGTAATTTATTTAATATATTTTTGTTTCTCCTGCACAGGCTTGGCAAGCTAGTATACAAAACATTCAGAGCACAGCTAGTTTGACTGGTTGTTTTACTACTAATACATCTAGTACATCTGAGTCAAAACAAAACAAATTGCCTGGCATGCTGGGTTGCTTTCCATATAGAAATGTTTTTCAATCAAAGTGATATCTATCTATAACACATTTTTAGCCAAACAAGAAATGTGAAATACAAAAACTCTTCTCAGAAAAGAGAAAGGTGCACAAAAAAAGAAACAAACTATGTAAATGAAAGCAAAATAGCCAATTGCTACATTTATTTAACTTTACAATCTACAATTTTAGAACATTTGTTTCTGCAATCTTGCACCTTTTCGATCCTTTAGTAGTGATCAGGCTTTCATAAAGCTAGCTATTAGTATGTATTAACACTTTTGTAAATAAATAAAAAAACGTCTTGAATTACTTGTGTTGTATCTTGTGCAAATATACTATGGCAGATAAATTTGTTGTGTTGTGACCTGAAATGAAAAACTGTTCCTGTCTGGACTCCATCAATCTCAAAAGGTTGGTCTGGAAAATATGAATCAACTAGACGCTAATATAGCGTGAAGTCGGGCTAGCAGGCGAAGAAAAAATTGCGAAATTCCTGCTTTTATTCATTATACGTGTAAGTTGTTTAATTGGGATTCTGCTTGGTTCTCGATCACGTTGAAGTACAGCACGCGTGCTTTGTTTATAACACATTCTACTGCATATTCAGAAGCAAAAAACTTTGCATATCGAGACCTCAGACATTGTTTTGGCATATAACTTTTATTAATTACTTGTGCCCGCAGGCCTTTAGGCCAGCGGCACAAGTATTAAAATCCAACGCGTATATTGTTTTTTTTCGACGTCGGGCTGAGCCTTCGAGCAATTTGTCAGCGGTCTTCCCCAGTGAAGCGTGTAAATGGGTTACCCTGTGGTCGAGCGGTCGAGCGAAGCCTGTGTCGATCAAAGCCTTCGACCAATTTGTCAGTGGTAAGCTCCCGGAATAACATGCGTGTGAAATGCTCGACCCTCATGGTCAATTTCTATGAAGCGAGTTGCTGTGTTTGGAGTGTTGTTCTTTTATCTGTGGAAATGTGGAGCGAATTACTCGTCAAAACGCTCAATCTACATACAAATGCAACTACAACTTACTGGATTTAAAGAACCATTACAAACTGTGCTCCCTGAGATACAAGATTCTGAGTTAAATGAAATAGCAGAAAAACTTATGGAATTAAAGAACATCACGATCACATTTGACAAATCCAAAAGTAATCACCGAAATATCTGCCAACACCACACATGCTACATTGGTATGATTTAAACATTGACATTCACCTTTATAAACTTTTATAGTTGGGTTCTTAATATTTTTAAAACAATTGTTTTATAATTTACTAACATGTATCTTATGCTAGCGTTCTTATAATGTATTTGTACAACTGATTTTGATATTGATTTCTTTAATTTAAAGCGATTCTTATAAATCTGTACAATTTTTGATATACTATTTTATACTAAAATAGTCCTGATTTCTATTTAGTGATATTATCATTACACCACACCAACTGCTACATTAGTTTAAACATTGACATTCACCTTTATAAACTTTTATAGTTGGGTTCTTAAAACAATTGTTTTGTAATTTACTAAGATGTATCTTATGCTTGCGTTCTTATAATGTATTTGTACAACTGATTTTGATATTGATTTCTTTAATTTAAAGTCATTCTTATAAATCTGTACAATTTTTACTAAAATAGACTGTCCTGATTCTATTTAGTGATATTATCATTAGTAAATCATGTTGCACTAGAGTGATTTTCATCGAACTGTGCAACACTAACTAATAGTCAGTGTTTAATACTCTCTAATAGTCATATTTCAACAAAAGAAAACAAAAAGTGAAAGATCTACTAGTGTCTATTAGGTTAGTAACTATTTCACAGTTCGATGAAAATCACTCTACAATAATTGAAATATATTGTACTATAATTAGATTAAATACTGTCAATGCTGTTCAAATTTAACACTTATTATTGTTGATGATTAAAAAGCTGTTTTAAAAATTATATTGCACTTCAATGATATTATCTCTTCTTATGATGCTCATCACTTTTAATAATAGAAATATAATATTATTACTAGATCTTTGAACTAGATATTATGAAATGACAAACTTTATTTGGTCTTGATACGGCTAATTCATACAACTAAATTTGGAAGAAAATTATTTTCTTAAAATGATTAGTTTCACAATTTTTCAAAATTTCTTTGTAATAACAATGAGAAATGCTATTTTGAAAAAAACTTCATATTGACTTTTAAATAGCTTATGTGTGATAGAATTAAATTTTTATGGCCCGACTTGTTAGATTGAATTTGATGCAATTTTCATTTAAAAACAACTCTAAAAATAATTTCTATACACTCTAACAAATACACACATTTCAATAAATATTTAATTGAACAACACAATAAAAACCTTTCATTATGTCAAATTTTCAATTCCATCTCCTGTATTTTCCCACGATCATGTGATACATGACATCTTATAATGGATAATTGATACATCCTGCCAACAATGTCCAAAAACATTGTCTCACTTTGAATAAGGTATAAAGGACGGAAATTTCAAATATTTGAGAGTAGAAATTTTTACAAAAAATTCATATTTTGAAAAGAAAATTGTACACTGTATATGTCCCAAAGAAAACTCGTGAACAAAAATATTACCCACCCCCCCCCCCCTAAAAATATATATATATATACTAACGCTATTGAATCTACTGTGAAGTTCACTGATAGTAAGTACCAACATTTCTCTTGAAATGGTTAATATTTTCCCAAACGCATACTCAAATAAAGACAAAAAATATAATATCTATTTCCTATGTTTAATATATCTTTCACTTTATATAATACATCTTGTTTTTTTATGCATTTATGTACATATTTATAAAAAAAACATATACATGTAACCACTACAGGGCACAAGTTATCGATCTTAGATCGTCTAGTTGTATTTACATCAACAGACAGTTGTACAGCTTTTTCAAACAAATTACAATTATTTTCTAACCACATAAACAAATTGTTCAACGACTCCTGTATTCTTACATATACAAACCCGAGCAAGATAAGACTAGCGACTACAAACAGGCTAAATAAAATCGCCTTTTTATTTAACAGTATTAGGAAAATATTTCCATTCAATAGGCTAAATGAGCTTACAATAAGTAAAAGACAAGTAAATAAAAGAAAAAAGTTTGTTATTTTGGTGTCTTCATGACTTACATAATACCGTAGGTTGCTTTTTTCCAATATGGCGGACGTCTTCGAGGTCATTTCTTGTCTCAGTTCGACCTTGATCTCATCACATGATACCTTGCTACTTTCCACATCTTGTGAGGACTTCACTTCAGTATAGTTCGTTTTGTCACTGTCATTTGTATTGTCCTTTGTGATATTTTTGCATAGATCATCAACGATCAGGTGTGAACTAGTTACTCGTTTTAGCATGACTAGTGTGACTAGGCAACGTGACATGGTTTATAAAAGCTTTATTTGGGTTCCCTGTGGTCGACTTCCCAAAGCATTATGGGGGACTATACACGACGTTGCCAGATAGATAGATAGATAGATAGATAGATAGATAGATAGATTGAAGAAAAGGTAGAACTAAAGTCGGGCAGCCTAGCCCGACTAAAAAGAAGTATATAAAAGTCATTTCCTTGTAGTTTCACAGAAGGTTAAAATTGGTCGGGATCCCTGTTTTTTTTTTAAATTTCATTTCCAGTCTCCATCGTTCTCCATTTCTAAATATAACGTAGTAGGGCGATGTTAAATCAAGCTGAGACTGTTCGTGGTTCCTCAAATATGTCTGCAAAATCGCAGGAAATTTCGCTAAAAATATAGCATTGTAGACATCATAAACCAACTATCAACATGGGTGATAATCAAGACTTGACACTTTCAAAAATCGACCATGTCGAGCTACTTTCGTCTCAGTCTGGGTTGTTGTATTTCTCAAAGGAGTTCACTGATGTAACTTTCGTTGTTGACAAAGAAAAATTCAAAGCACACAGAGTTATGCTAGCAGCTCGAAGCGATTATTTCAGAGCTTTGCTCTTTGGAGGAATGAGGGAAGCTAACCCTGAGAACGAAATTGAAATCACAGATTGCTCAGCGAATGCTTTCAACGTTTTGCTGATGTACATCTACACTGGCAAAATGTCTCTTGGACAATTGAGTCTCGAAGTTGTCCTTGAACTTCTAAGCTTAGCACACAAGTACGGTTTTCTTGCACTAGAAAGTGCAATCCAAGGATACCTAAAGGCTATCCTGGATGTGAAAAACGTGTGTCAAATTTTCGATTTGTCGTCGTTTTTCCAGCTTACAGATTTGCATGATTCGTGTTTGGATTTCTTGGACCAAAATGCAGTGGAGGTTTTATCTACGGATTCATTTCCAAATTTATCCAAGAATTCATTAATAGATATCATCAAAAGAGACTCATTTTGTGCTCCAGAAGTTCAAATATTTTGTTCAGTCACCGACTGGATTGAAACCAACGATGAAGCATCGCAGAAGGACATCAAAGATGTACTAAAACAAGTGAGATTGACTCTCATTAGTTTGCACGAACTTTTCCACACTGTCAGACCGACACAACTTTTTACTGCGGACGCTATTCTAGATGCTATTAAAGTTAAAACTGAAAGTCGTGTTAGCGAGATGAATTTCCGTGGGCATTTAGGTAAGACACAGTTTTGTCAAAATTTTTTTTGTTTCATTTGAAATTGGTACAAAAAGTTTTGTACAATGTCGAGGCTGCATAATCATTAATTTACACTTGACGTGGCAAAGCATTTTAAAATATTTTCTGTAGACTTAAGGTTAATTTGCAAAGCAAAAAAGTAAAACATTTTATAAAATTATGAGAACTGCTTTTTTTAGGAAGTAAAAGCTAGGAATCAGCTTCAGAAAGGAATTGTCGCTGAAACAAACTGAAATATAGTGCATAAAATTTGAACCAATCAGAGATTACATGGCTGAAGGGAATTTGAGTTTGTTTAATTATATACCCTGTGTCATCGTATATAACTTAAAATTGATTGTGTTGATAGCAATCGTCCTTCATTGTGCATCAAGAGCTAGGCTTCTTGATTGACTTATTTTCTAACACCATATTCATTCATTATTATTAAATCTTCAGTACGCGATGAAAACATTGCCATTACATCTTGTGGCTCTGAGGTCATAGAAGGAGAAAAAAGGGACAATGTCCTTGATACTGAAATGGTCAACTATGACGTTGATCGTGGATTCTCACGCCATCTTATTGCCGAGGGTGATAGGGGTATATGCATCTCTCTTGGTCGCCCCAGTATTATTAACACAATACGGATGCTGCTATGGGACAAGGATATGAGGTCGTATTCATATTTTATTGAAGTGTCAATGGATAATCAAGATTGGGTCAAGGTGATTGACTATTCCAAGTATCTGTGTCGGTCATGGCAGACATTGCACTTTACTCCTAGAGTTGTCAGGTAATGAAATTATCTAAAATTGATTCATATGATATCCAGCAATTATCAGATTATGACAATCAGGGTTCGGATGTATGAAGGATAAAGTTATCCAATCCATTACTTTAGAATTTATTCACTGGATAGAGATTTATCTGGTGGATACTGCTATCCATGTAACATCGGCTCCTGGTCATGATGGTAGTTGAAATAATGGTGATGATGGTGGTAGTGATGATGATGGTGATGATAGTGTCAGTGATGATGATGGTGATGACGTTCATTGCCCTAATTCACTATGTCCTCACTCAGTGATAGTTAACATAGGGAATAGAATCGCCAAACTAAAAAAAAATTGCTCCTAGTGAAACAGTTCAATCTAAAATAGCCTGTTTTTCAAATATAATGTGTTTAATGCGCTAAATATTATTCCGATAGTTTTGGGCTATTCCACTTCTTTTCCTAGATTAACATGGGTGATTTTTTGGTGAATGTAGATTGATTTGATCCCGTCCAACAACCATGATTCTCGCCATTTAAACAAAAGATTGTTTTGATATGACATCATAGTGAATTAGGGCAATTAGTATTATGGGGTTGTGCACATTGTCATAGGACAGTGAATGGGAGAAAAAGTTTGTAAAATGTCAGTAGCGACTCTTATGTTGTTGTGTTTTGTGATGTTCTTTTTTAGATATATCAGAGTCAAAGGGACCTACTGTAGTGTCAACAAAGTCTTTCATCTTGTACACTTTGAATGTCTGTTCTCAACCAAACAATTTAAAATCAATGAAGATTCCATAGTTGGTAGGTCATTTGTTGTTAGTATTTTAAAGAAGCTGTCTCAACTGAACCATGATGCTTTGTACACTTCTGTTATTGTTATTGTTATAAAATAAACAAATCTACCAAATATCTTCAAAAATCAATCAAATATTATTAAATGTACTCTAAAGAATTCACTTGTATGGCGTGAGTGAGACAATGTATAGAATATTTTATTTCATGTGTTTATGAAATGTGTAGTCTTAATACTAAGGCAGTTTGTTATTTTTTTACCAGTGCCATTGTCCAATATGGCTGTCCCAGAAGCCAGTGCAAGTGTAATTGAAGGAGTCAGTCGTAGCTGGAATGCACTTCTTAATGGTGAAACAAAGTGTTACGATTGGAATTCTGGTTATACATGTCATCAAATTGGTAGTGGATCTATTGTGGTGCAACTAGCACAGCCTTTCTGCGTCAGCACTATGAGGTATAGTACCACTGATATTTGTATGTTGGAATATTCACTTATGTTCAATATTTACTTTGTAGTTATAGGGCTCGAAATCAGGGCCGGTCAAGTGACAATGTCCTTCAAAATTTGCTACTTGACTTGCCAAATCAGATTTTGAAAGGACAAGTTGACCTCCATATTTTAGAGGGAAAAAATAATATTGTAGAAGTATTAAAAAAAAAGAAATTTTACAAATTTTGACCTTTCGAAAATGGGTAAAGAGCCACAAAAAATACATTAATTATAATAATTTTTGAATTTGTGAAGTGCAAAATATCAATATCAAGTCTTTTCATTTAAACTTTGTTTTTATGCTAATTTCTTCTTCTTTTTCCTGTATAATGATTTAAAGTATTTTGCATTAAGAATTCAAAGAAAAAAATGTTATGTCTTGCATCACTTTCACAGGCTAGCTTTATGACACCTGTTGTCATTGTATATTTTTTCTAGGTTACTCCTCTGGGATTGTGATGACCGTCACTATCGTTACTACATTGAAGTTTCAACAGATCGTCACAACTGGACAAGAATTGTTGATAAAACTAAAGAGAACTGCAGGTACTATTCTGTCATTTATTCAATATATTCTACACTCTTGCTCTATGAAAAAAACATTGTACTCTGACCAAACCTTTGTTATTTATATTAAATATGCTATTTAAATTTGGACCAATAGGTTTTGCTAATTTGCTAACTCAAGGACATGTGATGTTTAAATTTTAAATTGCTTGGTTGTTAGGAGCCATCATGGCCAAGTGTTCAGAGCATTGGTGTTGTAATCTGGTGGCCCTAGGTTTGATTCCTGCTCTGGCCACAGAAATTGTATATGTCTGGGTCCCAATTTGGTTAAAAATTATTATTACTTTCTCAGCCATGCTTTGTATATAGCCAACTGGTTTGTTTCCTAGCCAGTTGGGATTCTTAATTATTATATATGTATACCAACACTGAAAAACCCTTTGAAAAGATGTGTTGCAGACATCAATATATTAATATTTTTTGATTGCAGAGGTTGGCAGTTTCTTTCTTTTGATCCCCATCCTGTTACCTTCATTAGAATAGTTGGTACACAGAACACAGTCAATGAGGTGAGTATCAATTCCCTTGCCCAAGGTTGTGTTGCTCAGTTTTTTCTTACACTTCCAATCTCTTCACTTTTCCTGTTCTCTACCTGATTCATCTTCAACTTCCTCATCATCATTTCTTCTTCTTCTAGTTTTTCTCCTTACTTGTTGTTATCATGTTGTTGCACATCTTCACTTTCCTTCTTCCTTGTGTTCTTCTTATCTTGCATTTTCTTTCCTATGCTTGTCATGGCTCAGTTATGTTATTTTTTCCTTTCCTTCTTTAACTTATATCCTTATCAGAATCTTGATCAATAAATTTCTTTATCCAGTGCCAGTAGTTACAAAGTTAAGACTAAATGTAAAATAAAATACCTAGAACAACCGGTCACGATCATCGTCGGTGATAGGCCTACACTAATACATACTAATTACTAATCTAACTCATGTTTGAAAAACGAGATTACATACTATAAATATTAGAGATTGTAAAGCGCATTGAGACATTAGGTTAAATACGCTATTCCTATATAAGCACTACATTACAATAAGGCACAAGCTTACTACAACTGGTAAATTAACTTACAGAAGGAGTTAGCTATATATTTTACAATAATATTGATAATTAATATTCACTGTTGCCTATGATTGTAATCTTTCAGGTGTTTCACTGTGTACATTTTGAATGTCCAGCCAATGACAAAGAGCCTCAAGCCTGTAACATGGCACGTGATGATGATGTCAAAGCATTACGTGGTGATGTACAAGCCTGACTGTGGCGTCATGTGGCCGCAATGTGATGCAAACAGCCGTCACAACATGGTGTACCAACATGATCTCTGTCCAATAAATACATAAAACAATTTAACTTAATTCATCAGCATAATGATTGTGATGCCGTCTGCCTGCTTTGCTGTACAAACTCAATATTGTAGTGGTGATCTAGACTCACTTGCAGTCGTTTATAGGGTTTGTCACTCAGCAGTTATTGCGTGACAAACCGTAAAAACGACTGTGAGGGAGTCTAGTAATAATCCAGCATAACTATGAAGTGCCCTTAGCTTTCAAAACACGTATCATGAATCCAAACAGAACAATTTTGGAATTAGTACCTTAAACCACTTTCCCATTGGTGTTTAGTTTCAAGCTTCCTGTGGTGGGATAACACAGGGGACCCATCTTGGATAATTTGTTTTGTAGAGTCCCATTGCACGAAGCCTGAATATCGTTTATCAACTATACATATACAGTGGGTTATGTGTTCAATGACTATCCAAGCTTCATGAAACTGACGGCAGGATTTGCCAGGACTGCAATCTGCGGTAACTTGAAAATTGTACAAAGTTAAACATTCAAATAATAGGAAATGATAAACAAATTATACCATTTTGATAATGTTGCCTATTATGACAGTGAAGAATTGCTGGTATAGATTGCTTACAGCCAAATTAGTTGTATTGCGACTAGCCATTTTAAAACTTTGATTTCATTTTGGTCTTTTCTGAATTGTCAATCAATTTCATTGGGCGGAGCTTGCCCTAACATGTTCTGTCATTGGTTAATCTAAAATAAACTCTGCCCTTGAAATTGATTGACGGTTCAGAAAAGACCAAATCAAAACAAAGTTTTGAAACGGCTGGTCGCGATACAACGAATTTGGCTGTAATTTGTGACTGTAAAAAGTGCATATCAATGTTGCATGACACAGAATTGATTTGTCACGTCTGAGCCAGGTGTTTTGTTGACTTTTCATTAAATTATCATACAGTTACTTTGTAAATAGCTTTAATTTCTACAAATTAGTAGATTTGAAAACATATTAAAATTAAATATTTATATGTGACCAGGTTTGGTTTTAGAGATTGTGGAACCCATGCCCCTCTCTGATTCCAAGCGGGAAAGAAAAAGGCTAAAAAGCAGAGAAGGGTCTGGGTTCTAGAATGAATTCTTCATTATATGAGTTGTGATCATGTCATCATGAAGACTCTTAAAGCTCATCTGTGATTGGCTCAACAGACAATGCTCTTTAGACGTGTCTTTTGAAAACGACCAATGAAAACATTGCATCATGGTCGTCTCTACGACCAATCGCGGAAGAGACAATAAACCCATTCGTTAGTGCGAGTTTCCTTTCATAGTCTGCAAATGCATGTTACTGAATAATGCAAGAATCACGGTTAACCGCAAACATAACCTCTAATTTTGTTTCTAGATATGTGAATATTGTAATGTGCCAACACTATGTCCATGAAATAAAACCTAAATAGTTACTAACAAATAGTTTTTCAGTTATTTAGTGACTATTAGTCACTATCATCCAGCTGGAACAGTTTTAGTAACAATTGCAAATACACAATGTCTTTTATGTCTTAACAATGATTGAAAATGGAGGACTGACAATGTTAATAAAGATCTAATGATACATAGTGACTAATAGTCACCAAATGAAAGCTATTTGTTGGTAACTATTTAGGTTTTATTTCATGGACATAGTGTAAGCACTCTAGCCACTCAAATCTTTCTGTGTTAATGTATTTGACTCTTCATTTCCTCTTGACTCCAATTCAGTGTTGCTTCGTAACGCTGCATTAGCGGAACTTAACAAGCAAATTTAGTGCTTCGACACTAGATTCATATATCACAGTCAAGTTTGGCATGAGTTTTGCAAGATAAGGGAGGCAAGAGAGTTAAAATCTGCGCAACGACTTAGTAAGTTGGTTAATTCAAACGGGCACGTGCTCGATCTCCTAGTGTTGATCATTAGTGTGCTAAATACATCCAAATCAAAAATAACCAACATTTTAAAATCATATTCTGTTAGTACCTTCAGTTTCAGCTATATTGGTCAGTGTACGTAAAGATCGCAAAGCCGAGCTGCGCGCACCATGCAATCTATATTCGGGAGCTCAGCAAGATTGTCATGATCAACGGTCATTATGTCAATTACGTTTTTTTTTTTTCTTCGCAGAAATGAAACTTTTAGAATCGCTTGTATTTATCGCTCTAATTGATCAGTACATTACAATGGCAGCAACCGCTGAGAACACCTGTCCAGTTGTTTGGTACACTGGCTCATTCCAAGCCAGTGACCATGTGGCTGACCACGCCCTGATTGGATTCTCTTACAAGAATGTGACGGTGTCCAGTATACAGCAGTGTTTTAGTGTTTGCGTCATGGATTGCAGGTCAGATATGACATATATACAAGAAACTGACTTAAACAATGTGAAAAAAATCCATAACATCGATCATGCATCAATCCGGCGTGACTATCGCAACATTTATTATTTATGTGATAATACATGTCTTCGCTCCGTACGACCCTACCCTTTTCTATCTCTCTCTATTATATATTCTGTCCTTACAGGTGTGTATCCTATCAAATATCTGCGGGGTCACGGTGTGAAGTGCTGGACGAAGACAGACACTCGGTGCTACCAGAGTTTTTTGTTGCTATGTCTGGTTACTGGTATTATGAGCTAAAGCAACGATTTAGAAACAAGGTAGATTCAAGCGTTCCCGAAATGTCTTTGTTAAGAAGGCAGATTTCAGCATTACTGAGTAGATAGCCCAATACACTTAATGATTGATAACTTGCGATGGCCCTTTTTTTTCGCAGCGTGGCTTTTGTCTTAATAGAGCATTTTTTGACAGTAGGTGTAGACAGGACCACATGCTTTGGCTGTCATATGCACCGTTGAGATGAATAAATCTCATGCAATTTCATCCTCAGAAGCGCAGGATATGATCTGAAACTGTGGGCTGCATTCACTATACATTTCATTATAATTTCGAATCTCTTTATAGGATGAGTCGGGCGAATGTGACGGCTGTAGGAATGGCTGTTGTCGTACGTCACCTTGTCGTAACGGGGGCACCTGTATCGAGAAATGTCAAGATGTTAAGCAGAAATTCATTTGCCAATGTCCTAGGGCGTTCCTAGGAAAATGGTGCGAAAAACCAGCCAGTTGTGCAGGTAATTTAATCTGCCGATGAAAATTTACTGTATATTACCATCGGAGGGGCGGTATGGAATTGAAATCATCATCTAGAAAGGATGTATTTTGAAAACATTATTAATCTTCATTTTCCGTTGTGTTTCTTTTCAAGGATATGGCAACGATAGGCCATCTGGTATATACCCTATAACGCTGGCATCTGGAGAAGAAGTCAACGTCTTCTGCGACTTCAGTTCAAATTCGGCAGGACTAGTTTGGACTCTAATCGAGTCATTTTCACTCGAAAACCACCTGATCTACAAACAAAAGCCTTTCTTATTAAATTTCCCCCGTAATGGTACTCTCCAACAATGGAAAGACTACAGGATGTCACGCAATACTATGTTGCATATTGAAAATAACGCGATTCTCTGGCGTGCCACTTGTCGATACGACACAGATGGATTGGTCCTTAGAGACGTCATGACAGGATATTTAAGTGATACGGATATTTTAAATTTGGATGGAAATCGTTGTGTTTTAGCTAAGTTTGTAAATATAAGGGGGATCTCTTGCAGAAATTGCACGGTACATCTCGGGCAAAGTAGCAGTACGCATGCGTATGTTAGCAGTCTTTCTAAGGCTCGTTCGGGCTGTGAGTGGGATGGACGTCTTGGTGCGGTCTATGTGTATGTGGATGGAGTACTACAGTCTGATAGTTACTTTGGCAACTATCAGATAAAGAACCCATTGCACCGCTGTACAATGACAGGCTCGTCCACTACACAGTGGTGGCTGGGTGAGATGTTAAGATAAAACAAGCAAGTATCAGCGACACCTCGCATCTCATTGAGATATGCAGCTGTCGACGGCCGCTAGTCGTCTACAGTCGAGACCCTGTGAACCCACAGGAGGCCCATACAAGCTTTGAAAGATGGTGACTGTAAAAATAAATAAATGTGGCTTTATTTCATTAAAACATTCATTTATTTTACAGTCATCCATTTAGTTTATTTAGTGTGAGCGTCAAATGATATACCTCAGGGGTAAAATTATCAAATATTTTCACTGTTTGCTAGGAGGGGAAATTTTTTGGTGCCGATCCAAGATTTTTTGAGGGATCAAAATGTTTAAGTTATTTTATGGTGACTTAGTGTATTTTGAATCAATAATCAATTGCTTAGTATTAAAGATTGATAGCAAATTGTTGATGTTATTTATTATCAAAAAAACTGGTCATCATTGGTACCACACCACACCGCACCACACTATACCATACCACACCATACCAGGCGGCCAATGTCTCATGTACATTTTTCCATTTTTCAGTCATTTTTTTCTTGTGTTTGGTAACCTGGTCACTGGTAGCCCAATCAGGAGTTTTGTGCCGAAATCAAGGTTAACATTTTCCTGTAAAATAAGCTTTATTTTAGCTAATATTTTCTGCTTGAACTGACCGCTTTTCAATTTTCGTAAGGGATCCCGCTGCAATCATAATGGCATTTCTCGTCCATGGAAATTGGTAACTACACTAATCCCCAGTCTCCTTCTAATACGCGGTTGTGTACTTCGATATCGATATGAATTTGACATAAAATGCTTTGAAAGTTAAATCTACAAAAATACGCATCCAGGCATGATATTCAGGCGAAGACGGACTCTTCTTCTTTGTGTTATAGCTTTCTGGTTTTTGGTTATCATTTATATTGCATCAGATTCTGGTCTTTTTAGATCTCCTCCACCTAAGGTAAGTATACTGTCTGCGAATGAATCATTCTCAATATTTTTTATAGTTGCCCTCGAGTGCGAAAAATCACAAACTGATTGCTTACAAAAAGCTAATTTTCTCACCCACCTCTCTGATGTACAAATCCGATGTGTTTGTAAGAACAACTTGTCTTTATAATTGCCTATCTTTAGGGTAAAAATGAGTCGAAATTGAAAATAAGTTTCAAGTTGTCCAGCTCACGAAGATATCTTAAAATATAAAAATTATTTTAATTGATTTTATTCTAATATTGAAAAAACGTTTAAAGTCAGATTATTTAGAATATCATCTTCTCGACAACCAGTATTTGTGAGTTTTCAAATCATAGTTCCATGATTATAGAAATACATTGCTTACATTTTCAAACAATACCACGAGAAAAATACGTGTACTTAGCCTTTCAACGGTATTAATTTCAAAGAATAAACTTCCTCTTTTTTTTTTTTGTAAATTCCGATGGCATTTCTTTTGTGAGTTCTGGGTTTTTAAGTTTTCAAATTGTTCGTATCCATTTGGGCTTGGTAATTTGTGCATTATCGTGTTTAATATTTAATTAAAAGTCAACACAATTTCATATTTTAAAAGTTAACTTCAACAAATTTCACTAGAACTGTAGGTCAGGTTACATTTCTTGGTATTTTTTATTTATTTTAGCCAATTATAAATTCATTCATCTATTTGCTAGGTTTGTTGTTAGCAATTGAAACGATTGTTAGCTATAGTTTTTTTCTACTTAATTTGCATATTAGTTTTTGCTGCCCTTTAAATTAAGTAACAACAATGGACTATATATTTCACTGTTTGGTTCAACCTTTACACAGGGTTTCATTATCTTTTTAAATAAGCATCTGGGTAATTTGAAGTAGGCATCTGCTAGCTCTGTCCCAAATGTTTTCTAGGGGGGCTCTGGGGGTGTATTCATTAATAAAACAAGACACAAAATAACTGGCGGTAAGAGGTAAAATAGTTGGTGCTATATACACTGGTATAGCCATCTATTATTGAAACCCCTGTCTACAGCCCCAAGAACATAATATTATTATTTTAAGTATATGAAAATATTTTTTTGGAATTTAATTGATAGCAGTGCAGTACGTTATTTGAGAGGTTATTAGGTCTTAGCATTATTGTAGATAGAGAAACAAAGGCAGCAACTTCTTCTTGGTTATTTTAAGACCCTGAGTATTGATCCGAAGAGGGCTATGGTCTCAATCCTGTGACCTCCAGCACAGATGTCCCATGAAAAAAACCCTATCCATAGAACAAACATCTATACAAATATGAAAAAACTATGCCGGATAACTTTAAATGTTAAGTCTTTGTACAGCTGACCATAAATTGTTAGCATCAATAAGTAAAAATGTGCAATAATATAAACATTGTTTATTCCATAGTATGTTCATGTGGAAGAAGGCATAAGTCGTCCACCGTTTGATGCCAATAAATATCTTTCTGGTGATGCATTAAAAGAAGGAGAAGACAAATATGGCAGAAATCAATTTAACCAAGAAATTAGCGATACAATAGATCCAGATAGAAATGTACCAGACACAAGGCATTCACAGTGAGTATAACTAGTTGATATTAGATTGGAATACTCAAGAAAATTGGGTTAATAGCTTACTTTTGATATTCTGGTTGAGCGGCCATGAAGAAGACAAGGCTTGGGGAAACAATATTCCAAATGATATTCTTTTGTTTCCCCGGAGCCTCGCCTCGCTCAACTAGAATATCGAGAGTGAGCTATTCACACCAACACTTTAGTTGTGACTTGAAACTGAGCAGACTGTCAATTATGGAATAGAATGAGTATGAGTATGAGTGGAAAACTGTACTGTATTGTACAGCAACCATAGTCTAAGAAAACATTTGAATTATCTACCATATCATTGCTGCAGTATATCATAACTATACCGTTTCCCAGTCATGCGAAAACTACCCTATGAATTAAGTATTACTTGACTTTCTAGTTCTGAAGTGTTAATACTGAGTCTAATTGTGTGCATGTTTTCCACCTAGATGTTTAAAGCAAGTATACTCAGATTCCTTGCCAGCAACAAGTATAATAATAACATTTCATAATGAAGCCAGATCAACATTACTTAGAACTGTTAAAAGGTAATTATTATGATTAATTTCAAAGATATACAATCAATTTTTAATGTGAATATAGCTGCTGCAATATTGAGAATGTGTTATTTGCTAGACACTGTCTACTTGGTTTCAATAGAATTGCACTGGTTCTCATGCATCCATCATGTCAATTAATTAATTCAGTCATGCATTCATCTATCAATCCATTCATTATTTCATTCATATTTTCGTTTATTCATGTATTCATTCATTCATTTATATAATGTTATATTTTGTTTATCGATCTATCAATCCAACAGTAATTCATGAATATATACATCCAATCCTTCCAATCATTAATTTATTAATCCGCCATTCATTTGCTCATTCATTCATTTGTTTATTTACTTGTGCATTCATTCATTCACTAATTGAAAAATACATTTTTGTATTTTTATTTTTTCTTCCAGTATTCTCAATAAAAGTCCTCCACATTTAGTCAAAGAAATTATTTTAGTAGATGACTTTAGTGATGATCGTAAGTCTGTGATTTCAAATAATGTAGTACTCCACGTACATCTAATGCTTGATTCAAAGAGAATGACACTAAAAATTAAAATACCAGTAGTCTAGTAACACTGTTGTTATTCTTTTTAATTTTCCATAACTGAAAGACATTTCCAAAGCATGAAAAATGTTTAAATTTACTTTTTTTTAGCTCAAGATGGTCTTGGTCTACTAGCATTACCTAAAGTCAAAGTCTTAAGAAATGACCAAAGAGAAGGTAATAAACATTGTGTAGTGCTCAGATACTTCACTTGTAATCAATAGAAAGTAAATTCTGATTTAACATAAAACTGTGTTGCTTTAATAATGGTGTCAGAGCTACAACATCAGAAAACATAATGCTTTGTACAATGATTTTTTTTCTGATGATAGCGAGTTTTTTTTAAAGTACAAAAGTGAAGTACAAATATTTGAAAATAATTTTTATGGTACAGTATGTTGTTTGTACATTGTAGGTTTAATCAGGTCAAGAGTGAAAGGAGCTGACCAAGCTAAGAGTACCATCCTCACATTCCTTGACAGCCACTGTGAATGTAATACAGACTGGCTACAACCACTGCTGCAAAGAGTTGCTAAGGTACAAACAATTGTTAGCTAACCTTAGCGATTTGTAGTAAAAGACTAGTCGTGAGGTTCAAAACATTCTAAAACTAGTTGTAGGACATTTAGTTTTATCTTGATCACTCAGTGTATTTGAGTCCAGTCCTACTTTTTTTAGAGAATTTGAAGCCTCAGTATTTTGTTAGTTTCAATTCATTTGAATTCTATAGGAAAATTCAATGGATGACGAGGAAATTCCACATTGAATTTCACGAGAAAAACGATATCGCACGAATCGCGAAGCGATGAGTGCGATATCATTTTTTCGAGTGAAATTCAATGTGGAATTCACGAGTCAGGAATTGAATTTTTCTTGAATCCCATATCTCAATCGAAAGTTGTTTTATCCTAGATGTGAAATGAAAAGCGTACGGGCTACCTGTGTAATGGTGAATTCCACGCTAAATTCATCTCCTCGATAGCCAATCAGCGCGCGATTTTCGATTGAGATGTGGGATTCTGTTACAAACTGCAAATGAACATAAAAGTTACTTCGCTTTAATGCTGGCTACAATTGTACTTATTAATTACTTCTTTATACTTTGCATTGTGTTTTAGAATCGAAAAGCAGTGGTCAGTCCCATCATCGATGTGATCAGCATGGATGATTTCAGATACATCGGTGCATCAGCCGACATCAAAGGAGGTAAGTTCAATCTGCTCAGCTAGTCAAAGGTCTTGTCAATTTCTCTTGTAATGAACAACAAGCTTTTAAATTGGAATGGAGAGAGAAATGTATTTCTATTAGAGCAAGAGGTCTGAGATCCAGTATGCTAATGAGTTGTTTGTATAAAGTTGTCAGAACAGACTCAGTGTGGTCCAAGTTTTTTTCTAGTGTTATTGTCCACTTGTATTAAAAAAAATTAAAATTTAATTTTATGAGACAAGAAGGTGGCATATATTTGATACTGATATTGAATAAATTGTAGGATGAATGAGCCTGGACCCATCAAAGTTGTTATATTGCACCCAAGCAAACTATAGGAATTTGCTATGCATTTCATGTGTTTCATATTAGGCAATAATTAGAGCTATAGACAATGGTTAATGTCAGTCCTGAAGTCTTTGCAAAATTAATAAAAATCACAATGTCATTCTGACATGTTTTGGTTACAATATTTTGAAAATCCCATCACAATTTTTTTTGTAATTGTAAATTTGGATGCATCATTATCAAAGACTGTATTGATTGCTTACTTACTAGGCTTTGACTGGAGTTTACACTTCAAGTGGGACAACTTAACACCAGAACAAAAACAGGCACGAAGGAATACTCCAACTGCGCCAATCAGGTAAAGTACATTTACTAATAAGTTTTGAGGGACAGATATAACCCCTCGGTTCCCGAGGATGTACAAACTATTGATAATAGTGAAACTAAAATTGAAAACAGAATAGTCTTGGAAGTCAAGATTGGATCAAAGGCTAAAGTTGAATGCACATATGCAGACATGCTGTGGCCGTGCAAAATGATTGAAGGCCGACAGATGATGGTGATGATAACCGAGGGTACTCATTGTTTTATGATATTGTTTGTTATTATGTTTCAGAACACCAATGATAGCTGGAGGTCTGTTTGTCACCAGTAAAGACTGGTTTGAAGAGAGTGGCAAATACGACTTCATGATGGACATTTGGGGTGGTGAAAACTTTGGTAAGACTATGGGTTGATGATAGTGATGGTAATGATGGTGATGATAATGATGGTGATGATAATGATAGTGATGATAATGTGGTGATGATAATGATGGTGATGATAATGGTGATGATAATGATGGTGATGATAATGATGGTGATGATAATGATGGTGATGATACTGATGTTGATGACAGTAAACATGAATATTATTGATAAGGATGCAGATGACCTCATCAAAAAATCTGAAATTTAGAATTCACATTCAGTACCACCCTAAGGCCAATCTTTGCTTTCAACTTCTGGGCTTATCTCCGGCGTAATATAATTTATGCTCACAAGTGAGGTCACAATAACAGAGAAACAAAAGGAGTATTGTCTTTAAAAACGACTCACTATTGTGACCTCACTTGTGCAGCATAAATTATATTACACCGGAGATAAGCCAACTTCTGTTACTGCTAGAAGAGATTGTCAGTCATTTATGTGCTGTATTCCATTATGCAGATCAGCTTATAGGTCAGCTGATATTTTTCAGAAATTTCATTTCGTACATGGCAGTGCGGCGGTGTGATGGAGATAATTCCCTGCTCTCGTGTTGGTCATGTGTTCAGGAAGAGACACCCTTACTCCTTTCCTGCTGGTAATGCAAATACCTACATGAAGTAAGTGTAAAATGGTGATGACAACAAATGAGAGTTGTGAATGAAGCAGTGGTCCAGATCTAAAGAATTGTGAATTTTGGTTCTTAAAATAAACAAATATCCAACGCTGTCAGAGTAATGGTCATAGATGCTTGATACAATTTTGTTTTGGATAGTAAGAATATATTTGATAGTATGATTTTGTTGGATTTTCAAAAATGAAAATTTACAAAAAAGTTACTAATAATAACAAAATGTGAACCTGTGTTCTGAATTTTACCAACCAGTTCACCTCCTCCCCTGAATCGACCCCAGTGATATCAATGATCATGATGATCAAATGTACATCAAACTTTTCTCTTAAAAATGTTGTCATTTGCATCCAATACCAAATTTGCCAATCTCACCGTATTGAATGGAAGGACTATATCAAACTGGCAGACATCTTGGATATTGAGTAAAACCCAGGAAAATGCCAAAGTTGCCAAAAACCACAGGAACCCCACACAAATGACAACAAAAGTTTGATGTGTGGCTTGTGTGCTGATGATATTAACAATCTTACATTATCATGATGGCTACAATGATCGTGGTTGTTGTTATGGTAATTACAATAGACAGTAGAAGTCAGTAGAGGTTGTGATGGTAGTAAATACAGATCAATGCTTGTAATTTGATGCATTATTTAACCAGGAACACAAGACGTACAGCTGAAGTATGGATGGATGACTACAAGAAGTTCTACTATGCTGCAAGACCAATGGCAAGAAGTGCCCCATATGGAAAGTAAGTGAAAACTAGGTATCATTTAATTATGCCTATTATGCAATCTTGATAAAGACTGTTTGTCTATACTTGCACTAAGGACAAATGTCTAATAATGTCAGAATAACAGCGACAGTCTTCACAATGTGAATTGCAACTTTTTTCCAAAGACTGGCATCAGTGTTGAATCGTAACCTTGTAGCATCAAAAAATACTTTGCTTCTCAGGTTTGCATAAACACCGTTTCTAGTCCAACTCCCTCACACATGTCTCGCCAACGTGGAATACAGTGTTGCACACAGATGATGAACGTGAGGAAGATTCTAGGACTCTTTTATGAATTGATTAAGAAATGTAACCAATATTTGTTGTGCTTAATATGTTAACAGTGTAAAGTCACGAAAAGAGCTCAGGACCAAGCTGAACTGTAAGCCATTCAAGTGGTTTCTAGAGAATGTTTATCCTGAATTACAGTAAGTTGTTGTTGGGTTTTCCGTCATCATGATTTTTTACCCAGAACTGAAACATTTGAAAGTACAAGTGAAACACCCTTGAAAATCAAACTAATGCTGGAAAAAAAATGTCTGGAATACTTGAATTAATGCAGGCTCAAGTTGTGGGAAAATAATACTCCTTGAAAATCCATATGGAGCTTGAAAAAGTGCTTGAAAAAGCCTTGAATTTCATGCTAAAATTGTAGCACAAACTCTCTGATAATGTGTTGAGTGTCCATTTGTGTATTCAGCACCCATGTTGCTATTTAAAGTCGAGTAATAGTTAATTCATCCTTTCAGTTGTTTTCTTGTTCATTTGTCAATCACCAATCCATGCCCAACACCAATCCACTTTTAGTGACTCCATCATTCATTCATCTGATTTTTTTCCCATCAAATTAAATTGCCATCCATTTAATTTTTGTGTGACAGAGTTCCTGATTTTGAAGACGTATCATTTGGAGATCTGAGACAAGGCAAGAACTGCCTGGACACACTGGGTAACCAGGCCAATAGTCATATTGGAATGTTTAGCTGTCATAGACAGGGTGGTAATCAGGTAGGATCAGTACCATCATTATTGCCAAGTGTTATTATCATCGCTATCACCATCATCATGATCAACATAATCATCCCTATCACCATCATCATCGTCAATATTATCATGTTCAAGTGTCATGGTTTGTCCAATGTTTTTTTCCATGTAGACTGTGTACGTACATACTGCCTGTTAGTATGTCAGAGTGTTTATTATCTAATATCTAGATATCTTCTAATATCTGTACCTGAGTGTGTCTTTCACAATCGTACATTTGTCAGTCTGTCTGCATGTTGATGACTGATTGTTTCTCTTTTATTTTTTGTCCGTCTGTCTGCATGTTAATGACTGATTCTCTCTCTTTTATTTTAGGAGTGGGCACTAACAAAGAATCATAAAATTCGTCATTTAGACCTGTGTTTAACAATTAGCAACACATTGCCTGGTAGTCCTGTTAAGATAGAAGGATGCAGAACAGGCGACACCAAGCAGGTCATTAGATAAAGTTTGATTATTTCGTTGAAAACAGTGACATCATCATCACAACCTCTAGCCATCATCTCAATCATTACCAACATCATTACCATCATCACAATCATTACCAACATCATTACCATCATCATCATCATCATCATCACCAACATTAGTGCCAACATTGATATGATGATCATCATCATCACATTGTCATTCAGACTCTATTTAAACCTTCTTTTGTGATTGAGAAATGCGTTCCAACCAAATCTTTGATTTTCACCATCACAGGTGTGGGAACACACGTCATCTCGTTCTCTACGTCACAAGGAATCAGGATTGTGTCTGGATTCCAAGGATTCCTTAAAAAGCATTGTTGTGGAAACATGCAAGGAAGGAGCACTGTCACAAGTTTGGCATTTCTCATTATATATAAGCTAGCATAGAAATTATTATTTAGAGACCATTTATTATTCTAAATAGATTTTGCAATACTGGTGGAGTGCAAACAATAAATCCATAAAAGATTGGTAATAATAAACAGCACAATTTTATGCCAATTTTATTGTTTTCTATTGTTGATTACCACTATTTTGAACTAAAAAGTAAAAAGTATTTTAGGTTTTAGTGTTTGTACTCTAGTTATTGCTTATTTTAGATTACTCCACTGTCAAGCTTGTTTTTGCTCGGTACTAGACTCAATTTCACTATGCTGGTTCAGCTCACCGAATGGACATCAACATTCCCCTTACTTTTTAACATTTTCTACATTTTCATTCAAAAATCCAAAATATAAGCTTATTTGTTTACAAATCATTGAAAAAATAAATAAATAAAAATAACTACCACTGATTAGCATGATGAAATCTCACAAGGGCATTAATTTTGCTAGAGTTTTAAATATTCAAGTGAACTATCTTGATTAGATATCCAATATCAGTGCAGTTCATCTTACAACAAAATTGTAAAAACTCGTTAATAATTCATAAGCATCTAGCCCAATCCATTCTCCCATATTGGTCACATGCTTGAGGTTTTATTCCCCATAAAGCACTCTCATTTGTATTTGATATATCTTTATATAAAGACACATGTGCTTTATATAAAGATACGTGTCTTTATCGAATACTATTGAGATTACTTTGCGTGGTACAAAGCAACCTCTGTTCAATTTTGTGACCAAAATGGTCCAAGAAATTGAACCTGTTAAGAATTAGTTATGAAAGTTGGTTCCCCTTGAACTCTCAAGGACAAGAGTCAAATGTAGAATGCATATTCAACAATGATAAAAAATTATGTGCATAATCAGAAGGGCCACCAGTCAGTTTTATAACTATTTTTTGCTTATTTTTCACCATTCGGTTTGAATATTTTTGGTTTTATAAGTGTCTAAGGTTTAGAAGCAGTCTTTATAAACTCCCGAATCAAGAAAAAACGCTGGACTGCTTGTTTACTACACAATACTTACAATACAATATCAAAGTCTACTGCACCTTGGCCAGTGCATGTTATGTAAAGTGTGCAGATTGCTACTTGACAAGTTGCTATTCAATGCAATGTTTCATGAAACTGGTTTAATTTGTAACACTATTAGAAGTGAGATAGCCATTTACACAAAAAAGACAATGAATGCAAGCCATTTTTATTTTTTACTTGTAAAAAATTTGCTTAGATCGCACAAAAGTTAGGCTGAACTCAGGTGAAATGAACTCGGACATATTTTATATATGACACCAATATTTTTTTCAGCAATAGCAATACTTCAGCTGACGTAAGCATTTGTTCTTTATGTGCCAAACAGACAGTGATTGGCTGTTATTTCAATAGAGCTTATTGTTGTTCTGGTTGGCAACCATTAGTAAAAATGAAGTATCGCTATTGTGTACATAGCTGAGACTTCAAAGGATCATGGTACACCTTTTCTACCTCTGCCATACTCTGGGAGTTCTTGGCTACTTTGTTAAAAAAGAGAGAGAGAAACTTAGTAGTGTTAGGTACTAGTGTGGGCTATGTCTGTTGGAATAGAAACAGTTATAAATTATATACGTTAATTAGACACTGCAATGGGATGATGGCGATACTAAAAAAAACATTGGCTATTACAAAGTGTATACATCAATGTGTGTTTTATTGAGAAATAAATGGACAATAGACCTTCCCTGCAATCACTTGACTGGCCACGAAACAATAGAATCACACATACATTTCTCTGTATTTCATACACTCCAGCCTCATTGTGAATCTATTGTTTTGTGGCCAGTCAAGCGAATACAGGGAAGGTCTATTCAGTAAAAAAATTTCCCAACACCCATACCCAGAATTATTGATATTGTAGTAAAACAAAAGAATATGAGATAAGAGAGCTTATCCCCCGTATTGGGCTTTACACTCATCAGGGGATCTTTGCATTTTATTTTTAAACTGAAGTTATTTTGGGAACGAAATGTGATTGGCCAGATTAAAGGAGGTGCGGTTGCATGGTCAAAACATCTCAAGACAAATTTCTAAAAATAGCACAACGAGTAGGGCCCCTGATGGGGTGCGGGGATAAGCTCTCTTATCTCATACTCTCTTGAGTAGATTTGATATCAAAATAACTAGCACCACATGATTCTGTACAAAGATTTAATTCCATTAGGTTATAAATATTAGTCATTAAGTGGCAGATCTAGGGAAGGGGTCCACTCCTGGAAGAATTTCAAGTCCTATATTTAATCAAATATTTTTTCCAAAATAACCTCTTATTTCATGTAAGTATGTCATGCATACTGGGTAGTGCACCCCCTCCCCCTGAAGGTGATGCACCCCCTCCTGGAAACAATCCTTGATCTGGCCCTGTGATTATTTTTTTACTACTACAGTTCTATTCACACCAGAAAGATAATCTCAAAAAGGTTTCAATTTATATTGTTCAGACTGTTATAAGGTAACATAATGTGATTTATAATATGTTACTTTTGTTTCTATATCTCTGTAGTTGACAGGATCAGCTAATATATTACTCTTTATTGATAATTATAAAGAATAAGAGAAAAAAAATATCAAGTCACTGCTCTTGGTAGAAATATCTCTACTTTAGCCTAAGATGCACAGTCCACTTTGAACAAGGTCTTGTATAAATTTTTAAAATACATATTAAATTAATCATGTGTAATAAAATCAAAACCTTGATATATTTTAGTTTTGTGTGCTTTTTTTAAAGCGTGTGTTAGGGAGGGAGACTGGGATGAGGAAAGGAATTCCCCTCCCCTCCACAAGATCCAGGTGACACAGGCTAAATTTGTAACATGGTCACACCAAGAATTAAAACTGACCCCAGGGGAGTAAACAATTTTTTATAAACAAACACTTTGTATAAGTTTTTTCTTTGCAGTAGCAAGAAACATTCCAAAGCATTTTTATTGAAGATTAAGATGAATGATCGCCAGATTACCATGCACAAACGACCCATAACTAGTAATCCCGAACAGCGAAGTGTCACACAGGAAGCCCAAAGCTTTATTTCAAGGTCGAACATGAAACTACGAATATGGCTCCTTGTATGTAGATTTCTCATTTTGCACATAAGAAGAACGTCAACATCTGTTTGACGGACCCAATAATTACAGTTTTATTCTTTCTGAACAGACACACGTGCGATGATTGTTATGTAAGCAGATACATGTCGATGTAACCTCCAACCATTCTTAGTAATAATTTAATATTGCCATAATTCTCGGTCACCCGTCCTTATGTCCTTTCTGCCTTTTTTTTAGCGTTGTAATAATCAAATATTTTTGTCTGTGTTTAAAGTTTTCGTCAAGTTTTGTTCAAATTTTCATTGGGCATCGGGTCATCGACCGGCAGGCCTTTTCGTCTTCTTTCTGCTCTTCTTTGGTTCCAAGCTTTTTTACAATCTATGTACGCGTCGAAATACTCTTGACACTTACTTTTCATGTAGTTGTTCTCATCTAAGCATTTCATGGACGCTCTCGACTCGGCTTTGCAAGGATTTGAACGACTTCTTTCCCAACTCGTCGCCATTTTGAATTTAGAGTTTAACACAGGGATCCCGCAGACACCACAACTAATAGACTCTTCCTCAGTCTCTCGAGAGACTGAGGAAGAGTCTACAACAGTGAAAAACTCGTGGATTGCCAGTTAGTTTTGAATCAATAAAATAACGTAGAGCTTCGGGGTTTTTTTTAATTAATAAACAGCCAGCCGCCCCCCTCCCCCAAAAAACGTTTTATTCAAAAATTTTATTTCTTGAAGAATAAATAATGCAAACAAAAATATTGTTTAAAAATCAAGTGATAAGAAAAAAAATATGTTTTAATATTCAATTCGCCCGCCCGGCGTGCGTCTCGAACTTAAACTGAGTACTTCCAACCGCCATGTTGAAAAGCATGGGCTGTCAGTGACTTTGTAGGCACTTCAAGGAAAGCATTTAGGAACTTGTGGACTTCCGACTTCTGGGACTCTCAGTCATTAACTTTGGTTGTCGCTATTCTTTTCCGCGTACGTAATTCAAAGTTTTCGCCGAGATTTTCGCTGCTAGTCATTTTTTTTATTCCTAGCATTTTAAGAAACGCACCTCGCAGTTCTCTTAGCCTCCATAAGTACAAAAACGGATTGAAAGAAGAATTCAAAAAACCACAAGTAGAAGTCAACATCCATAAACCACGATTAGAAATCCCTGTAGTTACACTCCATACAAAGAAAACTGCGATTGGCGCTAGACAAAGCGCGAATAAGACATGGATAAAAAAACATATTCCTTATCGAGCGTCCATTTTTGATCGTAGGGGCATTGACCGCGTTTTCCAACTGCTTTATCTGCCTTTTATGTCGACGAACGTTTCGCAAAATAATGTAGTAACAAACTACAACCACAATTGTGCAAGTTATGAATGTTACGACAATTGATATCGCAAAACTGTTCATGTCGACTAAGAAGAAAAATACTGCAATAAAAGACGTCTGTAGAAACCAACAGGTAACTGTCAACTTAACAGTTCGGCTGGTTGTAATAATTTGTTGGTATCTAAGATGCAAAAGAATTGCAAGACATTTTTCGATTGCTACAGCAGCAATACAAGCGAGTGACGCGCCCCCAAAATACATGCAAAATACTCTAAACATAGTAGCGATAACATGGTTATTGTTTGTAATGACTATCAACATGATAAAAAGAGGTTGCACCGTGAGTCCGACTCCAAGATCTGAAATAGCCATATTTAATATGATTATGAAAGAAGGTTTGCGGAGTTTGGCTGTTTTTATTATAGTAATTATCACTAGAGTATTTGTGAGTGTTGCTGTCAATGCAGAAATGATGTTGATGATTAGGAAGACGATTGATATGGCATCCATATTACGCTTAATTTTTCACTGTATCTCTATAATTTTGCAGCTAGTTCAGTGAACAGTCACTGTAAGTGTCTGGCTGATTGAGAGGACCTGCCCAACGTCAAGAAAGAAGTCCAAAGTTTAAAACTTTCTTTCGTTACTTCGAATTGTTTTATCTTCTGAATTCCATTGGCAATACTGAACACACTCGATTAAGACTGTTGTTATACAGTAATGTATCTAGAATATTATGTACCTTTTCTAACACACTGCCCAGCAAATATGTTATTGGTTATATTCTTCTCCAATATTTCCTAGACACAAGAGATTGTGGTGTAGGTTAGAATACATCAGTGTATTAAATTACAACTGCAGCTGTAAATCTTGGAACCGGAATTCAGTTTCGAAACGTTAATGGCTGTTTAGTAGGCTATATAGTGGATAAATGAACCGAAATGTAATCACATAAATGTACAGCCTGCACTGAAACGATAAAACTGAGCGCTCCAACTCACCTGCTGAAGTCAGATGCTCAACATTTGACAATACCCTGTTTTTATCACTTGTATTTGCTCTCACTTTTAGAGCTGCGTTCTCGAAGCCGGCTCTAAGCATTGTCTAATTATTTTCTTTCATCGAAATCTTTCATCTGGTTCTTTATTCTAACAAAATGAGCAGTTGGGCATTGGCAAAAGAAAGTGTTAAGTGTCCTTCATATATAAATTCAAGTAACGTCAGTACAAACAATTGGTTTGTCATGCTTTTGTGTTAAAAAACGATATATATTTTTTTCAGTTATAACGTTTTCCACGATAGCGATTTAAATAGAAGTATGTACCTTTTGATCAAATCTTGATTTTAATTTTTTTTATTTCTATAATAGTTATTTTTAATTATTACATACATTGTTAGAGACAAGTGACAAGCGCTCCGAAAATGCGGCATGACCGGCATATCTTCAACTGTTTGTCGGCAAATTTTGAAGCAGCTGACTTTTAGTTTGAAATGAAAAAGGATTGCAAACACTGAAAGCGTATAATTTGTTTTAGTACAAAACAGCACTAACATAAAATCGAAAAAAAAAACATTTTCAAAGTAGTATTGACACAATTATCTTGCATTGAATGATACTTTGAAAAATATAATATTTCAGTGGCTGAATAGATCAAGTCATTACTAATCACTGTCTCTTGATGGTCATTGGCGACTCAGCTTCGTCACAGTTACGTAATCATTAGTGCAGACGATCGGCCAGTTTTGTCGATGATCTTGACTTGACAAAATGGCGGCTGACTTTACAACTGAACGAAATTTCTCACCAACAATTGGTTGCTAGTTATAAACTCTTTGTACGTAGTTCTCTATGTTTTGTTAAAAGCCGGTAACTATCATGGATATTTCACAGAAATGATCTTCGGGAAATGATCGTAATACTGATGCTCCGGACGTTAGTCGGAGTAAAAAATTCAATCTAATCATCATCGTCATCACCGTCATTATCACCATCATCGTAATCATCATCAACAAACGCTGTTACCTAAATACAACAATACTGAAACTACTTTGTATTAAAGTGAATTTTACTTCAATATTAATCGATAGCATATATTGTATAACGAAAATTATCTGGAGTCAGCTGTACGACGCATGCATAAAGTTATTCACAGAATAAATGTTAGGCCAGTAGAAAGTTTTCACATTACAACCAATCTAATGCTAATGAGTTTTAAAAAAAGGTAATGAGGCATGAGCTCTGTTAATGAACATTGCACGTGGGAATGTGCGCTTTGATACACCAAGACAATGCATACATTCCCACGTGCAGTTCTCATTAGCAGAGCTTCTCTGGCTCATTAACATTTTTTCAAACTCATTAGCATAAGATAGCTCGTTATGTGAAAACGTTCTATTGTATGAAGTACACAAGGATTAAGGGTTTATATCGTACTGCCATAGCGCTATCCACGTATCGTACAACAGTCTCCACGAGTGCAATAAAATAATATTTCTTAACAAGTGCAAATACACTTCAGTTTAGTCACATAATCAAGTCAATTTTTTGATATGTATAGTACTTTGAGTTCTCTATCATTCGCAAGCTTCAAAATAAAACCAGGAAAAAGCATTGACAAAAAGAATAGGATTTGAAAAAATGTACAGGTCTGTCAAACTGTGCGCTCAAGTAATAGACAAACTCAAATCAGTTCGAGAAAAAACGTTTTTTTGTTCAAGCGCGTCCTAGCCAGTTTCATGGAAAATATTCCTTACCATGACAAACATTTCGATGCAACTTTTATAAGCGTTGAACCTATAAACGTTCGCTTGCATGTCAAGAAAACTAATTTTTTATATATGTAGACTAAATATCTGCTTTGATATATAAACTAATGATTTGCTTTGATATGTAGCTCCATTGAGTCGATTGATCAAATATTTGAGCATGCTTTCTTGGATTTGCAGGGGGAACAAATTCCAAAAATGCCCAAAACGTTTGAAGCCAATTATTTGACAGTTTTTTTCTTTCTAATCATAAAGAGCTTATATTCAGACATGTATTTATGGAAAAGTAATTACATCCTAACTTAATCATTGCGTAACAATCGCGATAAAATTATATATTTGGTGAAGTACCGAGAAATACTTAATTTCATAATGTCAACTTTTGAGCACGCACTTTTTAGGGGACAAAAAGTAAAAGATTTTGCGCAAAAGTCAATTAATTGCTACCCATGAAGTATGTAAAACTGAGAACATTAATGAATTTGAATTATTTCATTTGTTAGTTTGTGTCTAGACGTTCTCTGCCTTTCTTTCTGGGTAGGAAAAGGTGCGGGTTGAAACGAAGTGCGTCTAGCTTCTGTCTTTTCGCAAGGAAGAAAAAAATAAGACGTCTACGCAACATCTGATGATTTGAAAACTATAGAAATACGATCTGCGAGCATTGGTATCCAGATATTTTTGCAGGAAAAACGTTGCCATGTGAAATTATGATAGTTTTTCTAGCTATCACAATGGCACGACCGTGATAGTTATTGTATTGTTTGCGGTAAAGATGCGTACGATTATCATAATGTCTATTCGGTCCGTTTTTTGGAGAGTCGACAGGTTCTCAGTCCTTGTCAACCCGGTAATTGATTAAACCAGTTTTTTCATATTAGCTTGATACCAGTCGCCAGCTTATTAATCAGGTTGTCAAATATGATGACAATCTTTCTCAGTCTCTTTTTTTTAAATTCTCTGAAAGAACGAAAAGAAAAGCAGGAGTTAATATTTCACAATTTTTGAACCTCATTATAAATAAAGTGTGGATGTTCCTGTGCTTGTCTTGCATTTTTACGATCGTCGAACTCGTACTGTTTAGCTAGGGCATAGAGTTTTATAACGTTATCCTATTTACTGGTGTAATCCTTCGGAAATTAAGAACAAGAGGGATGACGCCAACAAGGTCCAACTTCATTTCGGAATGGAAAACTTTTAATTAACATTACATAATGTGTCATTTTTTGTCAAAATGAAGCTAGACAATAACTATAGGAGAGGCGCAATTATTAAATCACAGAAAGACTCAATACATATAATGATATCAACTATGTTAATGTCAGCTCGTCAACGTCGTTATCGCTTCTTATTTTTTTAAGGGACGTACCATTAGATATTTGAGGGGGGTGGGCAAATACCAAAACAATATCAAGCAAAGCTTTAATCAGAGAAAAAAATATTGTGCAGGGACGAAGAAAATATCCTGCACAACCATCACAGGGAGAAAAAATATCCTGCGCAAAAAATTGCCCACCCCCCCCCCCCCCCCCTTCAAATATCTAATGGTCCGTTCCTAAGGTCCTTGTCAAAGTTAATTTAAGCACTTACGTCTCGTTCAAATATAGCTTTTCTTTCCCGTAGAGATAGTTTTTCCGGTGAGTCCTTGTTGTCTTCTCTCCTACCACGATCTCTATCCTGTTTATCTATTGCAGACTGTTGTGTCCGTGTTGTCCCAGTTGATGTTGTCGTCTTAGTGACTTGTTTCGATGAGAATTTATTTCCATCCAAAGAGATTGACACTTCTACTGGTTCTAAGCCTCGACCACTAGTGCTCGGTGGTGAAGACCGCGATCTTGGTTTAGTACTGGTACTAGCTGCACCACGTGATGAATCCATATCCCATAAGTACTTGCGACTGTCTCTTTGTCTTTCACCTGCCGGTCGGTCTGGTAGTCCGAACATCTCGTCGTGCAGTCGCTTAGTCGGTGCTCCTCCTAACTCTTTCACTGAAATTCTCTTTCCGTCGACATCTCTAGTATTTCTTGGTGATCTCGCAGTTGACTTCGCGTCAGCTTCCACACTGCCCACGGGGCTACGAACGTGTGGAATCTTAGCAAAGACGATTGATGGACTGACGTCGGATTTCTCCGTTTTGGAATCGTCTAGCTTTCGGCTTATACTCGATGGCCCTGTTCCTCTTCGCTCACCGAGGTAGTGTTTAGCCCACGGATCGTTAAAATCATTGTCGATCTCTACAGAAAAGTTTCGTGGAGATACCCGTGGTGGGAGGGAACGAGCACGTTTGTCTCGTTCTTCTCTGCTTGTTGATCGTCGTGATCGCACTGCATCGTCATCTCCGACAACCTAAAAGAACACAAAATAATTATTTGAATTATCTTCTTAGCACAAAAATTGAAAATCGCGTTCGAATGAGGGGCAAACTTGCATTTAGGGTCTTGTTTGCTAAAGGTAATTCATAAGATTATATTTGTATTGTATCTGATCGTTTTGTTAATGAGTATAATAATCTCATTTAATATCAATTTATTAATTAGATGCGCCATATATATGAATTACATATAAAGACTAATATACCATAATGATTTCAAATAAGGAATTTAGATAGCAAAATATCTCACGCCATAATGTGATTTTATTTGTTAAGTACTGCAAACAGCTCATCGAATATTTATAGTAAAAACACTATGACAGACAATTTGTTGTATTTCATTGCGATTACATATTAGAATACCTTATCTGTATCTATGTACCCTTGGACGATGTCCCACAGTTTCGAGTCTGCGTTGGGTGACACAGGGGAACGAGCTGTGGGCGATTTGACCTCGCCATCACTTCTGGGAGATATTTTCACCGAAACAGAGCCATCTCTAGAATCAGGGAAGACACGTGTTGAGTGCAGGTCCATCACAGGAGACGAACTGACAACAGTCTGTGATTGTGGTTCAATCAATGATGACAAATCTGGTTCGGATTCAAACGTCGGCTTCACTTCAGCTTGAACTTCTTCGCTGATCTCCGGCTTGGAGGGTAGCTCGAACGTTTTCATAGATTTTTGTTTCGATTCATCGTCACTAGATGAAGAGCTGCTTGAGCTACTACTTCGACGAATTTCCTTCTTCAGCTCAGCTTTCCCTTCAAGATTGTAAGATTTAGGAGAATCCGAGGAGGAGGATGATGACGTTGACTTTCGTCTTTTCTCTCGATCAGGAATGATGACGTCTTCATTCACGGGAGCTTTTACTCTGATTGTCTTGTTTTCGACATCGGAATCGTCAGATGATGAAGATGATGATGAAGAATCTTGTTTGTCGCCTTTTTTCTTGTCATCCTTTTTGAAGCTGGGTAGTTTCACACCAAACTTGAATCCCTTAGATTTAGATTCGTCTTCTGAGGAAGATTTTTTGGTCTTTTGCTTTACTCGAGATTTGTCTTTCTTTTTGTCTTCATCGCTGGACGAAGAGGAGCTGCTAGATGAAGATGAACTCTTTCGCTTTGAACTAGGATCTTGGTCTTTTTCTAACGATGCACTCCATCGTACAGGCTTCTCTTTCACTCCAACAATGCTAGCTTTAGGAGAGGGATGGTTTGGTTGAGAAAATCGCAGGTTCCCCTCATCATCTTCAGAAAGGACAAGTTTGTCGTCTGTAAGATCACCACCAACTCCTGCCTCGACCGTTCCTGCGTCAAACTCTTCTATAATCTCACCATCACCACCAAAGCCAATGTCAGGCATGTTGATTGACGATCCACCATAACCAAAGCTTCCTTCAGCCGAAGGTCCACTCGAGTCAAACTGTGGTCCAGCGATGTTTATATTACTGTTTGGAGTGCTGAAGCCAGGTGTGTCAATGTTCAAATCTGGACCTTTAATATCTCCTCCGATGCCACCGGCAAACGATGGTCCCTTGAAACTAGGCGTACTAAATCCTCCTACTCCTCCCCCTTTTAAATCTGGTGCGTTGAAGTCAGCAGAGGGGCCATCAAAATCTGGTCCTCTTACATCAAATCCACCTCCAACATCGAGATCTGGACCGTCTAATCTTCCTCCAATATTAGCATTAGGACCATCAAATCGACCTGTCATGTCAGGACCATCAAATCTCCCTCCGATATTAGCATCAGGACCATCGAAACGACCTTTCATGTCAGGACCATCAAATTGTCCTCCAATATTAGCATCAGGACCATCAAAACGACCTGTCATGTCAGGACCATCAAATCTCCCTCCGATATTAGCATCAGCACCATCGAAACGACCTTTCATGTCAGGACCATCAAAATCAGGCAAATTATAACTTCCTTTCTTGGATCTGAAATCAGGCATATGCCAGTCCGGCTTTTTGAATTTCCAGCTCGGTCCTCTCACTTTAGGCCCCTTCACCTTTGCACCGGGGCTATCGATGCTCGCGTCTGCGTCGATGGTAGGTCCGCTCATGTCAGGAGTGTCAATATCAGCACCTCTAACTTTCATGTCTGGTGAATCAATATCCACATCAACAGAAGGTCCGTCAAAGTCTGGAGCCTCAATCTCTCCTTTGCCTTTCTTCTTTTTCCAGTCAGGTAAATTGATATCAGGCATGTGGATGTCAGGTTTCTTGAATTTCCAACCAGGTCCTTTGACTTTACCGTCAGGACCATTTACGTCTACATCACCGTCAAAGTCAGGTCCCCTCACGTTGGCGTCAAAATCAGGTCCTTTGACATCAGGTCCATCAATGTCAACATCCGGTCCTTCAATTTCTGGTCCGTCTATGTCTGCTTTGCCTTTTTTGTTCCACTTCCAGTCAGGCATGTTTACATCAGGCTTCTTAAACTTCCAGCTTGGTCCTTTGAATCCAGGACCTTTTACTTTACCATCAGGTCCCTCGATGTCGACATCACCATCAAAATCTGGTCCCTTGACATTTGCGTCGAAATCAGGTCCTTTGACATTAGGTCCCTCAATGTCTAAATCAGGACCATCAATTTCCGGTCCATCAATGTCTGCTTTGCCTTTTTTGTTCCACTTCCAGTCAGGCATGTTTATATCAGGCTTCTTAAACTTCCAGCTTGGTCCTTTGAATCCAGGACCTTTTACTTTACCATCAGGTCCCTCGATGTCGACATCACCATCAAAATCTGGTCCCTTGACATTTGCGTCGATGGTAGGTCCACTCATGTCGGGAGTGTCAATATTAGGACCTTTAACTTTCATGTCTGGTGAATTAATATCCACATCAACAGAAGGTCCGTCAAAGTCTGGACCACCAATCTCTCCTTTGCCTTTTTTCTTTAGTTTCCAGTCAGGTAAATTGATGTCAGGCATGTGGATGTCAGGTTTCTTGAATTTCCAACCAGGTCCTTTGACTTTACCGTCAGGACCATTTACGTCTACATCACCATCAAAGTCAGGTCCCTTCACGTTGGCGTCAAAATCAGGTCCTTTGACATCAGGTCCATCAATGTCAACATCGGGTCCTTCAATATCTGGACCGTCTATGTCTGCTTTGCCTTTTTTGTTCCACTTCCAGTCAGGCATATTTACATCAGGCTTCTTAAACTTCCAGCTTGGTCCTTTGAATCCAGGACCTTTTACTTTACCATCAGGTCCCTCGATGTCGACATCACCATCAAAATCTGGTCCCTTGACATTTGCGTCGAAATCAGGTCCTTTGACATTAGGTCCCTCAATGTCTAAATCAGGACCATCAATTTCCGGTCCATCAATGTCTGCTTTGCCTTTTTTGTTCCACTTCCAGTCAGGCATGTTTATATCAGGCTTCTTAAACTTCCAGCTTGGTCCTTTGAATCCAGGACCTTTTACTTTACCATCAGGTCCCTCGATGTCGACATCACCATCAAAATCTGGTCCCTTGACATTTGCGTCGATGGTAGGTCCGCTAATGTCAGGAGTGTCAATATCAGGACTTCTAAATTTCATGTCTGGTGAATCAATATCCACATCAACAGAAGGTCCGTCAAAGTCTGGACCACCAATCTCTCCTTTGCCTTTTTTCTTTAGTTTCCAGTCAGGTAAATTGATGTCAGGCATGTGGATGTCAGGTTTCTTGAATTTCCAACCAGGTCCTTTGACTTTACCGTCAGGACCATTTACGTCTACATCACCATCAAAGTCAGGTCCCTTCACGTTGGCGTCAAAATCAGGTCCTTTGACATCAGGTCCATCAATGTCAACATCGGGTCCTTCAATATCTGGACCGTCTATGTCTGCTTTGCCTTTTTTGTTCCACTTCCAGTCAGGCATGTTTATATCAGGCTTCTTAAACTTCCAGCTTGGTCCTTTGAAACCAGGACCTTTTACTTTACCATCAGGTCCCTCGATGTCGACATCACCATCAAAATCTGGTCCCTTGACATTTGCGTCGAAATCAGGTCCTTTGACATTAGTTCCCTCAATGTCTAAATCAGGGCCCTCAATTTCCGGTCCATCAATGTCTGCTTTGCCTTTTTTGTTCCACTTCCAGTCAGGCATGTTTATATCAGGCTTCTTAAACTTCCAGCTTGGTCCTTTAAATCCAGGACCTTTTACTTTACCATCAGGTCCCTCGATGTCGACATCACCATCAAAATCTGGTCCCTTGACATTTGCGTCGAAATCAGGTCCTTTGACATTAGGTCCCTCAATGTCTAAATCAGGGCCCTCAATTTCCGGTCCATCAATGTCTGCTTTGCCTTTTTTGTTCCACTTCCAGTCAGGCATGTTTATATCAGGCTTCTTAAACTTCCAGCTTGGTCCTTTGAATCCAGGACCTTTTACTTTACCATCAGGTCCCTCGATGTCGACATCACCATCAAAATCTGGTCCCTTGACATTTGCGTCGATGGTAGGTCCGCTAATGTCAGGAGTGTCAATATCAGGACTTCTAACTTTCATGTCTGGTGAATCAATATCCACATCAACAGAAGGTCCGTCAAAGTCTGGACCACTAATCTCTCCTTTGCCTTTCTTTTTTAGTTTCCAGTCAGGTAAATTGATGTCAGGCATGTGGATGTCAGGTTTCTTGAATTTCCAACCAGGTCCTTTGACTTTACCGTCAGGACCATTTACGTCTACATCACCGTCAAAGTCAGGTCCCTTCACGTTGGCGTCAAAATCAGGTCCTTTGACATCAGGTCCATCAATGTCAACATCGGGTCCTTCAATATCTGGTCCGTCTATGTCTGCTTTGCCTTTTTTGTTCCACTTCCAGTCAGGCATGTTTATATCAGGCTTTTTGAACTTCCAGCTTGGTCCCTTGAATCCTGGACCCTTTACTTTACCATCAGCTCCCTTGATGTCCACATCACCGTCGAAGTCTGGACCTTTGATATTAGCATCAATTTCCGGTTCACTGTCAGAGTCCGAAGAGTGGGATCCTTTGCCTTTTCTCCTCAATTTCCAGTCAGGCATGTGGATGTCAGGTTTCTTGAATTTCCAACCAGGTCCTTTAACTTTACCGTCAGGACCATTTACGTCTACATCACCGTCAAAGTCAGGTCCCTTCACGTTGGCGTCGAAATCAGGTCCTTTGACATTAGGTCCCTCAATGTCAACATCAGGACCATCGATGTCTGGTCCATCCAGGTCCACTTTGCCTTTTTTCTTTAGCTTCCAGTCAGGCATGTTTATATCAGGCTTCTTGAACTTCCAGCTTGGTCCCTTGAATCCTGGACCCTTTACTTTACCATCAGGTCCCTCGATGTCGACATCACCATCAAAATCTGGTCCCCTGACATTTGCATCGATGGTAGGTCCAATCATTTCAGGAGTGTCAATATCAGGACCTCTAACTTTCATATCTGGTGAATCAATATCCACATCAACAGAAGGTCCGTCAAAGTCTGGACCACCAATCTCTCCTTTGCCTTTTTTCTTTTTCCAGTCAGGTAAATTGATGTCAGGCATGTGGATGTCAAGTTTCTTGAATTTCCAACCAGGTCCTTTGACTTTACCGTCAGGACCATTCACGTCTACATCACCATCAAAGTCAGGGCCTTTCACGTTGGCGTCAAAATCAGGTCCTTTGACTTCAGGTCCATCAATGTCAACATCGGGTCCTTCAATTTCAGGTCCGTCTATGTCTGCTTTGCCTTTTTTGTTCCACTTCCAGTCAGGCATGTTTATATCAGGCTTCTTGAATTTCCAGCTTGGTCCTTTGAATCCAGGACCCTTTACTTTACCATCAGGTCCATCGATGTCCACATCACCGTCAAAGTCTGGACCTTTGATATTAGCATCAATTTCCGGTCCACTGTCAGAGTCCGAAGAATCCGATCCTTTGCCTTTTCTCCTCAATTTCCAGTCAGGCATGTGGATGTCAGGTTTTTTGAATTTCCAACCAGGACCTTTAACTTTACCGTCAGGACCATTTACGTCTACATCACCGTCAAATTCCGGTCCCTTCACATTGGCGTCAAAATCAGGTCCTTTGACATTAGGTCCCTCAATGTCTACATCAGGGCCCCCGATTTCTGGCCCATCAATGTCTGCTTTGCCTTTTTTATTCCACTTCCAGTCAGGCATGTTTATGTCAGGCTTCTTGAATTTCCAGCTTGGTCCTTTGAATCCTGGACCCTTTACTTTACCATCAGGTCCATCGATGTCCACATCACCGTCAAAGTCTGGACCTTTTATATTAGCATCAATTTCCGGTCCACTGTCAGAGTCCGAAGAGTCGGATTTCTTGCCTTTTCTCCTCAATTTCCAGTCAGGCATACTTATGTCAGGTTTTTTGAATTTCCAACCAGGACCTTTGACTTTACCGTCAGGACCATTTACGTCGACATCACCATCAAAGTCAGGTCCCTTCACATTGGCGTCAAAATCAGGTCCTTTGACTTCAGGTCCACCAATGTCAACATCAGGTCCTTCAATTTCAGGTCCGTCAAAACTTCCTTTTCCTTTCTTCTTTAGTTTCCAGTCTGGCATGTTAATGTCAGGCTTTTTGAATTTCCAACCAGGACCTTTCACTTTGCCTCCAGGGCCATTTACATCCATGTCTGCATCAAAATCTGGACCCTTCACATTGGCGTCAAAATCGGGTCCTGTCACATCAGGCCCATTGATGTCAACATCCGGACCGTGGATATCTGGCCCATCGAAGCTCCCTTTGCCTTTTTTCTTTAGCTTCCAGTCAGGCATGTTTATGTCAGGCACACCGATGTCAGGTTTCTTGAATTTCCAACCAGGACCTTTGACTTTACCGCCAGGACCATTTACGTCGACATCACCGTCAAAGTCAGGTCCCTTCACATTGGCGTCAAAATCAGGTCCTTTGACACTAGGTCCACCAATGTCAACATCAGGACCATCGATGTCTGGTCCATCCAGGTCCACTTTGCCTTTTTTCTTTAGCTTCCAGTCAGGCATGTTGATGTCAGGAGATTTAAACTTCCAGCTTGGGCCTTTAACTCCAGCTCCTTTTCCTTTACCGTCAATATCAACATCTGGTCCATCAAAGTCACCCGTGACAGCGGGCCCTTTAGGGCCTTTAATGTTAAATCCTGCATTGCCAGATATGTTGCCTTTGGGTGCTTTAGGCCCATGAACGTCGATATCTGGGGCATTTATATCTCCTTTTATATGTGGTCCTTTAATTTTTCCACTGCGAACTGGTACGTCAACTTGTGGTGGAGCTACGTTGATATCCGGTCCGTCAAAGGTATCATTGAATGCTGGATTGTCCATCGCCCCGGAAAATGTTGGACCTTTGACTGTTGGTTTGTTTATATCCACATCAGGACCACTGACGCCACCTTCAAACGATGGTCCTTCCAACGAAGCTTTTCCTGATGGTGGTCGATAGTCAAAGTCCTTGTCATCTCTTGCGTTTGGGGAAGAACAACAGTTTAGACCTCCTTTCTTCTTTGTCTTTCCATCGGGGCCATTGACGTTAGCGTCTGCTCTTCCGGTTCCTCGTCCATCAGGACGGTCAGCTTCATAAGCGTAATTCATTTCTCCTTTAGTTTTTGAAGATCCACAGCAACTCGAGCAGCCTTTGGTTTTTGGTTCGGGAGTGCTGAGGTTTGGCGGCCTAATGCCCTCTCGTTTATACTTCATGTTTGCTGTAAGAAAAACAACACGTTATTAGAAAAATTAAATAGGTTTGATACGTAATAAGGTCGACTGAAGCATTGTGTTGATAAAGGCTTCACGAAGACGACTGACCAATCTTAGAACACATAGAGTACTGGCCGCGAGGCGAAAAATAAAGAACAACAGTTGAACAATGTTTCAAAACTAATACAAAATACTAGGAAGGACTGCGTTGGTGTTTCTAGAGAAACAGTTGCAAATATAATGATAAGTTGGACACCGTAGAATGGTGGTCGAGAAAACGTATCGGACGTTAGTCCTTCGTCGGAGTAAAAGTTTTCTCGACCATCATTCTACGGTGTCCAACTTATCATTACATTTACAAATGTTTCAAAATGATGTGTAGATGATGCTGTTGATGATATATGATTACAACAAGATAATGATGATGATGATTACCACCAGGTAAGATTATGATGGTCACAATAATTACCATAGTTCAACTGATGAGTGATTTAAGCTCGTTAAGAATAACAATGATACAACGATTGCAGTTGGGTCTTACAATGATGATCATGATAGTGATTGTGATTATGTCAGGCCGGCCGGATCACAAAACCAGCTTTCAGGGAGATATTAAAAACGTCACAACTAGGGGATAAAGGGATGCCAGGTGTGCCTCGGTTTGTCCGACCACTGGATGCCGATAATAGTGATAGAGGAAAACAAGCAATAGCTAAACAAACACATAAAACAAGATGTAAAAACTGCATCACCTACCTTTGATACTGTGAGAATTTCTCACGACGCCGACTTTAACTTTATTTCCAGGCGTTCTTCGTATCATGTTCATCGAGTCTTCAAACGATCTTCCTTTAATTGAGGTGCCATCTATAGATACGATTTCATCGCCTACAAAGAAAATAAAAACTCTTTAGAAAGGTTTATTTAATATATTAAAACGGGTTCATTCTGCAAACGTCCCTGCCAGTGCTCAAAAATTGGTCTTCATTATATCTACGCTGATCTGTTTAGTAAATCTAGTTTATACATTTTTTTTGCCCTTAAAAACTGCTTATATAAAAAAGCTCATTAATAACTTAAAATCAAAATTAAAATTAATGATTTTCAAAACAAATCCGTGACGTGTTCTGAAACTAGTCATACAAATTCATCCTAATTTACATAAACTTCAAATTCTATGTTCTACGGGTAAAATCCGTGATATAAAAATATAAACATACGTTGAGTTTTAGAAGCCGGTTACAAAAATCGAGTTTGTAGTGTATCAGATTTAGAGATGCCTGATGGCATCGTATCTGTTAATGTGATACAACACCCCCTCTCCATCTGTGAGCGTAACTTAAAGAGGTATTCAACTATTTGTATTTTCTACCTGGTTTAACATTTATCTTCTTTGAAGGGTTATGGACATTTCGTACAAACATGGCGGGTTCTGGAAACATTTGTTCTTTAGCGATGTGAACATCGAGTGCGCCATTAGCGTCTTTGTTGATTGTCGTGTCTACCACAGGCTAAAAAACAACAGCAACGTATATAAATGATTTGTAAAACGTACAATCTAATGGATTCTCATCCCTATGATGGACTATTGTCCCAAACGTTTATGTAATGCTGAGTTCACTGTTATAGTCAGGCATGGTCAGAATTGAATTCTTGATTTGTGTTCGCATTTCTTAGCCTCAAGCGCGATGACGTTTCATCACATCTCTACACCAAAAGCCTTTCATTTCGTTTTTCCAGTTGTTCTTTGATTCTGAATAATTTTGTTCCTATATTCCTAGAGTAATCAAGATGTTTGATATGGAAGAGCTTTGAAAGCTATTATGGTATAGAGATCGCGGGGGTAACACGCCTCCACTTATCGTGTCATCATTTGTACGTCTTGTACCAGTTCGTTATTAATTGTTCTGATGGCTCATTGAAGCCAAGCGTCCTTGTGAGGCCTGAATGCATAGCTACACACATTGAAAAATATACACTTATTTAACAACAGTAACGATGTGGTTAGCATTGATGTTTTTACTTACCCCTACTAAGTATGGGATGTCTACATTGCCTTCTGGTGCGTTAACCCCCCCTGAGATACCTGCACCACCACCAATGTCTACGGTATGGGACCTGGGACCTAGGATAATAGACAACACTATCATTATCATCATCATCATCATCATCATTTTATTCATCTTGATCATCATCAACTTCATAACCATCACTTTCAGCTTCATCTTAATCATCATCTTAAATCATCTTAATCATCATCTTGATTATCATTATCATTTTAATCATCTTAATTGTCATCTTCATTATCTTAATCATCTTTATCATTATCATTAGCATCATCATAATCCCATTACTGCTAAGATCAACGCCATCATTTTTTCTTAATAACATCACTGCGAATTAGAGAATCAAATCCACAACGTCAGTACACGCCATTCCGGTCTGAAGCTCTTACCACTTGAGGCTGACTGGACCGCTGGAGCGATACAAGAGTGAGCAAGGTCATATGGCTACGTGGTAACCAGTGTTGCGTTTACCCTCTTCATCAAGACATATACCATTTCATAATGCTTATTTGCTTGTCGTTTGCTTGCATTTATCTTACCTCCTGGAGCTGCTGTTTTAACGTTGACATCTCTATCCACCCTGACATCGGGCCCATCGTAACCTGCATTGAAGCGGCCATCGCCCCCTTCCATGTCCACAACATGTGACTCTGGTCGCTTTCCTTTCATTTCATAACCATATTCTGACTCCCCCTTAGTTTTAGGTGAACCGCAACAGCTTCCACAGCCTGACTTTGCTTTAGGTTCCAGAGATCCTCCTGTTATTTTACCACGTGGTTCAGTGATACGACCTTGTGGTTTGTAAAGTGCATGCTCGAATCCACACATCTCGGCTTAAATTAAAAGCGTTATAAGATAATTTAGAATATTATAAGTGGTATATGTAGTTCAAAACTATATGATATTTTTAACGCACGAGTCCTTTATTCCATATTTACCTTTCTTACGATAAGAATCTTTGACGATTGTCAAGTTGATATTATCTCCTTGTCCCGTGAGTAGATCCATGGAGTCTCTGTGTGAAATGCCTTTCAGGTCAGTACCATTTATACCAACTATTTCATCTCCTAAAATCAAATACACATATATAAGGTGTTATTATTAAATTGCAATGGAACATTCTTGGCGACTAGTGAGAGCAAGTTCTATTCAGTCATTCGATTTCGTATAAATACGGGAAAGACTACAGTACTGTATCGTCCGAATCGTATCGTTACTTGTAGAGAAACGTATTTGTAGAGAAAGCGGTATCGTTAATACTCTTGATTTGCAGATCATGCGCAAACACATCTTTTCTAGGTGGGCCTTTATTGTAGACGTTAGCGTACTATGGAGAATTTCATACCTCTTTCTAGTACTCCCGCTTTGCCTGCTGGACCATTAGGTGCTACTTCTCGTACGAACATGGCGGGTGTTGGGAAGTTCTTCTCGTGAGCGATGACGAGACCAAGAGAGCCGTCGCCATCTCGACGTAGTGAAGTATCCACTTTAGGCTGAAGCAAACAATTTATAGAATTAATAGATTATATATAAATGTACCAGGTGATTGATTGATTGATTGATCATTCGTTCATTTAATTCGTTCGTTGGATGGTTTGTCTGTCTGTCTGTCTGTCTGTCTGTTTATCTGTCTGTCTACCTGCCTGTCTGTCTGTCTGTCTGTTTGTTTATCTGTCTGTCTGCTTGCCTGTCTGCCTGTCAATCTGTGTTTCCATCGAATCACACCATCATCTCCTACCTACCCCTACTATATAAGGCACATTTTTAGAGTTCTTTGCACCAGCGGGAAAACTCATTCCAGGTCCTGTTGGTTGCCTAATGGAGACATCAGGGCCATTTAGGCCTCCTTCAGGCGATGCTCTACCATGACCATCACCAGGAACATCGATTGCCATTTCACGACCGTCAGCAGAGAACGTGGGTCCAGTGTAGTTGACACCATTGTTACCTGCAATAAATGACAGTGACGTAGTATAACATGTGACATATCACAATACAAGCGCTCAGTGCGTCACTCCGATCACTGCTTTTCTTCACTTACGGTTAGAACTTGTCCACCCTCTTTCCTGTTTAAGACTTAAAAGAATTACGACAAGACATTCATCTCAAGGGCGAATCTGGGCTTGCTTTCAGGAGGGGGCCCACCACCCATTAAACATGAAATACTGACTACATTTTGCAAAAAATATTAAGAAAACAAAGACTTGAAATCTTTTCATGAGGGTGTGCGCACCACCTGCACCCCTCCCCTAGATCCGCCACTGATTCTCGTGGCAATAAATTTGTTTTAAAATTCATTTTAAAATAGTGATTAGCCCCGTCACGCAACGCTCCGTCGTTCATTAGCATAAATAGCGTCATCAGTTACTCTTGTGATATTGAAAAGTCTATAATTAACTATAAATACATTAAGGGCCAACATAAAGGAGACGCATTGACAACTACAACGTTTTCGGCACGCGCTTTTACGATGCAAATCCACGCCTGAGAAGCAAAGAATTTATCGATCTAATGTTTGCGCATACAAATACCTAATTGATTTACAATATCGATCTGATGATGCATTTCGTAAGTACGTACATTGAACATTTAAACTAAATTCAAAATGACAAGTTTGAAAGTTTTAGAAATCAAACTTGCATAGGCAACTGTTTAATTCAATTGAAACAAAAACTTTGTCAAAACAAATTGATCAGAGTAATAAATATTTAATAAATTAATAATAAATTAAAAATTAAATATTTTTTACCCTTTTTGTCTTCTTCAATTTTTTTTTGTTTGTAGAGCAAATGCTTTCTACATTTACGGGATTGATTGACAAAATGTGCCATAGATACATTTTATTCATACTTTCAAATTAACATTAAAAAAAAAATCAAAAGTGAAAAGCTTTACTTGATGAGTTTTTTATAGTCCCTCTAACGAAACTATAAAAATTAGCATAACAATTCTTTAAAGTGATTTTTTAAAAGAAATGATCGGTGATTTGGGGAGTGTTCAAAAAGTGCTTGCAATGGCATTATCTAGCACCGTTCTGCTTGGCTAAAACGATTAAATTTTAAAAATGCGTAAACTGTATACAAAACCACAGATAAAATAAGATTAAACATCGTACTAAAATTTGCAAAATACCAAAATAGACTAATAGGAAAACTACATATAAATTCTATTTGATCAAATAGTGTTTTCAGATTGGTTAAAACACTGGAATTTTTGGGTGTATGCAGAAATTCTAGCAAATTCACTTGTAAATGTAATAAACTAAAAAAATTCAAACATACAATAGTGTAGTTACTTAGACGAAATACATAGTGTAGTTACGTTTAATAGAAAGAAGTAATTTTCAAAATGAAACATATGCGGCGATTTGAATCCAATCAACTACATGTTAATAAAGCGTTATCTCTCGATGGGTGTGATGTGTTTGGGCACGAACACTTCTTTACAAATCAAACTATATCGAAGAAATCTAACCAAAACTTTTGCAATAAACTAAAGTTTCGTTGATATCTATAATATTCTTAGTTCAATGTTGCCAATTGAAAATTTAAGCCTAATTGTTATAAAAAGTTACACTGAATTTCCCCTTTTGCTGAATTGTTCTGTTTTGCAGTGTCATTTTTCTAGAAATTTCAGCATTGGGCTAATGAATTAAAAATTCAAGAATTTTCTTCCAAGAATTTTCTTCTAGTTTTTTACAAAGTTCGCACTTTTTTTAAGGTAAAGTAAATTTGTTCTTAAAACATTATCAAGTAGATACCAACTTTATTCAAATGAACAAAAATATAATATTATATTGCGTTGAAAATTAATACAATTAGAACAATGAAAAGTGAAAGCTAAATATCATTAATTCTTAGAACAAAAATTAGTCAAAACCTATTTTAGTTTACGGACGAGCAGCAGTTCGTCACTGCAAAATTTTATCAATTGTCGATACTTGATGGCCGGCGGTGTCAAAGGGAGATATTTTAAAACCATTCCAAATGATATTCTTTTAAATGATTTTTTGCCATGATGTATTAGTAAACAATTCGTCACTTGTTGACTGATTTATTAGATAAATAAATACATAATTAAAATGTAACGTTGTTTAATTACGTCGAATATCGTACATTAATTTTTTTTCCTGTCAACAAGAAATCTTATCGGAATTATATCAAAGACATTTTTAATAAAAGATAAAAATATATAAAAACCACATATATGCTCCTTTTCATATTCCAGGGTTACACATAAACTGTTTTTTTTATACAAAATATCACTTGGAATTAGATAAACAACATTTGTTTATATTTCAAGAAGCCGACAAAAATGGTAGCATTGTTTGCAAAAGATTTATTCGCAAACTCGTGTAAAATATGGAAATTATTCTTCTAAATTAAATTCAGTTTCACGTGCAAATTAAATATCGTTAAAAGTGTTTTCATATTTGCTCAGGATGTAGTAAATACATAATTAACGATTTTGGTGCTGAATTTAATAACGTATAATTTTAACCGCACCAATAAATTTAAGTATTGAGTCACACACTTTGAATGTCTTTCTTTCAATTTAAAGAATGAATATTGACATTCCAAGATTCGATCATCCAAAAAGTATTATAACTACATCTAAACTATGAAACGATTTTTTAACGATAAAAGACGGAGATATATAATTCAATTTTGTTTTTTCACAACTTTCGAACAAAATGCTAACTTCGGGAATTTTATCTGTTTTTACGCATCACGGTCAAAAGCGCAATATTGATTAAAATCAAAAAGTTGTCAAAAATGCCAACAATGCATAAATGGACAAAGCAATTTTAGCTAAATTTTAATAAATCTGTACTTTTAATTTTGATTTGTAAATCGGTACCGTGGAAATAATGTCATTTTTAGGATAAATTTGTTGCAAACAATTTCATTAGTTGCAAACTTCAGTGTTCTAAACACTCAGTTTTTACAATTGCTATTGTTTAAAAACAATTATCGCGAAGAATGTTATTAAAATTCCTAGCTAGAAAATTTAAACTTGTTAAAAATGATTAAAACAACAACGAAAAAAAAACGATGTCAAAAAAGAAAGTTGAATCGAAGTTTTCCATTGATTTGTTTAAATGGGTGGTTCCATAGATTTATAATGTTAATTGTATTAAAATCTCATTAAAACCATTCAATTGTTTTGAAAACAGTAGTATTCGTAGCCACGTAAACAACTCACATAAAACAGTCTAAAATACTGAAAACTTTAACGAAAAACTTATATTAACTTTACATTTTTGCCCAAAAAATCTTTTTTTGAATCTTTATATCGAGTATCAAAATTGGAAATATCCGACTCTCGGAACGACGAGTTCGTAGATTGCGAAAAATTTGCGCAATTTCAAAAGCCTTTTTTCATCAAAATTGCTAATTATCCCAAGTTGTAATCCGGGACGAGCTGGTTTTAAGTTAATGTATGTATTTCTAGCAAATTCTTTGTATGAAATTTGTATGCTAGCTGGTAATTCTTGCAGAATATAGGTGGCATAGCAACAAAATTAACATGCTTGGAATAACGTTTTCACTCATGAATTAATGCTCATATAGAATTTGACGAAAAAAATGACTGCAGAATTGCTATAGTATGTGAACGTACAACCAAATATTGTTAGAAATGTCAAAGATGACCTTTGCGATTGAACTACATCAAGAAGGTTGTCAGAGGATTTTAAGATTCCCTCCAAAGAACACTAGAATATAAAAACACTCTGCATTTTCAATTAAAATACATGAATTAAAAGCGCTTTGATAATACAAAACCTGTTTGGAATCTGTAAAGTTTTCTTTTTACGCATCACATTAAGTATTTAGAACAAATTTAACAAACTTAGTAATAAAATATGTAGAAGAATCTCAAAAACTGTCCAAGTGAAACAACACTATATCAAGAAGTATAAAATCATCGTTATTGGAAATAACGCGTACAAAAGTGTCAAAATTACTAAAATATGTAAATATTTGACACGAAAGATAAACAATTTTGATCCAATAAGTAGGCAAATATGAATGACAAATTTCTTCTACAAAAATGTTGATTTTTTCTTTGTTGTGGAATGAGCGCGTCTAATGTTGTACGACTAGCTATATAAAAGTCACTTGAAGGAATACTTAACAGAAATATTATTCAATTAATAATTATCCCTTACCTGCAGAAGACACTGTAAAATGTTTATCACAAAACGGACATTGAATTTCACCGTTTGCACCCAAATGTGCTCTGTTGCCAGTTTCTTGCAATTCAAGGTCTTTATTTTGTTTTCGCTTATCTGCGTCCACAAGAAAAAAAATGAATTACGTTGCAAAAATATTCCCAAATTATATTAGTTTTAATTGAAATTCAATTGATAAAAACTGGTATTAAACCTACCTTTCCTACAACAACAGTACCAGATACTAATACCAATTATACTTAGTAATAAAATACCAGCTAAAACTCCAAACACTGCTGTAATGATCTCAACAGAACAAGCAGTCGCAGCTTCAGCTTTTGAGCAGAAAGTCGCCAGAAGTAAAATCACAACAAAGCCGCGATGTGTCGCCATTTTAAAACTTATTAAATCTATGAAAAGTGCGTCTAATGATTTTTAGTCATGATTAGAATATGGCGTTTTTTAAAGTCTGTAATGACGAGCGTAGTCGAGAAATGTTGACGCGAAAAATGGTATTGAATTGGTTCTGTATTGCTCTGACAAAAACGATGAAGAGTTCTGGCCCACGATTGGTCAGGTCACTGATCCGTACCAATTATTCCATTCTTATGAATAGAAGGTATTTTTAAAACTATTCCAAAAATCTGACATGATTTAAACAATTTGCATAACAAAAATGAACTATTTTTTGCTATACAGAACGATATAACATGACAAATGATTTTTACTATGATCAAAAACGGTACACACAAACTCCATAATCAAGATGAATTAATTAAAGAGGCACGAAAATATTTTTTTTAATACTGTCAAAATTTCTCTCATTATGCGTGATCTTTTCCATGTAATTAATAGCTTTTCACATGTCTAATAGCTTGAGTAATTTCTGGTCCATATCTATCAACAATAATCAAAAGTCACGAAGTCAAGAACGACAATTATTGCGTTACTTCATTTCTGAACTATTATATATCAAAATAGCTAACAAGTCGTTGCCATTTCTACATTATTTATAAATATTCCTCATACGATGCTAATAAGTTTTCAATAAAGTTCAAGTTCACTCACAAATAGCTAAGCCTGTGTTAATTGAAAACACGTAAACTAATATTATTGTAACGCAATTTACTGCGGAGCATAGTTTATATTTATCAATGACAATTTGTTTATTGTTTCAACTCTGTTGTTTTTCGATTTCGAAACAATAGTTCAAGTTGTGACGATAGCTATTGGAATTTATTAATTTACTTACAAAGTTTATGAAGTTTGTTTATTGATTTTTATAATGATGTTGGATTTCTTGAACTGTGTTCAAGATGACCTGGAAACAACTGACTTCAAAAGAAATGATAAAACAACAAATGTGCGCGAGCCAGTGATCTTCACACCTCAACACTTATTCACGAATTCATCCATCCATCCAAATATCCATCCATCCATCCATCCATCCATCAATTCATGGATTTACGCGATCATTAGTTGGCAAAGTTGCACACCAAAATTATCATTTTCATTTGCAAATACTTCCAAATGACATTGTTGGGTTACAAATTGTGTTGGCGTTTTGGAATTAATCCAGTGTGGGCAGCTTAATTGGTCGATCTTTCTCGACAAAAACGCGGCCACTGACCTGAAACTATGTCGGCTAGTAGGAGTGGATGATTTCGGTCAAGAAACCAAAATTGGTGTCATATGCGGCATGTTGGCTAGCTTTAATATCTGCTGATAGAGTGTTGATATGTTTATTTAGTTCTAGTTTGTTTGATAACTGTTTAATTTTTCGTTTGCTTGTTTGATATGATTGTTTGTCCTGTTTGTCCGGAGTTCTCGGTTGGTTTATTTCTTTGTTCTTCTCTTCTTTCTATTATTTTTTTTTGCCTGCTTGTTTCTGTGTCTGTTTGTTTCTTTTGTACATGCTTGTTTGCTAGCTCATCGACCCTCGTTTCTACCTCACTGTCTATTTGCTTACATATTTGTGTTGGTGTTGGATTCTCGAATGTTTTCAGGTTATGCTCGAGGAGACAAATTTCATACATGCTGACACAAAAGGTTGACTAAAAATATTTACCAACCAGTAAAGCGTAACGTGATAATATCGTACAAATTTGAGTCTGGCCATTGGTCGATTATCAATACCACAAATATATCTATTTGTATATATTGTTGTAATATAAGTTCTGCAGTTAATGGTTCCAATTAACAGGCTCTTTTGGTGAACTGCAACCAGCCTTACTAGTTCCCACAGTACCTTGCGACCTTGACATGACAACCCTTTTGTACATGGACGTCGAAAAAGGTGGAGGACTTGGGGCTTCATTGTACTATACTCCCTTAGCTATGGACCCCCCGGATTCGGATCAAAATTGACTTGTAGCCCCCCTGTTTAAAATAATGCTCCGGCGTTGCTATCATTTAAGGCTGGACAATTATTACTGATGTTCCAGTCTTTATTATAGAACATGTAAAGGTATACTATGGGACATGAAGCCCAGTCCAAGCAACGAACCATGTACACTGGCGGATGGTAGGAAATAGGAAATGTCAGTGTAAATATATATGTCCGTACACCGTAATGCTTGCTGCCAGCTCAATCAGGTATTTGACTGAATAAGCCGCCAAACGTCTTATCACTGATTAAAGGTTAAAGCAATAATTTATTTGAACTATGTTCATTTTTCAAACCCAAAATACCGCGGACATTCTATCGTTTTTATCGATTTCTTTGCAATGAGGGTGTCCTACGGGAATTGCGTGATTTGGGTTAATTTGTATGAAAGTTCTTGGTTCGTGAAAATAGCAAAATCTAGTGCTTGATTCTCTTTTTTAGATGTACGTGGTTCGTGATTAGGAGTACAAGTTCGTGAAACAATGAGCTGCTGCAACTAATGAGCTTGATTAAGTCAACATTTTGCTTCTTGCAAGTAAATTGTATCGACTGATTTTACTTATGCGACACACAGAATTCCTGATTCGTTAATTTGTCTAAATGTTAAACGAGATAAGTGAATTTCTAAAAATTGACTCGTAAAACGTAATCCTTGGCCACCTCAAACATACAGTTCATTTAAGTGCATCTGCGTTTCCTTACGCCCCCTGGTTATTTACATAAACTTAACAATGCTATTATAACGGAAATATTTGGAACGTTTGGCATGCTATTGTGATGAACGATAAGAGGTTATGAGAAGAGCTGTTTTATTAATAATATTTGCCTCCAGATGATAACACAGAATTCAGCATGATGACCCTGAAGTGCTCATCTCTGACGCCTGACAAATATATGCACCAGAGGCCGTGTGTAATTTCTATGGACACGCCAATATACATACACTACACGCAAGGCTAGGGAGCATGCGTCCCTAGCACGCATTCGAAGCATGTTCCCGAAGTATTTTAGGACTTGTAAATACGCCGAAGCAATCTAGAGAACAAAAACCAACTGAAAATCGATGCGCAACAAACGTTCCTTCGTGCGAAAACACCAGTAGAGAGAAGGAGCTTATTTCTAGAGGGAGCGTCCTCGTGCGATGGAGGAATGCACGGATCCGCGCATGCGTACGTGGATTCGCACATGTGATTATCAAAGCAAAGAAAAACAAACAAGTAAACAAACAAATAAATTCTTAAAAAGTAGTAACCACTAATATACGGACCGATAATATCAATGGTAGTACACAGTTGACGTCAATGACATCACAAATATTCCAGAAACCCCAATTCAATATATTTTACAAGTTTTGACGTTTACATTATGAATGTCAAGATTTAAGTAAGTGCCAGACAGTGAATAACCCAGCTGATAAAACAACGCCACAAAAGAAGCATCGGGATCCCTGTGGCACAATCTTTCTTAATACACCGTCATACAACTGCAAACCATTTTCACACTCCTTGTCAGCGGTATTCTCATCAGTGCAACTGCTTCTAGCCAATAAGAACCGGCCCACGTGATCATACATGGTGTCATAGGGGGGTAGTGGCATTCTTCGAGATAGATATCCGCTCTGTGTGTAGCGTTCAGCGGCAAGAGTTAGCTGCTCCGCCCATGGAGTAATGTCCAAATATGGCGTAGAATACTGGGGATCTCTATACAGAATCTTTGTCATTGGGTGTCGGAATCGCTTAACTGCAAAGACTTCGCTAATCATTGCTAATGTGTTGCCCCAGTACTTGAGTAAACGGTCGTCTGTGTAAGCAGACACACTCTTGAATTCGGAAGTAGAAATATCACTTGACTTAGTAGTAAGTAAAGCAGCAGTACTATTCATGAGGCCACACTCGTCTATTGCTACTGAAATTTTATCATTATTATATGCATCAGTGATATTGCCCATAAGGACAAGTGCAAACGTCTCCCTGTTAGCGTTCATCGTGCGTTCCACACTGTTCTGTTCAGCGGTAGTACCCATAAAGCCATGAGCGTTAACAAATGATACGCTCTTGCTGACTCCCATAAAAACACGACTAAAGTCATGGTCAGCAAAATCACCCAGAAGAGCAGGCGCACTCGCAGCTCGAAATAGACCCTGAAAATCAAAAGCACTACATTTCTTAAGGTCAGCGACATCTCTCAAGGAAGTATGCGTGTATTTCTTTCTGAGATAGCTATTATCAATGGCGTCATTAGTTTTGATAGTTGTGATTGGCTCTTCAGTATGGCGCAAGGTGACGTCATCTTTGCAGTCTATGGGATATTGGGTATTAACATCGGCAACCGAGAGAAGAGGCTTTTCCTTCATTTCTACCCTACGAGCAGAGTACTTAATTTCATGCTCTGGAGTGACGTTCTTTGTGTCGATTTGTTTAGCAAGATGTGCCTTTGGTAAACGGCTGACGTCGTTTCTTTCCGACCGAGCTGCATTTTTGCTATCGATCTCAGTTACTTTTTTGACTGTTTTTTTAGATGATTTGCCTGGATAAAAGAAAGAAATTTAAAAAATTAGACTTGGAATTGAATTTCAGTGTTGTAGCTTGTAATAGAAAAAATGTGAATGACTTCGGTATGACAAGAAAAATTATGAAGGAACTAATTCCAAAACTATTGTGTAAAGACAATTGCCAAGTAGGCGCTAACGTAAGCAAATAGATACTTAAAGCCTCTATAGTGGCAAACAAACAAGCATCGAAGGAGCGCAAAAAATACAATACAATAAGTTTATTCATTCCTCCACTCAGGGATTTTTCCGGAATTAATTACAACGTCTATAAAATGAGATTCAATTTAGTAAACTATACAAATTAAAACCGAACTACCTATACAAATCTAAGCTAATAAATTACTACTAATTGGATAAATATTTAGAAATTGCTTAGTATTTTACGTAAAAAGTTCAGCCTCAGTTGAGAATCGTCTGTAAGCCGGACATCGGTAACTCCATTAATCTGGCACAGATTGCAATTGGATAGTAAAGATGACGATAAAGAGTTGATTTGTTCACAGAAAAACATGTTGCTGTCGATGTTATGTTGCCAAGATTGCCAAATTTAAGCGAAATGATGTTTACCATTATGTTTACGGTGATTATTCTTGATAACTGTCAAATCTTTTTTACTCGTATCGTCTTTACCAACCACAGGAGAGTTGAGCACAAGTACCAACCTGAAAACACCAGTACTGACAATATACCGCTATTCTTGAAATGGTTGTCCAGTTGAAATACTGATTTAGTGAATAGCAAAGTCATTTGTAGACTCTCTCGCAGTCGTTTTTAGTTTCCGGCCCATTCCACTACGGTCCATTCATTCTCATGGACCGCAGGGAAATGGTCCCGAAACTAAAAACGACTGCGAGAAAGTCTAGGTCATTTGCATATCTCATGATTTTTATTTTTTAAGAAATGGTGAGTCAAAATATACAAAATAACTTTATCACATACTTATATTCGCATATCACATTAATTAATATGTGCAGTTTTGTATCGTTGTTTTAAAGCCCAGCCTTAAAACAAGAAAACTGAAAGCTTGATATATGCAAGCCAATTGACTTTGCTACTCTCTAAATCCGTATTTCAACTGGACATAGCTGTTTATAGACATTGATATAAACTAAGGTAGCATACGCTGAAAAGTTGTTAGCTATACCCGGCCTTTAGTGCGAGAGATCCCAAGTTCGATTACTAGACAGTGTCTTCCCATCCTTCATTCGCCGACTTTAATTTTTCTACTTTGATTTGTATAGATTGTAGAGTGCACGCACTAAAAGTGTGCAACAGTTGTCACTATTTAGTAGTAAATAGCACGAATTAAACAAAAGAAAACAATAGAATTAGCATAAAATAGCACTATTTAGTGGTATTTATGTTGCACACACTCTATCTAGTCTGCAAGTGAACTTTCAGCTTTTTTACGAAAGATTAATTCCAAGTCAGTCATTTTCCAAGTTTACAAAAATCCGTGTTTCGACTTCTTTCACTTTCAGCTTAAGGAAGTATAATTAAATTGTTGCGGCATTAACTGATTTTACTTACCATGAAATAAATCCGACGGATATCGCAAAAACCAAAAGATGTAAATTTATATCACATGTTAGCAATAGTTTCAAATATTGCGGATACCAGATCGTCGGAGCACATTCATACACAAACAAGACAATGAAACCTGTAATTAAAAGAACATTTGATCAGAAATTAACCCTACAATTAGACATTCATGCAAAATTCACAAAAATGTTCATTCCACAAGCTGGCACAGTTGTACTTACTTAGGATAAAGGATAGAGACAACAAATTTGAATCGGATAAACAATTTGCTAATAGACTCCAAAATACTTCGCTAAAACTTCGAGGTAATGTTACGGAGTCCATTTTGATGAGCGCTTTCTAGCTAAAAATAGAGCTAACATGACGTTAATTACCAAACAACAAACAATTAAAAGTGATAATCATCACATTGTGACGTATTTCAGAAATGACGTCAACGCGCGCAAAGATACACAGGGAGACCAAGCATCCAGACAACGTTCTTAGTATTTTCAAATGAAGATCCACTATCAAAAGTCGTTATCATTTTACATTTGAGTTATATCGATAGGATATTTCGTTACTTTATACTGTTACATTAAATATCAGCTAGCATCGCAAACGTCCCATACCGACACCTAATCCATCTTTGATCCCCAGAAGTTAAAAATAGACATTAAAAATTGTGTGGCCCACAGCAGCATGAGGGTAATCCGCTGAACCGTATAACATGCATACTCACAAGAGCCGTGTTATTATCAAATCAAAATGGAAATCAGAAGTTCTTAAAAAATAACAAGAAACAGCAACTGCTTTTTGTTTTTACAAATTCAAAATTAAATGCGAACGATTGGGTTTCCTTTCTTGTAAATATTTTGGTATCGAGCTTCTAATACCAGGGATTATTTGGTCTGGAGCGTGCCCAGGGGCTTTGGTAATCAAAAGAAAAAACCGCGATTAAACGGGATTGGATAAACGATGGGGCGGCGAGTCAAGTCAGAGATTTTTGTTATATTCCTTAGTGTCGGTACACACTAGGCGATAAAGTCGCAGCCACTCAGTCCCCGCGACAGGTCGCCTCAGTGTGCACTGGTTCAACAATCCAACCGGTTGGATTTCATGCAGCAACAAAATTCTGTCGCGTCGACAACAATTTCAACCAAAAATACTTAGTACACACGGCGTGAAATTGTCGCTGCGATCTGTCGCGGGGACAAGTCGCTGCAACTTGCCGCCTAGTGTGTACCGACCTTTAGCACTCATGGGGGAAAATTGTCGCTGCGACCTGTCGAACTGCATTCGACTTGTCGGCCTATTGTGTACCGACCTCTAAGCCTGGATACACTAGAGAAATCGATACAAGCATAAGCGAAAACAAAGAAGAAAAATGACTGAAGTCAAATGTGTGACATCAAATAAACAGCAAATCAGCATATAATTATAAACGCAGAATTGAAGACAAAGGGACATGACAAAGAAAACACCTTCTAAATCCCCGCTAATCCCTAATTTTTTTATTTTTTTTTTACGTTTTTGCGCTCGAGAGTACGTGACCAGTGCATTATAACAATGCATCACAGGTCACCCAGACAATCTACTAATGAAATTTGACCACCCCTCCCATCCAGCAATAGATTGTCTGGGTAGCCTGTAGTTTCCTTTGGATGCATCATTCATTATATCCTTTCGTTGAGACACCTGTGCAAATCAATTTTGAATAGTTTTTTTTCTTTCTTTTTTTTGTTTTTTTTGTTTGTTTGTTTGTCTGTTTGTTCGGTTTTTTTTTCAACGATTTTATTGGTAGAATAATGTCTAGTTCTAAAATAACCCAATAAAACGGAGAATAAAATATTTATTAGGCACAAATCTATAATAATTCATTTACAGTATAAATTTCATCATTTGGTAAGTTTAGCATCTCCATATTAATATGTACGACATCGCTATGGCAACATAATTCAAATTTTTAAAATTCAGTAGAGATTGTGATTTTGTACTGTATGTTATTCATTCATTCGGTGGTTGACTTATGTCTCCAAACCATTGCCAGTTCCAGCACTTTTTTATGCAATCGCTCGGTTTAGAGAGGTTTAGAGAGCTCTAAGGCACGCTGAGCTGCACCAGATGATTTAGTGATTCCACTCTACATCATTTAAACCTATCGCTTGTTTACAAAGGTTATTGTATCTTAGCTCCTAGTTTAGCAGGCCCTTGGCTTGCAGCTTTTTTCTCCTTCATTGCCTGTAATCGCTGCTGTTTTCTTTCTTCTCTTTTCTTCTTGGCAAGCTCCGCTTTGCTCATTCCACCTCCACCTTCTCCCCAGTCTTCACTCCAGTCATTCGGTGATGCATTTTCCAGTTTGTTTGAGGATTCTTCAAGAGAGCCCCAATCATCATCGTCCCATCCCTCACTTACAGATGAGGTCCCTGTTGACCCTTTCGGCTTGGTGCTCCCAGATGGATTGGTTTTAGGAGCATTGTCGAAGGATCCCCAGTCATCTAGTCCCCAATCGTTTGAGGTGTTAGATGAAATAGGTTTTGATATAGGCTTTTGTGGTTGAAGGGGTTTTTGTGCTGCTTTAGGTTTAGGGGATTCCATCTTGAAGTTTGTGTTGCCCTGTAAAAAATTGAAAAACCTGACATCAAAAACAATGGATGATGATGATGATGACAGTGATGCTTGTAATGATAATGATGATAATGGTGGTGGTAAAGATGATGACGATTGTCAATGAAGATTGTATTAATGATTGTGATGGTGATGGTAATGATAATCAAAATGGTGATAGTGACGATGACAGTGATGGTGATGATGATGATTGTAATAAACACACAACACAGTAAAACTCACCAATGCTGAGAATGGATCCAAGTCTTCATCGACAGTAATATGACTGTCTCCCCCAGTGAAGAAATGACTGGCTGTTTTGCCCTCTGTTTGGGTGAACAATGACAAATTATTGTCCGCACTAGATTGTTTACCCTTTTTCTAGAAGATAAAGGAACCACTTATGAGGAAGAGCGATTGTAATAAGATTGTAAATGTTGATGATGATTATAATGAATGCAACAGAGTGGACAGATGATGATAGTGATGACAGCGATCTTGATGGCTGTGGTGGTGGTGATAGTTGTACTGATGATGTTGGTGGTAATGAAAGTGATGATGTTGATAAATGTAATATAATGTAATGTTTGTGGTGCTTATGTAGATCATGTCATCTAACATCCAAATTTAATGTTTATTTTTCTGATAAATATAACATTTTGAATGCTTCAGGAAAGTGATATTGGTCTATGTTAACTACTTGCTTACATCGATGCTCGACCAATCATCGTTGTTCCAGTCATCGTAATCACTGCCACTGTCACCGGCATCATCCTCAGCTGGAATCTGAAACAACGTTATATTTTACAGATTGATTAAATGATTGAATAAATGAATGGACAAATAAGTTGAAGAAAAAATGAATAGATTGAGAATAAATATTAACACTGAGATCCGACATTTTAGATCTCAGTGTTAATATTTATTCTCAGTGCATTCTCAAAATCTCTACTTTTGAAAAATGAATATGAGGACTAATAAATAAGTACATAAATGTAAATTATAAATGGTAATTATAAGAAAATGTGAATTAATTTGTAAAACATTAGACGGATTCCATAAGTTATAGTTTTTGCTCCTTGTATTTGGTAGGTTGCTCAACTAACCATGGTCACAAGGAGCAACTAAAAGATTGACAGAGAGAGACTGTGACCCACTTATGGAATCAGTCTAGTAAAATATAAGCCTGTGTAACATGAAACATTAATTCCTTGAAAACATTTATCTAAAAAACCTACATGTTAAACATATAAATAATATTTGAAATCCAAGGAAGAACTTACATTCTTTCTTGATGCACTGCTTTGCCATGTTGTACATTCTTGTTTGACGGCCATCAAGTCATTCCTCAGGTCACTGACTGTAACAGAAGGCTCCTACCACAACAAACAATCAGTTAATGACATGGAAACCAAGAAAAACATTTTATAATGGAAGTGAACCAGAAGAAGAGAAGGACACAAACCATTCAAAATACAACAAAACAGAGCTGAAAAAGAAAAACAATGTTCAATCTGCACAGGAAAAAATCATCTCATCATTAATGATAGTAAAATGTACCAGGTCAAGAAAATACATAGAGAGTCCCAAATAGACATATTTTAAAAATGAAAATTTGGGATTATAATGGTAATATCTTGTGTTGTATTTGGTAAACTGGTGGTAATTCTGTGTTAATTGCCAATATAATCCCATGAATGCATTTCAGAACTTCATATTTTTTTGGGTTATTGGTACTTTCTTGGTTTGCTCAATTTGACATAACAAATAAATAAAAAGTAAATAAAACAACAGATAATAGCCAGATTACCTCTTCTTTGTCTTCCCAATCCTCTCCCCAGCCATCATCAAATCCATCATTGTCATTTTTAGCTGGAGTTTTAATTGGTGTTTCTTTGTGAGGTCTCTGCTTTGGTGATGGTTTTGGCCTATGCTGCTCTGGCGCTATAAGTAAAGAAAATGTTTGTTGCCAGGAGATGGTAATTGTGATTTTGGATATGTGTAAAGAATGCTTTTTGTTTACAATTCCCACATACTTTAATTCACAAATACAACTTTTCCCTCATTTGCCATAATAAGTATAATCTAATTATATACACTTTTATCTGAGTGGCTAAGTTTCAATTACAGGTAATATAATAATGAAATTGCAAATATACCAGCAAAGTATGGATGAAGCCTGTGTGTTCAAAGAACATTACCTTTGTTAGTGTCAGTATTTTCCGAACTGCCTTCACTACCAGTAGCTGTCGTAGTAGTACTGTTTGCCGCAGTATTTCCTGGACCACCCTTGTACAGTTTAGAAGTCAGTGACGTCACAGCCCAACCTGTCCAGGAAGATGTCCCAGCATCCCCTGCGGCCTGCTCAACAGCTGAAATAAAAGGATTGTATTTCATGAAACCAAACACTTTGAATCAGTGGGTGTGAGACCATTGCATGTTGCAACTATCCATTTATTGTAATCCAGTTTTATTGACTTGATAGCAGGGCATTTTAATTCATCAACACATAAAGACAGGATTTTCAATATCGTTTTGAATAAACGTCTGAGTAAATGAAATAGGCATCTGTGTCCAAAAAATTTACAATAATATTTTTTTTAACGAAGGACACAAAATAGCCGGCGGTAAGAGGTAAAATAGGCGGCCCTATACCGCCGGTAGCCGGCTGTTATTGAAAACCCTGAAAGATACAACACAACTCATGGTACAGACTGAGATTTATGGAATGTTAAGAGATAACACTTTTGAGAAAAAAGTGTTCTCTTTTTTTGTTTCATTATTTTGTTGTACCTGCTTTGTTGACTTCTGACTCAGGGTCATCGGAAGCTTTCTCTAGTTTATCAAGGAATAACTTAATGGCTTTGAAACTCTGAAAAGAAACAGTTTATTTATTATTAATTAAATTGTGAGTTCTTTGACGATGATAGTCTGAAACTGGTATCGTTATGAAAATTAAGGACTTAGAAACTAGGTAAAATCACAAGAAAAAAACGGCTCACGACCAACAACTAAAACTATCAGTACCTGGTCTCTGACTTTCTTCTCAGTGTCCATTGTCATGGTGCACAATGCTGGAAGTATTTTACTGGCACATTCTTTGAGGTTATAATAACTATGAGTACTGCAGAATGCCATGATAGCTGCTGACCTTGCAGGTGGAAAAGGATCACGTAAAGGACGAAGAAAAGCTGATACTAGGACCCTTTGACGAGTCTGAAAAGAAAAAATGAAATAAATCAATCAATCAACCAATCCAAAAAAGAGGAAAGAAAGGGAGGGAATAAATTAGGAAGGAAAGGAAAGATGAAGATAAGAAAGAAGCAAAGAAAGAGAGAAAGAATGAATAAATGAATGAACAAATGAATGAGTGAGCGAGTGAGTGAATCTACAAATGAATGCATGAATGAATTTATGAACAAAATAATGTATGAAGGAATATATAAATCAGCAAAAATGAATGAATAAAAGAATGAATGGAGGAGGTGTAATATGAGCAATATCAACATACCGCCTGTGAGAAGTGACATGCAATCTTCCCCAAACAAACAGTAGTGTTGGTTCTTATGCCAGCCTGAAATGACAAGAACAACAAATGATGAAACAGATTATAAATGAATGAATGAATCCATGGATGAATGAATAAATGAATGAATTGCTAAATACAAAATGAGAAAAACTTGCCTCTTGGTCCATTTGTAACTTGGCAAAATGCTTCAGGAGGTGGTTGTTGATTGTTTTGTCACTGAGTTTGGAAGCCATAAGAAGCATAGCCTGCATAAAAAAATAATTTAAATATTCAATTCAATTCAATTTTATTCGCACACAAAGTTACAAGTTACAATTAAACTAAACTAAATAACATTTATAGTAACAATATTGATAACTAAAATTTAGTTGAATATAGAAAATGAAGGGACATATTAGTATGCATGGCTGTTGAAAAAGTATCAACTATCGAGTCAACAGCCAACAGTCAACAGCAATACCTCTATCACAACCAATATCAGATAATAATAAATATCATTAATATCATGTCAGCAATACTATTGTGGCTACCATCACCATGGTTACCTTTACAGTCTGTTCTCTCATTGCCGGTACAGTGTCACCAAACCCAAGTGCAACATGAGGGAAAATTTGTTCATCTACAATCTGTGGTTTGAGATGCTGCACAAACTCATCCAACTAAACAAAGAAGAATAGGCAATCTTAGATGTTTGCAAGCTGTAGTAACTTTCATAACTGGATTTTGCATTTTCAACCCTTTATCAAAGGTATATTTGCAAAAATGGTAGGAAGATTGCATGTCTAATATACAAACATTGGCGTTAAATTACCTAATCAAAGGTTGATAAGTTAAACATAAAATCTAGTTATGAATCTTAGATGAGTTAAGACGCCTGTCAAACCTGTTGTAGTAAGTGTATTCTTGTTGCTCTGTCTGTTGATGAAAACAGCTTAACCACACAAGGAACTATTTTGACTTGGTATTCCTCTGCTTCCAATAGCTTTCCAACCTGACACACACACACACACAAAAAAAACATATTTCACATAAGAATGGGTCACCAAAACAGAAGCAGTCAGGCCATTTGGCCTAGCATTGTTTTATGGCTTTACTTGATTTGAATTAATTTAATGTACAGTAAGTTCTAAAATTGATATGAGAACATGAGAACATCAGTTCTACTGTACTAATAAATAGTGTGCGAATAAATGTTATTATGACAATGAAAATTTGAACTTACTTTAAATAATGGACCAAGAACAGCTGAGCCAGCAGCACCAAATTCAAAGGCGTTTATAAGTTGAGGCAATATCCTATGTCGACAGAATGACTCCGGAAATGAATCCAGTGATTTACTAAGTGATGAAAAGAATGCCTTTTGCTCCTTTGGATCCTTGATTTGTAATTCCCGTAAAAATAAATTTGCATCTACAAAATCGTTTTTCAGATAATTTCCTTCAGTTCTGCAGTTTTCTATAAATCTTGTTGGATTAGGTCTTAGTTTAGGATTAGCACTGACTAGTTCCCCATAATGCGGGATGAGAGATTTGGGTATTTGACCAACAGACTTCAAGGCTGCAGTTCTTGATAAAGAGCCATTGAATACTTCCCATATTAGACAGCCAAGGCCCCAAGCATCTGTTGACCTACACATAGAAGATTGAAAATACAAGTGCAATCATGTTTTTGTTAAAATACTGTTGAATACTGAAGGTTATGGCTTTGATTCCAATTTGGTGAGAGACACCCATTTCTCACGTTAGAGTTGTTTCGTATGAGTGGTAAACAACACTGTATCATATCTCCTAGCCATAGTTGTGAAAACATTTGAATTTTCTGCCGTATCGTAGCAGTATTGTAATGGTACCCTTTCTCACTCATGTGAAAATTACTCTATTAGGAAACACTTAATATTTATGCACTCCTTTCTTCAACCAATATTCATTAACTTTCTTATATCTGCATACTCATTCAGACTTCAACAATCAATGAAGTTATTAATAAATTCTTTTGTTCATTTATTCACTCATTAATTCTTAATTTTCATCATTTATTCAGACAATCATTCATTTATTCATTAATCAGTAATTTGAATTGTCTATTCAATGAATATGGAAAACCTATCCATTAATTAATTAATATGGACTGACCATTTCTGTAATCTTTTATTTGTTTTTGTATACCGTCTTCCCTCTGGAGGATCATAAACTTGTAAAGCAGGTAATAACAAAGCAAAGACATTGACATCATCAGATCCTGGTGGAGGTTCTAGCTGCTGAACATACTCTACTCCACCTAGTTTCCACTCCCCTGCGATGTCGACAAACACTGCTGACATGCATATGTTACCATGTTGGAGGTTACAATCATTTATAAGAAAGCTAAGACCTGCCTGTTAAAAATAATACATATATCAGCTATAAGTACATGTTAAACGAAGAGATGCATTGATGGTGTCTAATTAACCTATATACACTGTATTTCACAACTATTATGTTACTGATGCAGTAGTGCTGACAGATGGTTGTAGAGATGATGGTGATGATGATGATTTTAATGATGATTATGTTACTATTGGTGATGGGTGTACTGATGATGGTGATGATGATGATGATATTTATGGTAGAATTGGTGATGGTTGCAGTATATGCATGGATATTCGTGATGATAATGATGATGGAAGTTCTGGTGATGATAACAATTCTGCCGTGAAGATAATGATGATGATGATGATAAAAAAGTAGTTTGATAATGATACTTATGGTGACGAAGAAAGACTATGCTTGATAATATTAATGTAAGGTGTTTATATAGAACATTTTACATGATTGGTCTAAAATGCGCTTTACAAATTCTGATGACAACCATGCATATCATGATATAGAAGTATTGACAACAAGTCAGTAAATCTTACAGCTATCTGATGTATTCCCCAAGAGATGGCCATATCAGACTTGGCTTCGTCACCTTTCATATGAACCTCTAATGGTACAACTGGCTCAGTCACCAAGTAGATCAGCGTTTCTGACTGAATATTGGAATTGAACATTAACAATGTTATCATATTTAATCTTGACATGTTTTAGGTGTACTGGTTAAAGGAATGAATAAATTAATAAACAAATGGATAGATAAAAGAATGAATAAATGAATGAATGGATGGATGAATAGATGAGTAAACGAATAAGTGAATGAATGAGTAAATGAATGAATAAAGATGATGACTTTTATGACCAATACATATTATTTAATAAATCAAATATTCAACTTATGAATACCTCTAAACTATCAATGTAAGTAATGATATTGGGATGCCGTAATGTCTTCAGTCTCTTTATAGCATATTTCGCCAGTTTGACCTTGAACAAACCAAAAATTATTAGTTGAATAGCTCATTATTTAATACCAATTTTTATGTTCAATTATCAAAGGCAATAACAAATAAAAACAAATATAAATATGACACCAAAAAAAACACACACACAAAATAATTCAAACAAGAAGTAATTTTAAGTGGTAACGTGTACATAATATCATATAGCGATGTCACACAATGAAAGAATCGATTCTTTAAAGAACTTATTTCATATATAACTTTTCTATTTACCTTGTTTTCGGAGGAATTCTTCACATCTAAAACAAAGACAGTCACAGCATCACCAGTAGCCTAAATCAAAAATCACCGTCAAAACAACGAAAATGAAATCAAATAAACTTTACAGGAATAATTTCATCGGAAATAGAAATTTGACCTTCTTTTTGCCACGATGGACAGACCAGGGACTTTTGCTTTCAGAACTATCCATTTTCTCTCCCACTTCGTAAGGAAAACTCTGGGCAGCTGTGCCCATCTTTCCTATCAAATTCCATAGTCCTTGCATGGTAAAATCCGCTCAAAAATATAAAGATGTGATCGAGTATTTACTTCATATCCGATTTTGTAATTTTTGTAAATTTTGACTTCGTGGCTGTCGGGCCCATGCTCTCGACCGTGTGATATTGGTGAGAGTAGCATGGGTCACCAAGCTGTTTAGAATTTCTTTGTCAGCCATTTTGGGTTCTCAGTAATTGTTTGTGTAGTTTCCAACGTATTTTTATAGCGAGAAAGTATTCTGGCCTTCTTTACAACTCCGAAGATACCTTCACTTTCGCATACTAAAGACATTATGCATCAATTAGGACAGTCAGTAAGTTTATTTTTGTGTTTTTGTGCTGTGTTTTTGCCCAACCCAAAAATTAACCCCCGAAAAATAATTTCAAATTAAACATTATTTTAAAGTCATAATAGAATAAATTGTTGTTGATCTTGAAATTATTAGTATAAATGTTTGGTTTAGTTTCCTTACTATGGGGTAAAGCATGTGGTTTATGTTTTTTGTACCTGTACAAACTTTATTTTCTTTTTACCAACTTTTAAACATTTTTAATACCATTTTTATGTTTTTTTAGCTATTTTAACCTCACAAAATTCACTCTAAATTAACTTTTATATTATAATGAGAAAAGATAGATGAATTCTTAAATCATGTTCATTGCATCTACATGTATATTCACATTATTTTTTTATATTCATTCATCCCCCTCAAAGAGTTAAGTGTGTCCCTTCATGTTTTTTGAACTCATTCTCATATTCTGTCAATTCTAGCGTGGCTTCCCACACACAATGCCACCCACAACACAGATGACAAGTCTAACAGAAATAGAAAGGGAGAAGATATATACTTGGATTTTAGAATTGTCCAGCCCTGAATCAAGAGAACATGCATTGCTCGAACTCAGGTACGTCTAAAAATGTTGCATTTGAGAGATTATAGAATATGCCATGCAGTTATGTGAAAATCATCTGTTTTTACGGTTATTTCATTTTTTCCAAAATTCTTATGTTTTTAATGTTGTCTTTTTACAGTAAGAAGAGAGAGGTTGTTCCTGACTTAGCTCCAATGTTATGGCATTCTTTTGGTATGTGAACATTGTAAATACTATTGTACAATCATCCACTGTTTCCGTTGAGAAAACTGGGATATTAACTACTAGAGTTTTTAATGTATTGTTTTGTAGGAACCATTGCAGCACTTTTACAAGAAATAGTCTCCATTTACCCTGTAATAAATCCACCAAATTTAACAGTAAGTTCAAATAAACACTTACATGTATACACATAATGTATATAATATATAATTATGCAACAAGGATGTCACTAAATGTGTAATTACCATTCAAGTATTTGCATTTATTTTGTGTTTCAGGCACATCAATCCAATCGTGTTTGTAATGCTTTAGCTCTTCTACAGTGTGTTGCATCTCATCCAGACACTAGATCAGTCTTTTTGCAAGGTAATCTCATGTTACAAGCACAAGCTGGTTATTGCATTAATTAAGTGACTCTGGATGCATGTGCAAAAACCATGGACCACAAATAACCCTTGATCCCCATTTCTGTGGCCCATAACACACATTGTACATCAACAGCATTTAACTTCTTCTCCTTTATGGCTTTTAAAACGCTACTGTTGCAATTATTATTCCTCTACCACAGACATATTTTTTAGCAATTTTCAGTTGTTGCCATTAGTATACAATTTAATGTATTTATTTATTGTTTGATTATTTTTATCAATTTTGAATAAAGAATTGTAATTTAGTTCTGTTTTGTTAAAATCACTCTTATGGCTGGTAGTAATAAGTATTGATAATGTGTTTTGTTTTCAGCTCATATTCCTCTATTTTTGTATCCATTTCTACATACAACAAGTAAAACAAGACCATTTGAATATCTACGGTTAACTAGTCTAGGTGTTGTTGGAGCTCTGGTCAAGGTATTGTTGATGTTCATCTTGATAAACAACAGTGTGATAATTTTTGGTTAATTGATGATTATGTAGTGTTTATGAAATTAGAATGAGTGTTTTATTGACGGATATATACAAGACAGAACTGCATATCTATAAAGTACTGATAAAACACAAATTCAAATTTCATAAATTCTAAAACTCCAATGTAAGTTAATATTTTTCCATCAAAAACGTGCTACATGTGCATGTAGTATTGTGTTTAAATTGATTGCAACCTATCATCATGGTGTTTGTTTTGTAGACTGATGAGACAGAAGTGATCAACTTCTTGCTGACCACTGAAATTATTCCTCTTTGTCTTCGTATCATGGAGTCTGGCAGTGAATTATCAAAAACAGTAAGATGTTTACTTGTTTACTTGATTGTTTATTCATTCAAAATTCAAGGTTTTCTCAGTTTGATGCATGACTAGTTTTCATTCATTCATTCAGTGATTCACTTATCTGTTCATTCATTCATGCATTCATTCATTCATCCATCTATTCATTCAGTTATTCATTTATCCATTCATTTGTTCATGTTTAATATTAGCATCTATGTTATTGAGTTATCTGGTTATTCATTAGACATTGAATTTTTTAAGATAAAAATAACACTTTGTTTCCTTTTGTGTCAAGGTTGCAACGTTTATTCTGCAAAAGATTTTATTAGATGAAACAGGACTGTCATATATCTGTCAGACATATGAAAGGTTCTCACATGTCGCCATGATACTGGTAAGAAGAATCTGATTTCAATTTTAATCATAGATTAATCCTGTTAGATAATGGTTGGCATTTACTCTCATCTGAACTCATTTACCAATTTGCTTCCTCGTATCTTTTTCATTCTATAATTTTTTTAGGGTTCTTTTGAAAATTCATTTTTCTTTCTTTAACATTTTTCATTCATTCATTCATCCCTTCATTCATGTACAATCAATACAAATTACTGATTTACCTTCCATGTGCTTCTTTTCATTATTTTTTTATTTTGTATTTTTCATTCACTTATCCCTTTACAATACAAATTGCTACTTTTATTTAATGAAAGTTATAATAATAATAATAATAGTGGTTTATTAAGTGAAAAATAAGCACCATTGGTGAAAAAACGTTCACATTTAAAAATCATATCAATAAAATACAAATAATAATAAAATACAACAATTATTGTTATAAAAACTATTTACAACATGTCTGTATGTATAAAATTATCTTATGAATGAACAGCATTATAAATTGAAGTAAAAGCGGGGAAGAAACTGCGTTTTAGTGCTAATCTTAATCCATACTATACAAGAGCCATATGATTTTATTGCATTGTCATTCAAATTGCCTATTGTTTCCAGGGTAAAATGGTACTAGCATTAGCCAAAGATCAGTCAGCAAGGTTACTAAAGCATGTTGTCCGCTGCTATCTCAGACTATCTGATAACCCAAGGTATTTTAATACATAAAAAACTATTTCAGTGTCATGATAATGTTATTATATACTCCTGGGGCTGGCTGCACATAGCCTGGATAGCACTATCCACTGGATAAATCCTTGTCCAGCAAATAAATTCTAAAGAAATTCTATGGAGTGGATAATTTTTTTGTGTGTGTAAATACAGTAACTTTATTCATGCTTCATGCATCTGGCCCATTTTAATTGAAGGGTTTGCTCACAAATACATTAGCAAGTATACATTGATTTACCATTATATCAATGATATAGCTTGCAGGACTCACGTTGATGAACAAAGTATTCCTATTTATGTATAAATGTGTGTTTTCCAGAGCACGTGAAGCATTGAGACAATGTCTACCAGACCAGCTAAAGGATGGGACTTTCTCTAACTGTCTTAAAGATGATGCTTCTACTAAAAGATGGTTAAGTCAGTTAATGAAGAATTTACAAGAGCCACCAATAGGGGACACTCGAGGAATGGCTCTCACTTCATAGCAAAGATAGGTATCTAGTACTTTTAGCCTTGCTGAAAGATTGTACAAAAGAACATTATATAGGAACAAAGGAACATTACAGTGACTCAGTCTTTGTAACATATTATTAGTTACCTATAGATGCAAGCATTGTTTGTGAAGTCACATGAAGACAAAATAACAATATATTGATGATGCCATGCTTAAAGGAGCCTTTTCAGCCAGGATGCTTTGCGGCCCTGTGGTCTATCATGTGCTTAGAGCGGCCATTTTTGAGGTGACTGAAAATGGTCACTAGAGAAATAAAATCTCTTCAATTTCTCCACATTGTCTCACTCACGCCATACAAGTGAATTCTTTGGCGTTCCTTATTGGTTTTTGATTGATTTTTGAAGATATTTTGTAGATTTGATTATTTTATTCATATGTAAACAATAACAGGCACACAAAGTATCGTGGTTGAGAAGGCTCCTTTTAAAAGCACTACTGACAAAAGTGTTTTCATATTTCTCTGTCTACCGTTTCAACCTGGATCAGAACTTCTACTGCATGTGCTCAATTTAAGGCCGGTACACACTAGGCGACATATTGCAGCGACAATTTCCCCCTGTGTGTACTAGGTATTTTTTGCGGAAACTGTTGTCGCTGCGACAGAATTTTGCAGCTGCGACCAGTCGCAGCGGCAAAATCAGATGTATTGGCGACAAATATTGAACCAGTGCACACTGAGGCGACTTGTCGCCTAGTGTGTACCGGCCTTTACATTTTTCATGTGCCAAACCCAAATTGTTTTGCAATGTAAACAATTATCATATCAAACTATTGACTCATTGACCATTGAATGATTCATCAACTATTTTCCTGAACTTGGCAGAAATAGAGACAGAACTATATCAATATGTATAACAGCACTTATGAGCATTGTGCTTCAAGTTGCCTGGCTGGCTTCCAACATGTGGCTACGTAATTGTAATATAAACAAAATGATATTATTGGCAAACAAAGCAGAAAAAGAATTGTTTTAGCATATGAAAGATTAGGTGACTTTGTTATCAATTGTAGGTGTTCAAGTACTCTGGTACTGACAGAAGTTGTTTATATCATTATTTTGTTTACTTGTAATTCTTTGTTTTGAAAGGTTTGTAGTTTTGTAAAGACTGTAAATAAAGATTACACATTGAAAAAATGAACCACTTCCTACATTGTGTTTTCATCTTTCTTCATTTGCATTCGTTTGGTTTTTCTCCTTTTGTGTGTGTTTGTTGTTGTTGTTGTTTTGTTTTTAAAGATTGCATTGCGTGACATTCGCGTGACTTTCAGCTGATTGAGCTTGGTAACCGTGCAGAATTCTCTGTCAACAAAATTCAAAATGGCGTCCATGTTGTTGATCGCTGGTGTCGAAACTTTTTCGATCTTGTCTCAACAAATGACTCACAAGACGTGTACTTTAAATGTATCAAAGTGTTGGTAAAACTTCAAAGAGTATAACATGACATCTTTACGGGGTTCTCTCCCGCCTGCTGGTTCTACGTTATGGCAAAAAGAGCGACGATCATCGAGTTTGGATAGCTCAAAAACTTCGTCATCGTTAATTACACATATAGTCATCCGCGAAGTCTGGAAAAAGACCATTCCCTCGCCACACGCCTTGTACAAGATTGACGTAATGACCAAATCAAATCATTGGTACGTTTTAAAGAGATATCGTGAGTTCAGCAACCTGCATAAAATGCTGGTCAACGCTTATGGAATTCCCAAAGATATGCTTCCTCCCAAAAAAATAACGTCCAAGTTATCTTTAAAACATTTAGAAAGGCGACGAGATGCTTTAGAGCATTACCTACAACGTTTAGTTAACAGTTCAACTTATGTATCAAGTTCTCCTGAAGTTTTGGAGTTTTTGGATGTTAATAAGCATGATGTTAATGCCGTTACAAAGTCTTTGGCTAAAAATCTATTGAAAGTAGGAGACAGTGTTCTAACTGAAGGTGGAAGCTGCACTTTTACTCTGACTCAGCTATATTGCATTACAAGGCAGCTACAGTTGCCTGAACCAGCAACAACCAATGAAGATCACTCGCCGTTAGATTTAGGACATTTATACAGCTTTGTATATCAATTAGAAGAGTTATGCATTATTCCTGATAGATGTCAGGGTTCGCAAGGGATGATGGGACACTTAGAGTTTGATATTTCCTTATTTAAAGCCTTGCGTAGCTTAAAGATTGACAGATGCCCAGTTAATTTGATCAAATCATTACATATGCTGCAACCACAGTTGAAGTATCTTGCTGTGCGTCATTCGCTGAAGACTATGGGTGAGTTACTAGTTGATAAAGTTATTGGGAAGAGAAAGGAATCAATGAGTGCAGGTAGTGCTGTTGAGTCATGGCGCAACCAAGCAACAGCAAAGTTAACAAAGAACCGTGTCATCCTTCAACCTTGGATTCAACTCACAAACCTCACTCTTCCCCATAACAACATCTCAATGTTTGATGAATCGTTAAAGTTGATGCCGGCTTTGCAAACCTTGGATCTGAGATATAATAACTTTGCACTGTTGGACTTTCAGCAAATGAATTGTCCTAGTTTAACCCACTTGGATATTTCGTACAATTCTATATCACAAATTACAGGCAATTGTAAAAACTTGCCAAACTTAAAGTCGTTGATTTTATCTCATAACAATCTTGACAACTTGATAGCGTTGCACAGTATGACTGGTTTGATTGAGTTAGACTTAGCGTACAATAACCTTGGGACTTTGAAGGAGCTACGAAATCTCAGAAACATGTCACAACTGAGGTATCTCTCTGTTGATGGTAATTCTCTTACAAAAGTAAAATCGTACAGACTGCAAATCTTTTCCTTGTTTTGCGGGAGGAAGATCATCCTTGATAATAAACCCCAGGGTTCTAGTGATAATAATGCAAGTGGGACTATATGGACTCGATCAAGATCTTTCTCCACACCAGACAGCTTTACCAGAGATGATGATGATGATGATGATATTGTTAGACTTGTGAGAGCAAACAGTGAGGTTTCACCTACTCCTGCTAATTGTGATGATAGTAATGATGGTAGTGATGATGATGATGATTCTGGTATTGAAGCAATCGCATCATTCAGTACCAACATTGCTGCAAACAATACCAACCAGGAAGAACTTGAATTCAACTGGTCTTACTTTGACTTCTTGGATACTGGAATTGGAAATCGTGGGATTTTCTCTTCTGGAACAGAGGCATCAACACTTGAGGAACAGATCAAAGAAGAAATGTGTGATGAGTCAATGCAGATTACAAGTAGTACAGAGTCGGCAGATGAAGTGGTTGTTGACCAAGATATCAACATCAACAATGACAATATTCAGGAAGAAGAAAATGCTAATGATGTCAATGTTGCAACATTGGATGCTTTGTCACCTATCAGAACAGAATCAGACTGTGTTTTACCAAAGACAGTCATTAATGAAGATAGTAATATTCAGGAAGAAGAAAATGCTAGTGATGTCAACGTTGCAACATTGGATGCTTTGTCACCTATCAGAACAGAATCAGACTGTGTTTCACAGAAGACAGCTGTTAATGAAGATAGTAATATTCAGGAAGAAGAAAATTCTCATGATGTTAGCATTGAAGCATTGGATGCCTTAATGCCTACTGGAACAGAATCAAAGAGTTGTTTACTTAAGACAGTTGATATTGAAGGTCACAACGTAAGCATTGATCGAGAGAGTGAGAGCGAAGTCGTAACATCCCAAACTAGTACATCAACTCCTGTCAGAACCAAAGAGCCTTTCCTATGAATTAGTTACTGATGACGACAGCAATGTAACCCTTGATGGTAATCATAAACATGAAAGTGTGAATGATATGTTAGAATGTCAAGATCTGAAACTCTGCCTTCTGCCAGTACAGAATCCATGACTCTAACAAACTATTGCAGCATTGTAAGCAGCAACATGCAAGAAAGTCAGAGTGATATTGCAACATCCCAAACAAGCTCATTGAATCTTGCAAGACCAAAGTCAGAGAGTCGGCTTTCACATGATGAGGATAGCAGAATAAACGTTGACAGTTGTGCACAAGAATGTTTATGTGATGACAATGTTGCAACATCTGCTAATGCTATTCCTACCAGAACTCAATCAAATAGTCTCTCAGGTGAAGTTGTAGAAGAACACAAAGAAATTAAAGAGGAATTACGTGAAATAAAACAAAAAGTGGAGATAATCAAATAACAAATAGCTTGGGGTTCTTTTGTTGATACCAGGGAGGGCAAATGACCAAAACCACTAATTCCATGCAATATTAAGTAATTATTTTTTTAATTAATGTTTTAATTAATTAATTAAATTAATTTATTTAATGCTTATATAGCGCAACTATTGCATTGTGTGGGTGTTACTATGGTAAAAGGTCCCAGGTTGATATTTGGACAATAGAGTAAACAAATAAATTGAAAAAAAGAGTTCTCTTTGATGTATTGATAATTATCACTATGTCTATGTAACGATTATCATTATTTATAACGATTAAAGTGCGCGCACTAAAAGTGTGCAACAAATACCACTTAATAGTGCTATTTTATGCTAATTCTGTTGTTTTCTTTTGTTTAATTAGTGCTATTTACTGCTAAATAGTGACAACTGTTGCACACATTTAGTGTTTGCACTCTAGTATAATATATTTGTTATAATTCAAACTGTGTCTACAAGTATTTACCATTATTGTAAATGTAAATCACAGAATTGGACTTTCCTGGTGCAATGACGTTAAAATTGCATATACATAATTTATATTGAATAATATAATTTAAATGCCATTGGTTTTATCAAAAAGCCATTGGTTTTATCAAAAAGCCATTGGTTTTATCAAAAAGAAATTGTTAACAAATATAAAAGCTACAATATATTTAAAACAAATTTATCAGTACATTCAGTTCCAGAAACAAACATAATAAAAAGTAAAGTGGTTTTACTTGTTTCAGTGTAGTAGGTTTAGAGATAGATGTTAACGGTTCAGTATCTATATATTTTAATGATGGTAGCCAGTTTTTTTACATGCTAATTTTAGATGTTGATTTGTTTGTTGCATTCCATGCAAAGTTTTCTTCTATTCCCAACGTTTATTGTATGCATTTTCTTTTAATTTCTTGTGCTTTAATTGGGGTGTTTTGAGTGAAGCATAATAACATTCACTGCCGTGTAAAGCAGCAACATTAATTTAAAATGTTTTCAACGTTCTCCATCTCATGCTTTGCTCAAATTTCCAACTTGTTGCTATAGCTACCATGGTTCACTATGACGTCACTTGTAAATGATCGTGTTTGAGTGATTGCCAGTAAGCTTAGCATTGCTATGTTACTTTATAGATATTTGTGCATCACCAAAGAGCGGAAAATGTTCTTTTCCTTCGCCGGCCGGACGAATTCCTCACAAATTTTCTCAAGATGATACTTTATTGCACTTTATTAATATTGTAATAGCTCCTTTCTGATTGTGTGTGTCCCGCTTGCACTTGATGCTTGCCTCTCTTGAAGGTCATTTCACAGGCTTACCATTTTGTGTTATTCTTCGTTATTCTTTTTTTTATTAATTTGTTTTAATACATTTTCCTTTTTTGACGGTTGGGTTTCCTGTGGCTTCGTGTGGTGAGTATTCAACGGTCATTTCACTGTAAATCGAAACTTTCACTCAAAATTCACAAAAATCTGAATTATATCATACCAAACTTTAATACTAATAAACATTGAATGTTTTTTAGCGTTCCTGGCGTGTTTCTGGTTGATTTGGGTTCGTTTTGGGGTAGTTTCAAGCGATTCGGATTTTGAACACGTTCCCTATGTAGGAAGAAAACATACATCCTACATAGGGAACGTGTTCAAAATCCGAATCGCTTGAAACTACCCCAAAACGAACCCAAATCAACCAGAAACACGCCAGGAACGCTAAAAAACATCCAATCTTTATTAGTATTAAAGTTTTGTATGATATAATTCAGATTTTTGTGAATTTTGAGTGAAAGTTTCGATTTACAGTGAAATGACCGTTGAATACTCACCACACGAAGCCACAGGAAACCCAACCGTCAAAAAAGGAAAATGTATTAAAACAAATTAATAAAAAAAAGAATAACACAAAATGGTAAGCCTGTGGTCATTTAGTTCAATCCCGATGACGTATTTTGAACTTAGTCCCTGTGATGATAATTCACGTCTCTTGCGTTGGTCGTGACACAGTAAAACTTTAACTGTTCCTCTTCACTCACTTCCGCCTTTCTCCTGGCGATAGAAATCGACTCATATATCGCGGAGTAAAGCAAACGATGCAAGAAGCAGTGAGGAAAAAGCAAAGAAATAAAAATTGCAAAAAGTATGCTTTTACATATTCTTATAAAGAACTCAAAAAAGTGTTGAAATAAATAAAGGGACAGATATATTGAGAGTTTGTTCAAGCTTTCTTTAGCCATGAAATTTAAACAAGTTAAATAATTTCATTTCAAAAATATCAAAAAAATCTGCAAAATTTGATGGGAGTAAATAAAATAGGATAGTAAGGAAAAAGCAAAAAAAATAAAAAAATACAAATTATTTCCAACTAAAACGTCTGCAAAAATCTGCCTGAAATATCATAAGGAACTCAAAAAAGTGTTATAAACATAAAAAAAGGAAATAGTTAGATATATTTTAGCCATGGAAATGCGAATCAAGTTAACTGATGAAACTATAAAAGAAAACTTACACGAACCGCATGTTTGCAAATGAAAGTATCTCCCTCGTGTTCCTACGAATTAAAAACAGGCTTCTGTTTTGTATTTTTCCAGGCCTCAGTTTAATTTGTGACTTCCTTTCAGGTCTTTCAGAAAGATTGAAAAACAAAACACGTACATGTAGCAGGTTTGACCTAGATAACCCAAAACAAGCTAAATATGCATTCATGCAAGCATAATTGCGAGAAACCGAAGCCGGAAATGCAATAGGAAGCTACTAAGGTATCGTCTTCAATAAATTTGTGAGTGATTTTTCCGGTGGTGAAGGAAAATAAAATTTCACATACTTTGTACATGCAAAGATTATCTAGGACCTAAACACTGATCTGACAAAGCTTATTCCCAATCAGACATCTAAACAAGCTTGTTAAATAACAAACTGCGCTCTTGATGAAAGCCAACTCGTGCATCTATGGAGCGCATTGCCTTGCTCTGGAAGTCTTGTCGCTTGTCGGCGCGGCGCGGCAAACAATTTTACTACTGCAAGCGTATCAATCATATGAGTTTTTTTTTTTCACAAAATATTATAGCAGGTTCATCAGTAATTTGCACGTAATTTGTAATCTGTCCTTGAATGGAGTAAACTGGAGAAAGTAATAGAATATTTGGCACTTTTCAAAGGGCACATCTGCATTCAAACTTTAGAATGTCGCATAATTGTTTATCAAAGGAACGCTGCAACAATATATGTGAATTTTTTAGAAGACATTTGATGGCTAAAGTGCTATAGTACACTTGAAGCCCTTCGAGTTGGTCCGGTGAAACTCGTATACTGTACAGATGTGCAAATATTTTCAAGAATTCTATTTCTCCAACTTCTAAAATCTCTCTGCAGTTGAATGATTCTTCAGCCACCAGTAAGGCGTACTTTCTTAGTACGTTCTTTGTTTTATTTGATCAGCTTTGCCTCTTGGGCCGTGAATCACCGCAGAAGCGATCAGTGCCAATATCGACGGAACCCTAAAAATAACATGATAATTAAAGATACTGAAAATAGTTATTTCAGTTTAATTTTTGGTCTTCTCAAGCATTTTCGTCTTTTTTTCCTGCCATAGCTTGCACCCTCTTTTTTTTTTCTTCCGGCTTTACTTTACGAATTGAAACTTTATAAGTTAGTGGTTGTTGTGTTTTCAGTAGATAAAGATAATGTTAATTGTGCACGTTAAAGTAAAGCCATGCAGTTTTTGAGTTTCAGTTTCTTTCGTTCACAGCGTTTTTTATTTGTCCTTTAATTTCAAAGTAAAACCAGCTAAAAAGAATGCTGAAAAACATCAGCTATTTTCAAAAAGAAACTTCATTTCAGTAACATCAACCTTTTGTACATCTGTTCTGAAACAAAACCACTTCAAACATTAGTTTCGATTCACATTTGCAAAGTAAATTGAAACAAAAGGATGTTATTTCATTTCTGTTGTCGTTACGTCCAAGCACGCAGACGTCGGGATTTTGAGTTTCACCAAAGACCTACTTCCTTCCGCTATTAATTATTAGATATGGACACATATCGCTGACAGGTCGACCAATCACGTCACGCTTGAGACGTTGTACCTTATAAAAGCAGGGCTGGAGCTCAGTGAAAATTAAATTGTTTTTGACTTTGTTCAATCAACTATAGTAAAACTACAAAAAGAACAAGATGATGAAGAGAGTTTTAGCTGTGCTGACAGTTGTATTCCTTGGCTCATTGATTGATGGTAAGTAGAGTGGCAAGACTCTTTTTTTCAGCTTTTTCTTGTTCTTTTTTCTCAAAAACTTTGGTGAAGGTTTTTCGTGTATCTGTTTTACCTTCTAGCAAAACATACTATGGAAATAGCTTAGACAGAAAACGACTCGTGTCATTACAAATGGATTTTGTTTTTATTGTTTTTCTTTTGATTAAAGTTACTTTTTCTTCTTTTGTTCCGTTTCCACAGTGTGTATTTTGCTCAATATTTTTTTTGTATTTCAGCTGCTGTAATAAAGTGCGCTAATGGGAGATGTCAAGGTATGTACGGCTAATATACCATTAGATAATAACAAAATTCTGATCATGATGATGATGCCGATAATTGTGATCCAAAGATTGATTCACCAACCAATAAAATTTACAATTTTAATATTCCAGTAAGCTTTCAATTTTCTCGGTCATGGTAAAATGCATGCGAATGTTGGGTAGCGCGTGTATTAGCAGTTAAATTGAAATTCTTGTCGTATTTAAATATCATTTAGTTTGTATGCCCTGATGATGGACATCTGATCCAAAAGCTCATTTTGTGTGGAAGAAACTTAGACATACTTTAAAAATGCAGTCAAATGAATGCGTGCGCAAAAGGGGATAATGAATTTGGTCGAATGAGTGTTTACAACTGGAAGAAAGTAAGCAACATGCTCAACAAGTCCGACAATTAAGACTGATCCACGCATGCAGGATTAATGAGGTTCTCAATGGAGTGGTTGTCATTACGGTTAACTATTAAAAATTAGGACTAATTAATATGAATATCTATCGGCTAACTGTTAAGAAACACTCCGAGTACCAACTATATGCAATGGAATGCATATAGGTGTTAATGATGTATTGTTTAAATTATGGATCTGATTGGCTAAAACAAGAATTTTTTTACGAATACAACGAATACTCAGTCCTAAAATGCAGGAATACTAAACTATACCATGTGGACTCTTTCAATACCAAAATATCTCGTCTTAAATTATCATGACACCACATACAGATGAAACATGAGGTTTGAAGAGGACAGGTGGACTCGTCTAAATTTGTACAATTTCAGTTCCATTAACTATTGTTCAAACTGGTTACGTTTGCTGGAGCGTTGCGAAGTGGTGGTAAAATGGTGCCACGTTTTCTGTTGTAAGAAAACCATGGTTTAACCATCAAATAGCAGATATTAGAGCTGGGCCAGCAGTGGAAAAATCTTTTGTTACAAAAATCCTTCAATTGAAGCATTTGGGTCAATAGAGCTTATTCGCTTCCATGTTTATTTTCCCATTTCAGACCACGTGATGTCACTCTTGGGAAATGATTATTTCAGGTGTAAATATTTCAACACATTGTTAACATTGTTCATAAAAGAACCATTCCCTAGAGAGTGTCACGTGGTCTGAAATGAGCAATTTGCATACAAAGCCGAAAAGGTCTATTCAATAGTGTTCAGACAAATGCCTCACTTGTATGACGATTGAATCAAAAGAGTTTTCCATTGCAGGCTCACGTATAATAGCTCGTATATATTGATTTTTTGTGGACCGACACAGGAAGCCCACGAACTTCAATGTATACATTCGTACATTTGTTTATTGAGAGGGTACATGATTGGTAGCTACAACGATGTTCATCATATTGTGCAATGCCCGAATGGTTTGTGTAAAGCTAGTTACGCGTATAATTTCGTTTGTTTCCTATTTTCGCCAGGGAAATGTCGAGCTCCCATCGATCTTGCCATAGTCCTTGAATCGTCTGCAATGATCAGAAAACAAGACTGGAAAGACATGAAAAAGTTTGCGAAAATTCTTGTTGACGCTTTTGACATCTCAGAGAGTACAACTCACGTCTCCGTCATGTCTTACAGTACTCAAACTAACATTGCAACCACATTCGACAAATACTCAGGAAAAGACCTGAATGCCGCGAAGATCAAGAAAGATATTGATGGATTGGCATTGCTGGGAGGGAAACAGAATTTGGACATAGCCCTTACAGATGTAAACGAGAAAATATTCAATGTTGAAGCTGGTATGAGGCCCAAGGTCCCTAAGGTATAATGTCAATCTGATTTTGACATCATCATCATCATTATAGCTATCATTGCCATCCTCATTATCATCATACCCATTATCATTATTTTTCTGATCATCATCATTACTGTTATTATCGTAGCCTTTATTACCATCAAAATCTTCATCAAAATCATCAGCACTATCACCATCATCATCACAATCATCATCATCATCACTATCATTATCATCATCACAATCATTATCATTATCATCATCATCATCATCATCATCATTATCATCATCATCATCATCATCACTATCATTATCATCATCACAATCATCATCGCTATCATTATCATCATCACAATCATCATCATCATCACAATCATTATCATCATCACAATTATCATCATCAACGTAATCAACCCTAAGGGCAACCTCTGATCCTCTTTCGCTATAGGTACTAGCCGTCGTTTCAACCGGGATTCAAAATAACAATGACCATCCTGTTGCACCAATTCTTACTTTGTCACTTAAAATCCAAAAAAAAGGTGTCAAAGTCTATGCGTTTGGAGTTGGCGCCGACATGGACGTCATGAATCTTATTATGATGAGCAGTTCTCCAGATAATGTGTACTCTCTTCGCTACGCAAGCAGCAAGAATACATTGATGCAGTATGTAAACAACAAGTGTCGAGGTGTGTATTGACTTGTGATGATGATGATGATGATGGTAATGATGATGATGATGATGGTAATGATGATGATATCTTATTTCATGGTCAAGAATATCTGCGTGTCAGGGAGTGACTATAGCGTTTCTCGACTAACACAAATTGTCTTTGTGTACTAATAACTCGTTTCAGTTGTCATGATCGTCACTTGGCCGATACATTTTCATCTCAGTGAATTGGAATATGTTTTTGTCATAGTTTAGAACTGTGAGATGAAAAAAAATTCAAATAGTTGTTTGTAGGTTGTAAGAAGTCAAGGGAAATCTGGACTCGGTTTTGGAAGATTCCTGGACCGTCACTGCCAGATATGTTATGATCTATGATATTAACGAACTGCATTTTTTTGTTTTGTCAGATTTATCAACTCGTGTGTAAGATACAGGCTTTCTTGAACTATGGCCAAGAAAGAACCTTCATCACATCATCGTAATAATTGATAACACCAGATAGAACTACTGAACGACCGCGCAAGGCGAAGCTCAACATGTACACCCGGGGGGGGTACTACCCTATATCGACTATACGGGGATGATCCGCTGAACAGGGTATGGTTTTTCGACCTTGGTGTCATGAACAGGGTATCTAAGTCTACTCTATTTCCAATTTAATCCAAATTTTCTGTCATAATCAGGGTCCAAAAAAAATGAGAGAAATTAGTTTGAATTCAGGAAATCGGCAGGAATAAGACCGTTGACTTTTAAAAAAGATAAGAGCATCACGTGTGTCTGAATTGATATATTTGTACAAATCATATAACGTTCTTAAGCAATTGTGATTTGTCATAAACAGGGTATGGAAGTTACGTATTTTTTGTCATAAACAGGGTAACCCCTACAAGATCCCAGCGGAACACCCCTACCCAGATCTGAAGGGAGTACCCCCCCCGGGCATGTACATAAACTTCGTATTCTTTATAACTTTAGATATTAATTTGTTTGGTGTAATTTATGAACGTATTCCTTTTTTGCTCTGTCATTTAAACATTCTTATCAGTTTATAACTTGAATATTAGCGAAAACTTTGACAACAAAAAACTCCATCTTTGGACGACAGCACAACGAAAGGCGTTCTCGTGATCATGCGTCACGCAATCTCCCTACGCACATCGCCGTGAAAAATCCGTCCAACAGAAATACTCTAAACAATGTAAATTTAACAGTATTAGAGATGAAAATTGTTGTAAAATAATTTTGATTCATCCTAGAAGAATGATGTACAAACATCATAATTTGGAAGACTATGAGGATTTGTTTTGAGATGATAAAATTCTTGGCCTCCGAGTCCGGATTATGTTCTTGCAAAAGAAAATTGGCAGTTTAAAGTAAAGTTGTTCTTGAAATAAAAATCTTTTGGGATTCACGTGTATTGTTGCTGAATATTATTAGAAAATATATATATAAATTTTTGTTTTATTTATTTATTGGAAAAGTGTCAAATGCCTGAGCAGCTTTGGTCTCAAAAACAGGCCTTCTTAGGCTCATCACGCAAATTCTCTCGTTCGTGGCGAGAGAATTTTCGTGATAGACCTAAGAAGGCCTGTGTTAAAGGCTAGAGCAGCTTGAACAGTAGCAGAAACAACAAAGAAATTTAAGTACCAAAAGCAGACATTATTATCAATGTACAACTGTCAAATGGCAAACTGCCTCTTGAAAACGCGCGAGCAGCGGGCGATTATGGTACCCCTTCGGCCCGCTGCAGAATTAATCAAACATTTTCTACAGCGATTTTAAAACTTATAAATTTTGATTTAGGGTATTGATGATAATGATAATAACATGACTTTTGTCGTGCATTTTGTTTTTTTGTGTCCCTCGTAGCATCATTTGTATTCTTGCTCCGCTCGGGCGCAAATGACGCTACTTGAATTGAGCCGCAAATAACCAAAAGTCATATAATTGTCCTATTGACAGACAATTGTAAACAAACAAATAAATATGAATAAATAGCTAAAGTGCATGCTCTAAAAGTGTGCAACATAAATACCACTTAACAGTGCTATTTTATGCTAATTTGTTTTCTTTTGTTTAATTAGTGCTACTTACTACTAAATAGTGACAACTGTTGCACAATTTTAGTGTTTGCACTCTACCTTCACTACAACATTAAACAATAAACGATATCATAAAAACTGAAGTTAAGAAAACATGAAACAAAATAAATGGAATGAAAACATACTAGAGACAACCAACTATGGGACTATGTTGCACGTTGGAATGTTGTTTGTTGTCGAATGACATGAATAAAATTAAAACCCGTGCTGACTAATGAGCTTTGATTGACAGCAGAATAAAAACCCGTGCTGATTTATGAGCTTTGATTGACAGCAGAATAAAAACCCGTGCTGACTAATGAGCTTTGATTGACAGCAGAATAAAAACCCGTGCTGACTAATGAGCTTAGATTGACAGCAGAGTAAAAACCCGTGCTGACTAATGAGTTTTGGTTGACGCCAGAATAAAAACCCGTGCTAACTAATGAGCTTTGATTGACAGCAGAATAAAAACCCGTACAGACTAATGAGCTTTGATTGACAGCAGAATAACAACCCGTGCTGACTAATGAGCTTTGATTGACAGCAGAATAAAAACCCGTACAGACTAAAGAGATTTGATTGACAGCAGAATAACAACCCGTGCTGACTAATGAGCTTTGATTGACAGCAGAATAAAAACCCGTACAGACTATTGAGCTTTGATCGACAGCAGAATAAAAACCCGTGCTGACTAATGAGCTTTGATTGACAGCAGAATAAAAACCCGTGCAGACTAATGAGCTTTGATTGACAGCAATTATTCGATCGTTTGTCAATCGCCACTCCCTCATCACCCATTAATTGCGTGCATTGCGTGATATTCTTGTTAAAATTTCATCGAATAAGTAGCAAAAAACCTGAGCATTTATACCCGCTGGAAACTTAGCCTCTAACAAAGGCATGCCCGTGTCAGAGGCTACTGGAAACCTAAACTTGAGCACTTTTCTGCTCGGTGATGGTGTGAGTGACGTCAGGTCTTCAGCGCTGACCCTATCACAGACTCAAAAATTTCGATTTTTTATATACCATTTGATAAAATGCCCAAAAATGGTATCTATTCCAGATTAAAAAGCCTAAAAACCTACCATATCGGGCTGGGGATATTACCATATATCAAATATATACATATTTTTGATTTTTGTTAATCACACTTTTTAGTTGGGGTTATAATCCGGCATTCTTTTTTAAAAGTACCATATCGTCTTGTGTCATGTCGTTGAGTCACTTGGCAGGAAAAAACGATACCGGATGCCAAGGACCTAATTACCCGTGGTATTCACGCAGAGATAGGGTCTTGGTACAGCATAAAAGTAAGCGTCAAGCTTGGTCAAAAGCAGATTTTCTTTAGTCGCTGGCAAGAAGATGGTGAAGAGTACATTTGCTATACTGACAGTTATTTTTCTGTATGGCTCGTTAGCTGGAGGTAAGTTGAGCAAAAGGTTCTTCTATCGTTTCATGCTAATTAGTTTAATAATTCAGATTTAGTATAAGAGAACAAATTGTGTGTTTTGTTCTTTGAACAAATGAACAATAGAATTAGCATAAAATAGCGCTATTTAGTGGCTTCACTCTTTTTTCCCCTCTGAAATGCTGGTCACATTGAGTACAAAAAAATAAAAATATTCGATCTTTTAGCATTTCGAAAACATGAAGGTTATTGGGGGAACATTGTAAACTACGAGTCGGCTACACGCACTGGAAAAATACCATCCGATCATCTCCCATAATACCCTAAGCCTGTTTGTGCGGGTCTATTTTGTAATGTTAGTTTGTTTATTGTTTTGCAGCTGCTCAAGTAAGCTGCCTTACTCGAGTATGTCTTGGTCAAGGTCAGTCTCTCTTTTAAAAGTCCGTAGAGGTTGTCATTGCATTTGTCATTTCACCATACTGGTGCTCAGAGTTATCTGTGCTTTGTTTATTCACGATGGTAATGTTAGTGATGATGAAGCAGATGATGACGATGATAATGATGATGATGATATTAATGAGGTGATGTTATGATGATACTGATGAAGATGATGGTAAAGATGATGATGAGATGATGTCAATGGTGCTGCTAATCACCAATACTGATGAAAGTGGTTGTTGGTAGTTATTATTGTCATTATTATTATTATTATTATTATTATTATTATTATTATTATTATTATATTGAAGAATATAGCTACAATCATATGATCTAGCCTATAAAGAAAGACTACCAACAATTTTGCTAGCCTTTGTTACAATAGTTTTCAACATATTCATATTCTAAGAATGTTAATCTTGACTTTGAAATAATCCTGATATAACTTTTCTAATTATTGATTCGCTGTCCATCAATACCGTCTTCTGCATTTCTCCTAAAACTTTACTACTCTTCTCTACTTCCTTTCCAAATACCATTTCAACGTATTTTGACGTCTCCTTCACTCCTCCACCAAGTGCTCCTATTATTAATGGTACCACTGTGATTTTATATCCCGGTCTTCTTTCACGCATTTCAAATGCCAGCTGACGGTACTTGTTTAGTTTCTCTACTCGTTTGTCTTCGATGTTAATTTCTTGAGGACATGCCATGTCACAAATCCAAATTTTCTTTGTTATTTTGTCCTCCAGCGTTAAGTCTGGTCTTCTAGCCTTTGTTGTTTTCCTCATTTTAAATTCAAAATCCCAAATTAACTTTGCATTCTCATTTTCAAGAACATGTCCTCGTTCCCACCTCTCTCTGTACCACCTAGTGTCAGCTTCAATCAGATTATAGCATTTGGCCCATGTAGTCGCTAAGATCATTAGTGCTCTATTGTGCCTTGATAAATATTCTCCACTGGCTAAAACCTTGCATCCAGCGAGAAGATGATGAACTGTTTCTTTATATTCACCACACAGTCTACATTTGTCATTATCACTTAAACCTCTAGCTACCTTCCAGGATCGTGTTTCCACCATTTGCTCTAACATTGTCAATATAGCTGCAGTTTTTCTTGGCTCCAATTTTTGTTTTAACCACAAATGGCATTCATTTTCTTGCTTTCTATAACTCTCACTCTGCATCTCTTTCGTTGTGTAACGAGCGATTCTTTTCTCCTGCAGACCTTTATTCAGCCTTGACTTTACTATTTTCCATGTCTGTTTCCAGTCCTTTTCAATAATTTCATCTTCTAGTATAACTCTTTCTTCAGCAAACTCTATTTTCTTTTCAACTAATTGCATTATGGTTACTGCATCATCTTTGATTGAGCCACTCTCCTTGAACAATTCTCTTTCCCAAGCTGCTTTTATCCATCTGTTGCTTGATGTTGCCATATAACAAGCTACACGTAATCTTGTTTGTGTGTATACATCCCTTAACGATTTCAGTCCCCTGCCACCTGCATTCCGTTTCATGTATAACCTTTCATCACTTGACTGTCTTCCTAACATGTTTTTCGTTCTCAATTCTCTCTTGACGACTTGGTCTAGCTCAGTCAGCTCTGACTTTGTAAATTTACAAACGTTCATCGGATATGCAACAACAGGAATCACTTTAGTGTTAATTGCGTTCATTAAATTCTCATCATTCAGTCCCGTCTTAGTAATCATCTTCATTCTTCTTTCCACTTCTTCAATAACTCTGTTATATACAGCTTTGGTCTTAATGCCATCTGCTTGTTCTACTCCAAGAAATTTGTATATTTCACTTTGATCCGGATCCATTGTTTTCATTCTTTCCTGTAGTACTTGCAGGCCATCTCCCTTAACCATTTTACCGCGTTCGAAAACAATTTCTGCACATTTTGTTACTCCATAACACGCTCCAGTATCATGACTTGCTTTCACAATAGTTTCGTTCACGTCTTTCAATATATTATGACTTTCTTGATACACTTTTAGATCGTCTATAAACAAACTGTGAGTTCTTTTAACTTCTCGTCTTCCTGGTCGACCCATTCGGTAGCCTTTTGTTTCCTGCAGCAATTTACATACTGGAATCTCTGATATACAGAAGCCCACTGGCGAGAAGCTGTCTCCTTGTAAGAAGCCACATTTGATATCAATCCACCTACTTGTCTCTTTCTCTCCATTTTTCCATACTTCAAGTTTTGTTTTCCACTTATTCATCAGCTCCTTTAACAAACCTATGACGTTCTTTGGTAATCCAATCCATTCATACACCCTTAGCATCCAATCATGATGTACTTTGTCATATGCCTTCTTGTAGTCATAAAACGCCACTGCTAAATTACGGTGATACGCTTTTACCTCCTCCATGATACATCTATCGATGATAAGTTGGTCTACAGTTCCAAGAACTCCCTCAACCGCACCCAATTGACCCTCATCCCAGATGTTGTTTTGGACTGAATGGTTTCTCATATACTTGCCAATTAGGCCGGTGAGTAGTTTGTAGGATGTATTCAAACACGTTATGGGGCGGTAGTTTTTTTCGTCGCCAAGTTCTTTCGTTTTTGGAAGCAGCACTGTTCTTCCTGTTGGCCACCATACTGGAATTAAATCTGTATCTTCTAATACTTGCTTGAATGCTCTTTGAAGTGCACTTTGTGCAGATATTAGTTTCTTCCACCAGAAGTTCTGGATTCCATCAATGCCAGGCGATGTCCAATTTTTTCTCTTCTTGATCTCTGACTTTATTTCTAGGTGTTTCACGTCAAACTTGTTAACCTGCACGACTTTTTGTTTTAATTCTGTCTTCACTTTCTGCATCCAAGACGTTTGTGGTGTCATTTCATCTTTTTCCCATATGCCTCCCCAAAATTGTACGAATTTATTCATCTCTGGAATTTGTCCTTCATGTTCTATTTCACCTTGTATTCTCTTGAAAAATCCCTTTTGATCTTTTTCAAATAAAGCATTATGCATAATCCGTCTACTTCTTTCTACCATCTTCTCCAATTTCACTTTTTTATAACGCAATTCGTCAATCCATGTTTCCTTATATTTTCTTAGTAGTGAGCAAGTTGGTTCTTGGTTATTCATTGATATTCGTAATTGTGTTAATATGTTCTTCTCTCTGATGGTTGCCTTTCTCTTTATCTTTCGTCTATGTAGCTCGTTACTTATTCTTGCTACCCTTTGTCTGAGGCCTTTCATTTCAGCTTTTAATTTCCTTTCGCGTCTGTTACCATTCACAGCTTTAATCTTTGTATTTTTCTTGGCTTTTATTTTGATTCCCATTTTTCGTTCTATTGCTTTTCCCATGGCATATACTTTATCCGTTACTTCCAATATAGTATCCTCATTACATAGATGATGGCCAAGTATGTTGTCTGCGCTGTTTAAGATATCATTTGGTAACTTCATTTTCCTTAATCGTTCCCTAGGTTCTAAATCCTGCATCGTACTTTTATGAAGATCTCGAAATTGCTCAAGGAATAGTTGATTAAGTTCTTCATCCAAGTTTGTTTCTTTATCATCATCATCATTTGCTTCAACTACTATATTCTCTACATCCGATTGATAATCATCAATGTTCTCTTCTTCTTCTACGTCACGTTCTTCATCGCTTTGTTGCTCATTATTAATCACATTGTCTTCCCTCACTAGCATAAGGTTATTAACTTCTGGTTCTGTCTTAAATCGTGCTGCATTATCACGTAATTTCTGTGTACTTATGTTAGTGTGCTCCGGGTATTCAATCTCCCATCTTTGTTTAATTCTTTTCATAAATCCCCTTCCTTTTTTCCTTTCCTCCTTATCAATCAACAGCAATTTCACTTTCATTTCCGTATTCCACTTTATTTTCTTCTTTACTTGATTGACAGTTTGATTTTGTTCTACTCCCCATCCTTCTTTAGCAAAACGTTTAGCGTTATCAACTAAGTTCTGTGCTGTTCTCTTGTTTCCTGGAAACTCACTGTCCCACTTTTCTTTAATCCTTTTCATAAAGTTCTTTCCTTTTCGGCGTTCTTCTTTATCAATCTGCACTATTCTTCGCTTTTGATCATCAGTCCATCCAGCTTTGATCATTCCATGAATTCTATTGTTAGGTACACGAAATACTCTATTCTCAGCCACATTTTCATGCGCCACTGTTTGTTCAGTAATCTCGTTTGGATGATATTGATTTTGATCGATAACTTCCATGTGCTTTGGTTATTTAGCTCGGGTGTTATCAGTCGACCTAACGTTGCCCGGCTCGCTAGGTAAAGCTACTTGTGATAGGAGTCGCTAATTCCTACCATACTGTCGTTAATGGCTGAATAACGTTCCAACCATCCACCCATCAGCACGAACAAGACCTTGAGTTACGATTACCATTTTTCGTATGTAATTCACTAGATGAATTGTCGTCCAAGACTTAAGAGCCCCATCTGCCCTACTGGTGGATGGCCGTTGACTCGCTAGGAGTTCATCCGCCCTTAAAGCAGGTCTTGTTTTTAATTCCTGCTGGGTGTCCACCCACCCACCTCACCAGCTCTAGTCCCCAGTGGCCTAGTAAACTGGTGGGGAAGCCGGTTTAGTCGCCGACAACTCGACCCATGATTCAGGTTGTACCGGATTACATGGTTTACCAGTAGCAGATCATACATATACATCAAATACAATCTGACCTGAACCTCACGCGGCCTAATATTAAGCTCGCGCACTAAGATGTTTTGCTTTTCACGCTTACCAAGCACCAACGATCAGAACTCAATCAAAATTCAAATATGACCTAACCTGACAAAATTAAATTGTAAAGCGCGCGCAGATCAACACTCTACTGATCCGCGCGTGCAGGGACCATAAATTGAAACAACATAATCAAACAAAGAAGCGCGCGCAAATCGGCAAACCGTTCTGCGCGTGAGAAAACAGTTGGTAAAGTTGAAACAAAAACCACGTAATCAAATAGAAAAGGTAACCGAACAACCACCAATCGATCTAATAAAAAATAAAAAAAAAAAAAATAAGTACATATAAAAAAAAATCTAACAAAAAATCCCATCAACAAAATACAGCTAAACTTCAGCACTAAAACCAATATCTACTACACACCGAATGGCCAACAACCACTCAGCCAACCGTAATTTATAAATCAAACAATTTTTGAAATTTCACACTAAAAACACATCAATGTGGAAAACACAAACTTAACATCATCATAACCCACAAAATTCATTCTTCGACAATAAGAAATTACGTCTCCTCCCGCCAAAACATTCAGCCAAACACAAGAGAATCTATTAGGAGAATATTAATAGAGAAAACATTGAAATAAGAGACAAAATTCATAATTAGAAATCAAGAGAGGATCCCTCCAAACAGCAACAACGCGTAACACCAAACAAACATGTCAACAAACACATCCATATACATCAAATACAAACAAAAATCCTTCACAAAGATGCCTCACTAACCTTTAAAAAATGATTTTACCACAAGACAGCTTGTAAAACTTCTTGTGAAAGAAAATAAAGCAAAAAAAAATGGAGGAGGTTATGAGCTCCGACCTTCAGTTATTATTATTATTATTATTATTATTATTATTATTATTATTATTATTATTATTATTATTATTATTATTATTCTTTCTCCTGAATCTCTTCTCCACGTTGTCAGTGGATGTCAACACTACCTTGATCGCTTTACATGGCGCCACAATTCCGTCTTAAACCTCATCGCATCATCACTAAAGCCTCTTGACAACATTGCACTATATGTCGACCTTGATGATTATAACAGCCCCTCAATTATAACTGGAGAAAGTTATCGTCCTGATTTGATTTTGAAAACGCCTGAAACACTTTATGTACTGGAACTTACAGTTGGATTTGAATCTAACCTTAAAAACAATGCTGAACGAAAAAGGAAAAAATATAGAAATCTAATGAATGATTTAAGTAGTGATTACCAACAAGCTAAATTTATTAATCTTTCAATTAGCTCCCTTGGAGTATTTTCTGATGATTGTTCTACATTTGTTGATTTTCTAAAAAATTTAAATTTTGATACTAAACAACAAAAATATGTAATAAGGAAAATGATGAGTATTGCAATTCGATCAACCTATTACATTTTTTGCTGCCGTAATAAAGTCTGGGATAACCCCGACTTAATGAGATTTTAACTTCTAATTGTTTTTGTTGTAAATAATGATGTTTATTAGTGTTGTTTTTATTGTGTATTTGTAATCGATTCAAGTAGCAAATTGTAAATTACCTTTAACAAGTGAGATTTACAATTGTAAATGGAAAAACAAAATAAAGTTTTCATTATTATTATTATTATTATTATTATTATTATTATTATTATTATTATTATTATTATTATTATTATTATTATTATTATTATTCTAAACGAGGCACTTCTTACTTCTTTTACCAGCCTGGACGTGTCGAGTTCCTACCGATCTTGCCATCGTTCTCGAGACATCTTACACTACATTATCTCAATGGCAAGAAATGAAGACGTATGCTAAAAATCTCGTCGACAATTTCGAAATCTCTGAGAATGGTACCCATGTCTCCATCATGACTTTTAATACTCGAACCAACATTGTGACGAAATTCAACACTTACAATCGAAACCAATGGAATGCTGCGACCATCAAGCGAGATATTGATCATTTGAAATGGTCGTCAGGAAGTCGATCTTTGTACAAAGCAGTTAAAGCGACTAAAGACCACATCTTTACAAAACAAGCTGGGATGAGAGTAAATGCCTCAAAGGTATACGACATATATCTTCCCAACGCTTTTACTGATGAAAATCATCACATTAGATCATCGTCATTTTCATGTATAAGGCTATGTAGTAACACTTTTTAATCTTATCTATTTCAGCTGTGTGTTTTTGTTGCAACTGGAAAAGAAGATGTACATTTTGGTGATTTCTTAGTCCCTAGAAACGAGTTGACAAACAAACTTGGGGTCAAGATCTTTTCAGTTTTAGTTGACACTTCAAGGCAACTTATAAATTCGGATTACTCGAATCTGGACAAGCTTACCACCCTGCTTGTACCGTTCTTGTTAACCTATTTCCGTGAAAAGAAAACACTGATGAACCACATCAAAATAAACCATTGCCGAGGTATAACTAAGAGCAATAATGATATACATTTATCGAAAACAATTCCCTAGGATAATGATAATACATAGTTGAATACAAAATGTGCGACGAGCATGACGACACAAAAGCTCGCGAGCCAATGCAAGGCGTGGTCCAGCTGATTGGGACAATTTTTTTTATTCATAGATCCTGTGTGCTTTCGTCCGACTGATCTGGCAATCATCCTCGAGTCATCAAACAAAACAAAATCTATGTGGGATGGAATGAAAACTTTCGCCAAAGATCTCGTCGACTCTTATGACATCTCAGATAGTGCAACTCGCGTCTCCGTCATGTCCTACAGTGCTCAAGCTAACATTGTAACGACATTCAACAAATACACCGGAAACCAACTGAATGCTGCCAACATCAAACGAGATATCGATGGATTACAGTGGACGGCTTATGGAGGATCGCTAAAAACATTCCTGAACAAAGCAGTTCAAGCGACTAATGGCCAGATATTTACAACACAGGCTGGAATGCGATCAAATGTCTCGAAGGTATGCAGCAGCAGCATCATCATCACCACCATCATCACCATCATCATCATCATTACCATCACCACCATCTCCACCAACACCATCACCATCACCACCACCACCACCATCACCACCACCATCACCATCACAATCACCACCACCTCCACCACCACCATCACCAACACCATCACCATCACCACCACCATCATGATCATGATCATCACCATCATTATCATTTACAACAATAGCATTATCATCAACAGCACAACTAACAATAGATACTTATCTGTTTTATCCATCCAGTATGGTGTTTTCCTGACGACTAATTACTATGACAGAGTGTACAACAAGGTTGCTATTGTCTTGAAACCATTCGATCAGAGTACGTACTTAATACCTAATAAATATGGTCTTCAACCGATATTTTACCTTAAACCGTATATAACCGGCACATGGAACGCAATCAATATCGTGGACGGTTACCTTTGTGTTGGTATGTATCTATGTGAAATAACGAAGTAGCTTTCTCAGCAAACACCTGCTTTGGGCTTCCTTTGGGATGTGACCGAGCAATTTAAGCCCAAAGGAGTTTCCTGGGAGGATAATGACGATGATGATATGATAATGATGATGATGATCAATATGATAGTGATGACTCGACTCGCTTCATGGGTCCGGTTACTGAAGCCTGGTTATTCACTGGACAAAAGCTAGTCATTGCATTGGATTTTATCAAGAGAGTATGGAATAAGAGAGCTTATCCCTGGACCCCATCAGGGGCTCTACTCGTCATGCTATTTTTAGAAACTTACTAATAATCTCTGCACTTTTGTCTTGGGATGTTTTGACGATGCGACAGCGCCTCCAGCAATCAGGCCAATCACGTTCCGTTCCCGAAATAATTTCAGTCTAAAAATAGAATGACCAATTCGGGGAATAAGCTCTCTTATCTCATACTCTCTTGATTTTATAGTTTTTATCCTTTGGATAGGGATTTATCCGGTGGATAGCGCTTCTCAGGTCTTGCATGTGCAACCGGTGCCTGTAGGCGATCCGTTCGTTTCTAATTCTCGTCTGCGGATCTAAAACAAGCGGTCAATCAGATTTTCGATGCCTATTTCATAGTTCTCAAAAGAACGACATTTTCCCACATTTTTTAAAGTCTTGTTATTTTTTTTTCGTTGACAGGTCCTTCCATTTAGCAAGCTGAAGTGAAAACATAATAAAGAATTCCTCTTAATTTGCATTGATTTTTCGTTTATGTAAAATATAAGATGTTGGTTCAGGTAAAAAATATCATGAATTTTAACTATATAATCGGGCATCCAGAATCCTTTTCATGCATTTCTGAAAAAAAAAACTAGAATGGAGAGACGTACATTCCACTCGGGGCTTTTCAATGACTGTTGCCCTAATTCACTATGACGTCATATCAAAACAATCTTCAAAACAAAGAATCATGGTCGTCGGAAGAGATCGAATACATGCAAATTCGCCCTGAAAATTATTTGGGCAAATATAAACATTTTTTTTTTATTTCAAACCAGCTGAAACAAGGCTATTTAAGATTAAACTGTTTCGACGGAAGCATTTTTTTCGAAGTTTGTATCGAGTTTATCCACCACGTAAACAACAGGTGACGTCATAGTGAACTGGGGCAATTTTAGGGGGCTTTACAGACTGCTATAAACATCGCTTAAAACATTAATCAAGGAAAAGTTCAATAAAGCTACTATGTAACAAATCGTTTTTATTTAGCGACCATTAGCCACTATCATTCAACAGCTTTAGTAACAACCCGGGGGGGGTACTCCCTTCAGATCTGGGTAGGGGTGTTCCGCTGGGATCTTGTAGGGGTTACCCTGTTTATGACAAAAAATACGTAACTTCCATACCCTGTTTATGACAAATCACAATTGCTTAAGAACGTTATATGATTTGTACAAATATATCAATTCAGACACACGTGATGCTCTTATCTTTTTTAAAAGTCAACGGTCTTATTCCTGCCGATTTCCTGAATTCAAACTAATTTCTCTCATTTTTTTTGGACCCTGATTATGACAGAAAATTTGGATTAAATTGGAAATAGAGTAGACTTAGATACCCTGTTCATGACACCAAGGTCGAAAAACCATACCCTGTTCAGCGGATCATCCCCGTATAGTCGATATAGGGTAGTACCCCCCCCGGGAGTAACAATACCAAATACACAAAGCCAGGGAAATCATGTTTTCATGTCTTAACAATAATTGAAAATGAAGGACAATGTTAAAATAGATCTTTCTAGTTGAATGATAGTGACTAATAGTCGCTAAATAAAAACTATTTGTAAGAACTATTTAGGTTTTATTTCATGGACATAGTGTAAGCACTCTATGGGAATCAAATCTGGCGTTCGTTTGCATCGGTAGCGTGACAGATCAGATTGGGCAATAAGCCTGAAGCGTGATGACGTTTTACCCGGGCCGTCTTTAGCCAGACCAGAATCCTTTTCACATTGAACTTGTTCACTAATTATGACTATTGTTCCTGTATTCTCGAGGGAATATAAAATGTGAATATGAAAGGATTTTAAAAACTATTATGGTATAGAGACGGGGGTAAAACGTCATCACACTTCAGGGCTATTAGCCATGTTTTCCGAAACCGTAACTTCTAAAACTAGTCGCACGCGCTCAAAAACGTGTTTTAAGGTTGATTTACACGGTACGATTTGTCGTATGTGATTTCTAGTATACAACTAGTCGTTAGGTTCAAAACCTTCTAAAACTAGTCGTAGGACATGCTAAAACACGTTGCCACTAGTCGTATATTACAAATCGCTCACGACAAATCGTACCGTGTAAATCAGCCTTTAGATTGTTTTGGGTCGCTGTAAAACTACAAAATGACGAAGAGAGCTTTAGTTGTACTGGTAGGATTATTTCTTGCATGGTTCGTTTGTTATTATAATGGCTTTTAATATTAAAACATATTTAAAATATATCTTAAGTGCGTCCGTCTTAGGCTCTACCGTATCAAGACCTTCTGAGGTATAGAAGGGGATCTGGTAAGGAACCACTTTCAAATTCCCGAGAGCCTTTGTTTAGGCAAATTGTTTATACTTGAGTTTCGTGTTCTCATTTACGCTGAATTAGCCTCGATCACAGGAAAAAACACAAGAGTGAGGACAAAGCCTCCAGTATTTCTATCGTTTGTGGACAATGCGTGCATTTTCACGGGATGTTAAATACAAAAAGAATATATCTTGCTGTCGAGGCTCATACAGTGTAAAGAAAAAGTTAACGTGAAACTGGCTTATTTAGGCTACTTGAAGTGTAACCGTTAAACTAAAACCACACAAAAGGCATATCAGTCTAATTGCGTCCGCCTTGGTCTAGGTCTTCATCACAAATTAAGAGGCAGAGAAATATTTGATTGATTGTTCTTTATTGCTTGTCATTTTTTCCCATTTTGTAAAGAATGCTTACACACTGGACTAAATAAGAGCTATAGGTAACTTTTAACAACTCTTCTAATATTACACAACGAAAGAGAGGAGGCGGAATTACGTCGTAGCACTTTCCGTCTCCTCTCCCCTAAGTGTTGTAGTTGTTAGTTTTATATCTATGCAAACTATCCCAATTTTATGGCCGTGATAAATTGACTGTGCAGCTCCGAGTCTACTCGAGTTACAGTTTTTATGCTGATAAACTACTTTGAAAACACAAGAAGCCCCAATCCATATCTTAAAGAAAACTTGATATCTTTGCGCTTCCTGAAGTAAAGGCCGGTACACACTAGGCGACAAGTCGCAGCGACTTGTCGTCACGACATGTCGCCTCAGTGTGCATTGGTTCAATGTTTGTCGCCAATACATCTGATTTTGTCGCTGCGACAATTTCCGCCAAAAATACCTAGCACACACAGGGGGAAATTGTCGCTACGACCTATCGCGGGAACAAGTCGCTGCGACTTGTCGCCTAGTGTGTACCGGCCTTAACTACCAATAGCGTTGAATAAGATACTCTGTCATTGGTATCCCAATAATGCCTTGCGGTCAGGCATTGTGATATCCCAGTAATGCCTTGTGGTCTTACATAGTTATTATCTAATATTTGTATGTTTTCATAATGTTTCCCAGTTGATATAATTTCCTGGCATATAAATACAACTTTTTCCTTCGATTTAAATGAAACATAAAAATAAATATTTCTTAATTTAGACAATTCTTTGATTTTACGTAAAAATTGAAATAATTATGACGCTATTCACTTAAGTCGTTTTGTTAGACCTGGTTTCCACTTGCGACTTAGGGGTTGTTTATATGAGATGAGCCAGCCCGGTTTAGCGGATTCTTTTGTGTTCGAGCTATCAGAGCGTAAAAACAAAAGAAACCAGCCCGCTTAACTGGGCTGGCTCGCCTCATATAAACAGCCCCTAAAACATGAGCCGAGCCACAAACTCACTTGTGTGCCGTACTCATTCAAAGCTTTTGTGTGTTTTTTTTTTCAAACCTGTGCGATAAATTTTGCATCGAATCTTATATGCACATTTCGTAATGGAGACTTGGCGATGTCCGCACTATTCCAGATAAATTTGAAAACGAAACTTTATTTATTTGGATAGGTCTTTTGTCTACACTTATCCACAATTTCATGCAAATTGTATTGTTTAGTTTGCACGTTTTTGTTACCGTTTAGACGTGAAAGTTGAGTTTTCAAATTTATCTGGCATATTCTGTTCGAGGCTCGCATATCACTTAGCTCGGCACGCCGCAAGCAAGAAAAACGAAATTGAAAATTCCAAAAAAGCATTGTGAGAATAGAATTCCAGAACATTCCAGTAGAGGATTGTAATGGAGGATTCATCGTAAAGTAAGTGATTAATTTTGTCTATTTACACTAAGATTAACACTAATCAACAATAATATTATCAATAATTACATTAATGCCAAATTAATAGCCCAATTTACAGAAACGTTTATCAACTCCAGCCTCGAAATCAAGCAATTTATTCTTCAGAATTTCAATAGCTGTTGTCTTTACAGCAACTGTTTGTAGCTGTGTACATTTTTCAGATAACAAGAGACAGCAGTGATATTCTAAAGAATATATTACATGCTAACGAGGCTGGAGTTGAGTAAACAAGAACTGTAATTTGGAGTATTGATCATTCACCCTATAATTACCAGTACTAATTCAGAATACTGGTTATCTACCTCTAAGATACGTTACATAGTAAAATGCATGCTTCCCTAGCTTTTATGGGATCTTGAGAATTTTTTACAATATCAGACATTTACTAAATTAAAAAAAAAATAACTAAACTTATTTAACTCATTTTTATGATAACAGAAGAGAGCGTTTGTTCCTGAATATTCTCATTTCGCAAACTCAGTCATACAATTTTCCAAATTTCCGTTTTCATAATGCCAAATTGATTATGTAAAAGCCGAGCGTGAGGTATGAACTACAATTTTGAAAATTACTGAAATATGTTTTGGGTTCTGCAATTTGCTATTAGTTTTGCAGTGTTTGTCACCCAAAATAATTTCCTACATTTGTTTAAGAAAAGGCTAATATCAACAAGAAAGAGCCTTGTCGTCCCGATCTCATATACTGTAACATGAATACCTAATATCTCCCATTCTCTATTATTCAATTTATTATTATATTATTAACTTGAAATGAAAAAACAACTCATCTACATATTTTGTTTGGTTTTGCAGAGAATTCATACAAGGGAAGCAATTCCTGTACCCCGAGCAACTGCATTCGAACTCAGATTTTGTGAGGCTGCAAATGCCCTGGATGAATGTGGGATCAATAGAGATTAAAGTGAACACCGACTGCAAAACCAAACGAGCTGTTTACTAACTGTAAAATTGAACATCATAATAAATATTTCAGTCATTTCCACTCATGACATAATAAAATGCTATAAATACATCATAACCCCAAACATTTACGTCATACTGGTTTAGAAGGAAGACATGCACTATTCCACGGGCGGAGAGAGTACAGTGTCTGGATTAGGATTATTGTCATATCCCTAACACTGTACTCTCTCCGCCCGTGGAATAGTGTTAACCGGTTTAGAAGGGTCGGGGACATGGCCCACAACCTTTCCCGTTACCTCTTACAAACTACCGGAGGTCGTTGCACTACACAAAGCTATCCACCGGATAGATAAATTCCTCTCCATTGATAAAGTCTATACAAATTATAAGCATTGGAAACTTTTCTTTCGGTGGAAAACTTTATCCACGATTTCGTGCAATCGGCCAGATGACGTAAATTGAAAAAATATTCCCATTAAATATCTATTATATTCTACTTCGTAATTATCAATAATATCAAATTATTATCTACTACTAATACTATTTATTTATGAATTATTAACAATGTGGTGAGTTTCAACGATTTACACAGGTCAACTGGTCCGTACAACACCTGATAGAATCATGGCACTTAAAAAATCCTTATATCTTTCATCATCCTCATTATTAACAGCAGCATCATCACCACCACCATTATCATCATCACCATCATCATCATCACCATAATCATTATCATCATCATCATCACCATCATTATTATCATCATCACCATCATCACCATCATCATCACCATCATTATTATCATCATCACCATCATCATTATCATCATCACCATCATCATCACCACCACCACTGTCAATCATCACAATTGCCTTCCTCATCACGTTCACTATCATCAACAAAATCGTCGTCATCGATACTGTCATCCTCACTACCACCACCATCATTTCGTTTCACTCGTCATCCTCCATCAACAACAAAAACATAGTTATCAAAACATCGCCATAATTCTGTAAGGCGTTGACAAGACCAGTAGGCCAGCGACGATCGTTGCTTAGTGACTGAGATGTGGGACTTAACGACAGGCAAATCAATTCACCCCCAAAGTGGTCGTTATGACAACAACTAACATTAACAAAGCATGTGCTGACACTCAAAGGTCACGTGGGTAAATCACGTGTCTTTTTAAGCACCTTAATGCGCACGCGTGCAACTTAATATACATAAATCTTAAATTAAAATAATCGATATTATACGACATAATCAAAACTTATAAAACAATATATCTATGAACGACAAAAATAAAGAAATCTCTCCTGCGTATGGGTCTGCACTCCAAGACATTCACGAAAGGATGTTATCTATAGGCAAAGACAGGACTCTCTAGCCTCGACTTGATGCCTTTCGAAAACACCCCATTTTCTTACCCGACGAAACAAGAACAAACAAAAACGTAACAAACACAAACGGAACCGATAAAACAACACAAAGATACAAAAAATAAACAACAAACCCAAGAAACAAATAGAACACAAGAGAGAAAACTAAAAACCAAATGAAAGTAAACGTAAACAAAAACAAAACTAACGAAATAACAACCAACTTCACCACAGTCACTAAGGTAACCATAGCAACGAGGTACAACATACAAACTGCAAGGTACCACCTGTCAACGGTTGCCATGGCACGAAGGAGTCAGTACAATGTACAGGGATTCTGCTCATCATCACCACGGCCTCCCTTTTCTTTTCTCTCTGTCATGCGCAGTTGTCGGTCCAGCTCGTGCAGCTTCTTCCTATGTTCTTTGATTTTCTGAAGCTCGTCGCTCTTGCCTTTGTTGGTCATTTCTTTTTCTAGAAGGTCAGCCATCAGGAAAAGTTCTTCAGCTGCTTTAGCTGCACAGCGTTGTTGTCGCACGTCAAGCTTCGCGAGCTGTCGTTTATCTTTCTGGACTTTATCTCTGACACGGTGCAGCATTTCTGTTCTGTTTTCCAGTTCGGTTTCGATGTGTTCCAGGGTTTCTTTGTGCACTGACTCGAACTCAGCAAGCTTCTTCCTCTCGTTCTCCAAGTTCTGGTTAACTGTACTTTTACGTTTCTCAAGTTCTTGAACTGCCTCTCCGATCGTCAGCTCGGCCATTTCTTGCTGTTCTTTGTGTTTCTTTTCCAGCTCGAGAAGACGTACTTTCTCTTTGCGAATCAGGCTCTGTTCAGCTTCGCGTTCATTCTCTAACTCCTCGAGTTCTTCTTCGTTGAGTGTTTCTTTCTCTGCTTGTTGTAGAGCTTGGTTGTGTTGTCGTTCAAGCAGAGCTATCCTCTTTCTTTGTCTGTAGATTAACTTCTTTCTATCTCGACTTTCGGCGTCCAGATCTTCGCATCTTCGTTCTATTTCTTGTTCGGCCTCAATCAGTGGTCCCAGCTCATTGCGAACCAAGCATTCTACTTTACTTCTCATCGGGACGAGAATCAATTTCTCACTCTCGAGGTGCTTTTCTAGTTTTGTTTTCGTCTCTGTAACCATGGTGGTGGCTTTCTGGAGAGCTGTTTGATGCTTGGAGTACAACTCGTTCAAGATCTTTCTTTCTTCACGTATGTCTTTGATCTCCTCTCGCGTTTCCCATTCAAGTAGTTCTTTCTTCTTCGTGAAGTCTTCTTCTGTAAGATCGATGTTCTTATCTTCGTATTCTAGTTCTTCAAGCTTTCTTCTCGCCTCCTCGACCTTATGCCTCGCGGCTCTTCTCTCCATTATCATTTTCTCCTTCTCAATCAACTCTGCTTCTTCGGCCTCTTCTTCATTTTCGATAATCTCCCGAAGATCTCTCATCTTGGCGACCTGCTGTTCCTGCAGATGCTTGTGCTTTGCTTGTACCTCTTCAAGTTTCTGCCACTGGATTTCAATCGCTGATTTTCCAGTAGTTAAACTACGTAGTCCTTCAAGAGCTTCTTGCTCTGCTTTTCGCACGTCCTCCTTCGCTTCCCCGATTTCTTTTTGAGCTATTTTTCGTTGTTCTTCGTATTCTGCTTCCAGTTCTCGTAGTCTTGCTCGCAGGAACTCTATATGTGGTTTCTCGCCAGGAAGAAGGTCAATCCCTTCGGCCACGTCGGCAGAGCTTCTTGACAATCTTTCATTGCTTGCTGTATGTTGACTCGGACTTCGTCGCCCAGGCGATGAACTACTACTACTTACATTAATTTGATCAGTGCTTAGTTTCATTTGCTTCTCAACTTGTTCGACCTCTCGTCGTTTAACGTCAATCTCTTCTTGTAACGCTTTGACCTGTTCACGTTGCTCTTCAACGTGTCGTCTTTCTTCTAGCCATTTCTTCTCTAGCGCTTCTTTCATTTTGTTCATCTCGACCTCTTTAGCGTGGACTTTCTTGCGATGTTCCTCTTCCAAAGCGAGAAGTCGTTTCATTTCGTTTTCGAGTCGTTTTCGTTCTTCTTCTTGTTCTTTCTTAATGCGTTCTTTTACTTCTTGGATTTCTTCTTCAGCGCGTTGGCGTGCGTTTTCTTGTTCAACTCGCAGGTCTTCGAGATATTTTTTCTGTTTTTCAAGCTGCAGCTGATTCTCTTTCATAAGTCTTTGACGTTCTTCTTCTTCCATTGAGCGAGTTTCTTCGGCTTTTTCCTGTTGTTCTTTGAGGTATTCAAGCTCTTGCCTAAAAAACAAACAAACAAACAAACAAACGTTTACAAACTATCACTAGTTGACAAAGTATAAAAATACAAATTCAAAATGTCATTTCAGTTTAGTAAAAAGTGTATATTTTCAGTCTTCCTACCTAGCTTCATCAAGTTTTCTGGCAGCGTCGACTTGTTGTCGTTCAAGTTCGAGCCTGAAAAAACAACAAAAATAATGAAATTTGAGACAAAAACAATGAGCTTTGATTGACAGCAGAAGAAAAACCCGTGCAGACTAATGAGCTTGGATTGACAGCAGAATAAAAACCCGTGCTGACTAATGAGCTTTGATTGACAGCAGAGTAAAAACCCGTGCTGACTAATGAGCTTTGATTGAGAGCAGAATAAAAACCCGTGCTGACTATTGAGCTTTGATTGACAGCAGAATAAAAACCCGTGCTGACTAATGAGCTTTCATTGACAGCAGAATAAAAACCCGTGCAGACTAATGAGTTTTGATTGACAGCAGAATAAAAACCCGTGCTGACTAATGAGCTTTGATTGACAGCAGAATAAAAACCCGTGCTGACTAATGAAGTTTGATTGACAACACAATAAAAAAACCTCATTTAGTATAAATGCTGAACTTACTTCTTTTGCTCTATCAGTTGCGTTTCTTCTCTGTATTGCCGTTCTAATTCCAGACTAAAAGACACAAGAAAGTTGAAAATAAAACTGATTTCAAGTGTTTTGAAAATTTGTAAGTTTGCGATTTATTGCCTGTAACTTACCCTGCGTTGTAGAATAGATACGACGGAGTTCTCTCTGAATCACCTGCGATTTCAGCAAGATTTTCTATCGACTCATACTAGAAAACAAAATGTCAAGCATTAAACAAGTAAAAACAAAGATTAAAACCGGTAGAAAATGAAAGATAAAGTCTATTTAATACAAGCGAGAGACAGTAGAGTACGTGCACGCACTAAAAGTGTGAAATAGTTTAGTTATCACTATTTAGCACTATCTTAACATAGGAAAACAGTAGAATTAGCATAAAATAGCACTATTTAGTAGTAAATAGCCCTAATTAAACAAAAGAAAACAATAGAATTAACATAAAATAGCACTATTTAGTGGTATTTGTGCTGCACACTTTTAGAGTGCAAATACTAAATGTGTGCTAAAGTTGTCACTATTTAGCAGTAAATAGCACTAATTAAACAAAACAAAACAATAGAATTAGCATAAACTAGCACTATTTGTTTTTTTATGTTGCACACTTTTAGTGCGTGCACTCTAGTGTTTGTACTCTACCATTTGCAGAGCTCATACGAAAACGACTCCGTTGTTATTAAAGTTCTGAGTGCGGATTTGTACATTTTTGCACATAGTTCTCTTGTCAAACAAACAGCATCAGCATCAGCTTACCTGTCGTTGTTTTCTTAGTTTAGCTGCTTCTTGTGGATGGTTGAAGCGAAACATGTTGGTTTTTCCCAGTAAAATAACATCACCTTAAAAAAACAATGCAACGTTATTTTATTAGTGGGAATTGTTATTATTACTATTATTATTATTATTATTATTATTATTATTATTATTATTATTATTATTATTATTATTATTATTATTATTATTATTATTATTATTATTATTACTATTACTATTATTATTATTATTATTTTAATGATTGTAATGGCGACAATGATGATGATGATGATAGTGATCATGACAACGAAGAGCACGGTGGTACAACAATTGGAGTGATAGTGTTCTCAGTGATAATCATGACAATATACAAAGACACAAAGAACACCCTTACCTTGGCTCAATCGTTTAGCTTTGGTAAGTTTTTTCCCATTCAGTTGACAGCTGTCACATAGTGGATGCATGACAACATTCCCGTCAATACTCTCCATTATACAAGTCTCGTCTTCAATGTTTGGACCAGTTAACACTAGGAAACAACAGATACAGATGAGTGGCATGCAAACCATGGATCATACTTGGATGTTGTTTATTGCCTTGACAGCATATTATATATATTTTAGAATTTGAATACTGTTCTTGGTGGCGTAAAAATACACAGCGTTACAAACAATTGGAATGCTTGGTTTGCAACCACATGACCAAGAATCCCTTGAGGAATAAAGAACAAAGCTGTTGCCGTAATGTTGGATGAACAACAGAAGAAACTGATGAGGAATGATTTGCTATTGTCATCCAACATAGCAGCTATGATGTAACGTGCAACCCAAGAATAATTAAGAATTAAGACTTGTCAAATTTTTAAATTCTAGGAATTGGTATCTTTTCATGATTTTGGGACTTACATATCTCTGGTTTAGTGTTAGCACCATCTTTTCCCATATATGTCATACCGTCCTAGAATTTGAGCAAAAAAAAAACCAAACAATGAATCAATTCAGGTTGAACACTCACAAACATATAAAATACACCGCATCACACTGTTTATTAACAACTAAAGAAGTACGTCAGAGTTGCTGTGTAGAAAGCTACCTTAAGGAAGAACATACAAATTATACCACATCACACTGTTTATTTAACAACTAAAGAGTAAAATCACTGTTGCTGTAGAAAGCTACCTTGAGATGGTAAAGTGTAATTCCAGTGCTGAGGACATCATCATCTATGCAGACTAAATGAGGTAATTCTGATTCCATCTTGACACCAGACCCCTCATACCTAAAGCCAAGTGCTCGTTCCTGAAATTAGTAAATAAAATCATAAACGAATAAAACTATCAAGAGAAAAAACAAACACATTTCACCTAAAACAAGTAGTTTGTACCTCAATAATTTTCTGTGTCTCTCTCCATTTACTGGTCCAGTTCTTTGTCAGTTCTTCTACTTTAGCCTCATTCTGATGTAGCTGTTCATTGATACTGTTCTTCTCGGCTTCACCAATGGAAACATCAAGGCCATTCTAAAAACAACCACAACAAAATTGCTCTAATAGTGATCTTGATTTTGAGAACTTTTGATTATTTTCTGAACTTTTGACAAACTAGACATAAGTCGAAGTTGTCAGACTAACAAAACAATATTTCAAAAGAGATTTCAAGATCAACAAACTTTTAACAGGATTACAATGGTTGCTCAATAATAAATGATAACCATTACTGATGTTGACTAAAACCGAGTTTGAACATCTCTTAATTAATTGTCATTATTTTTTATTATAATAATTGTAAAATATTTGATCTTACATCAACCCTGTCTTTGAGAAGGACTTTAAGTCTGTCTATTTCTGCTCTCAATTCTCTGATAAGCTTGACATTTGGATCCTGAAAACACAAACAAACATTAATTGAATACAAAATAACTACAAACAAACATCAGTACAGACAGAAACGCACACAAATAGACATATAAACATGTCAATCAATCACCTCATTAACAGTAGGTTTGTTGATGATATTCTTTGCTCTGTTAGCATATCGTAGAGTACTTAGCGTCTCGGAGTAGTTGACATCAGCCGGTGAAATGGCTGCAGTTATAAGACATAAGAATGAATTATAACAGGAATTTTAAAACAGATTTATACTGAAGATGTAAGTGTACTTATCATAAGGTCAATTTCATTTTAATTTATATTATGATCTGACATCATCATCATCATTGTCAATAACCCCAATCATTGCTATCTAATCATTGTCATCACAATCATCATTGTCATTACCATCATTGTGGGCATGAAAACACCTGTGAAAATAGACAAAATATTTTTTTTCATGGGTTCTCCTCCCGTGGTGATGAGAATCCATGTGTGAGTTTGTAGAAAATTATAATAATTAAACTGCAGCAGTGGCTAGCACAGACCTGCTATCATGATTGTTTTAGCATTGCCTCCAAGACTGTCCTTCAGTAACCAAGTAAGGACAGAGTTTCTGTATGGAATAAAGAACTTCTTCTTGGAATCCCTAGCACTGGTACTGCCTTCTGAAGCTTCAGCTAAAACACAACATCAACACAGTGAGGGATAGAAATGAAGCTTGGAAGAAAGAAAAGAAAGATAAAAAGCAAAGGAGAATGAAAGGAAGAGAGAATTGAAAGAATAAGACAACAAGAGGGATGAAGTAAAGCATAAAAGGAAATTTAAAACTAGGAAATAAAGAATGAAACAAAGGATTGTAGGAGATAATGAAGCAATGAAGGAAGAGACACTGAATGATATAAAGGATGGAAGGAAGGAAGGAAGAAATAAACACACTTGAAAGAAACTTTGAGAGAGGTGGGAAAAGAAGGAAGAAACAAAAGGAGATTAATTGAATTGGTTGAAGGAAAGAAAGAATGGAGGAATTAATGAAGAAGCAAAAGTGAGATGAGAAAATACATCACAAGATTGACATTATTACTTACCAAGACTGGAAATGACAGTTCCTAAGGTAACCAGTGACTTGTTGATGTTTGCACCTTCTTTTAGTCTGTTTCCAGTTGCTCCTGTTGAATTAGCTCGCTCACTAAAAACAACAAGACATATACCATCTTAGTCTCTTGCTTGTGATGGTGCCAAAGTCATAACTAACTGAATAACAGGTCTTGACCCTGTAACTGGTGAATGTGTGATGTCATGCGACTATAGGTGAATGGTATTCTATGATGTGTAGGTTCATCACTGTGCCTGTACCTTTTCCTTGGAGATACTAGCTTGTACTTAGCTACTCTCAAATCCGGGTATAAACAAAGTTTATGTATGTATGCATGTATCACTGCACATTTTTGCACGTATGTACGGTGATGGTTGCTTACCTTCCAGCCAAATCAACCAGATGTATTTTACTGAGTGTCTCACTAGGCATATCAGCATGGAACTTTGCCTGTAGAAAAATAAAAGTCTAGTTAGTGCATTTGACATGCATTGTCTTATTGGGTTATCACTGCTTTACACTGACAGAAAAATGCTCAAAAAGTATGACCACTAAGAAAGTATTCCAATTGTTGTTTTAACATCTAGCTTCTAACCAGTCAGCACATTGAGCTACAATGTAAACATTGTGTTGAAATGCAGTCAAATACATTCATAAGTGGTCATATGTTTTGATGCCTTACTTTAAAGGTATGAACAGCAGATTTTACTTATTCTTCCTCACCTCACCCTAATCATTACAACTGATAATAATTTGAGATACATGTAATCATACATGGCGTGAAATACCAAATGAATATCTAACCTGTGTGAAGTTAATTGTGAATATGGCATGTGACCTACTGCTGACGTCATTCATATTGGTTGATGCAACTGTCCTGAAATGGCAAATATACAGCTGTATTAGAGTACAGACATTGATAGATACCTTTCAACCAATTATCATATTGCTTGCACTGTAGCCCTGCCAATAGTCCAGTTTCATGTTCTTTATTGCTTAGAATAAGACTTGATAGTATGTGATATATTTTTTTGACCAAGGTACATCCCAAGGGAATGCACTAATCCAAAAATATATATAAATACCAATGGTTTTGTCTCGATTCTTTTGTTAAATTATCTACCATTGAGGCTTAGCCTGATCAAAAAAGAACTTGAAACTAATCTATTGCTGTTTGATGATAAAGGGCAGAATGTTGTACAATTTAAATAAATGCATAAAACAATGATGGCTACAATGATATGTTACCTGTTGTTGTTGCCAGATGACATGAGCTGTTCAATGCCGTCATAGTCAGATACAAGATGGCTAGTCAGATCTATAAACAAATTAAACAACAACAAATCTTTAAGACCCATTCTTATCTGTCAGAAGACAACTGGTAGATGGACACACATTTATTTGTTTGTCCAACAATCAAGCATGTACAGACTTCATTCAAAGTTAACTGTCATGATTATATTTGCCAGACACCACCATAATGTCAAGCAAGCATCGGTGACAAAGAAATGTTTGTAAAATATAATTCAATAGACATGTAAAGGGATGATGGAGTAATGAAGTTTTGGACATTAGTCCTTCCTTGGAGTAAAAGATAAAAGATAATGTCTGACATGCTTCATATTATTCTTCAAATGAGCAGCAGTTTGACAAAAGCACTGACCATTTATGTGGCTGCACACAATCTTTGATTACCTTGGACATATGGTCCTTCCTTAGGATGCTCTCTGACTTTAAGACTAAAATGGTCTTTTCCTTTTGATGGTTGCAGAAGATCACGAACCTTTTCATTGTAAATCTCAAGATAACTAAAAGAAAAAAATCAATACATGTATTCATTTGAGATTCAAGTTATCAGGATAATGCAAACCAACTCGATAATTTGGAAAAAAAAACCTGATTAAAACATAAATTCAGAAAGCTAATGCTTATCAATTTACAATGATGCTGTGAAAACTTACTGCAATGGGCATTTGGCTGAGCAATTTCAACTATACTATGCATGGCCGAAAAGGGGAAAGTGAGTATAATTTTGTTCCAGATAAAATTGTTTCTGTATAATTACTGACAGTTTCTAATATTGTAAAGCTCGCAATTAAATAATAATATTATCAATCATTCCTTCTCTTGTTTTTGAACTCTATTCATTTCTGCTCTGAAATATAAAGCCTGCTTGTATACACTTACAACAGTACTATGGACATCAAGTGTTAAAGCCAACCAAAAACATTCAAGCCTGTATTCAAAGAAACTACCTACTCACCTGACTTGTGTTCTGAACTCTATTTTGTCATCTGTACATGACTCCATGCGAGAATACAGTCCCTGTTAAAACATATTATACAAGATTGTAAATGTAACTTCTAGGGACCATTTCACTGAGTCAGTAGGTGATCATGACAATCAATAATATTGGTTTGCAATAAATAAATTAAACACCCATAAGTGCTTTGGAAGGAAAGATTTCAACCATTTGAAAAGCTGACTACCAACCTGACATATTCTGGGGATCAGACCTGGAGCTTCCTATTGATTAAACAAGCAAATACAACACAATACAATAAGTACCATTGTGAAAAACTAATTGATATCAAATGTGAAATACATTTTAATGAATAATTTCAAAATAAATTCAAAACATGAATGATTGTTAGGAAATGAGAGTAAGTGAAAGAAGAATATAATAACTTTAGTTAAACGCAAAACCTCTATTAACATCAATTTCATAAAAATACAAACTTAATTTTATTTGCCTAGTGCTTGTGAGACTGAATGAATGAATGAATAAATGAAAGGATGGATGAATGAATGAGTGAATTAAAGGATGAATGAATGAATGAATGAATGAATGAATGAATGAATGAATGAATGAATGAATGAATAAATGAAATGAATGAATGAATGAAAGGATCGACAAATGAATGAGTGAATGAAAGGATGAATGAATAAAGTAAAAAATCTAGCAATAAATGAGTGATCAAATAATAAAAATAAAGACTCAAGTTGATTTTATTAAGATTTTATTCATTTTTTTTCTTCATATGAATAAGTAAATGAACAAATGAATGAATGAATGAATGGATGAATGAATCCATGCCAAATTTATTCATATAGTGAAAGAATGAATAAATAAGTTGATCTTTAGATGAGGCTATTTTCTTTTAGCTCCAGAGCTCAATACACTGCAGGTTGACCTTTAAAGTCAAAACATTTATTTCATCCATCATCATGTAAACTATATAGGTGGGAAGTGACTGAACAATTTAAAGCTTAACAAGGCCAGCTGTTTCTAAATATAGTCAATTGACCCATTAGAGACTGGGATACTAACAAAATATGTCTATAAATATATCAACACATTACAGAATGATTAGATGAAGATAAAAGCTTTTAATAGGGCTATGAAGAAAGCTGACCTATGAGATACTTAAAATAGTTTTCTTTTATGAAATATTAAACAAATAAATAAATCATTAAATAAATAAATAAATAATTAAATAAATAATAATAATAATAACAAACAAACAAATAAATAAATGGATGAATGAATGAATAAACAAGTAAATTAATATGTGCAAATATTATTTAATCATATTATTTCAGTAGTGTACCTGCATTCCCATCATGCTGTAGGACTTCCCAGCTCCAGTCTGACCATAAGCAAAGATGCAAGCATTGTAGCCTTCAAAAGCTGCCTTGATTACATCGACACCCAAGTCTTGAAATACCTGAAAAATATTGAAGTAAATCAGTGTACACATGGGCAGAGGGATGAATGAAAGAATGATTGGATAAATAAATAAATGAATAAATAAATAAATGAATGAATGAATGAATGAATGAATGAATGAATGAATGAATTGATTACAGAATGGATGAATAAATGAATGAAAAAATGAATGGATGAATAAACAAATAAATGGAAGAAATAAATTAATGGATGAATGAATTGATAACTAAATGAAGGAATATTTAAATGAATGGATGGATGAATTTATGAATCAATTTATAGCTTTTACTTAGCAAATGCAATGAATGTTAATTAGAAAAAAATAACGCTTTAACGTAATGTTCATGAAGTCAACACACTGTACTAAAGTGCCAAATATGTACTGCAAGAATTGAAACTTCATCTATTCTTATGATCCCAAAATGTACAAAAACACATTGCTGTACTGTTAAAGTTGTATATTTCCCCTTGTCAGTGTAATGTGTAATTAATTTTCATCGTTTAACCTTAGTTTCTTTGTATGTGACACTGGTTGACGCTAAACTATGAACTACATGTTTTCAATTAATAAACAAAAGAGTTGTTTTATTTTCATTTTGCACATAAGTAGGGAGATAGCAACTCAAGAAGTACATTAAAATCAATTTTTGATATCATGATACATTCGGTGAAAATTTCACCGCAACTAAATGGATAGATCACATACTGCAAATGTGTTTAAATTTCTTATACACCAATTATAAATGACATATCAAGAACATACTATTTCGACTGGTAATTTGATGAAAAAATAACAAAATTATTGTGCTTGTAGCTGTATGTTTAACAGAAATAAATGCAGTTGGTCAGTTGAAATTCATTTCTCACAAGTCAAAGTGGATATTGATCAATAAATCAGTGATTTTCACACTTCTTTGAAATACAAAACATGAAAGTAAAAAAATGAAAAAAATGAAGAAAATCTCATTAACAAAACAAACAAAATCAACTCGAGTCTTTATTGCATTGTTCTGTACAATTTACTTTGATAAAATGAATAAATAAACAAATAAGAGCATGAATGAATATTGATCGGGATTGTCAATTCTAGTACTGTATTTTTGATTGAATCGAGTCCCTGAGGGATCATGATCAAAAATTTATAACCTTAATAGCCTGCATCGAAAAATTCAAAGCAGAAGAAAATCCCAAATACTAGAATTTCTAGGCGACAATCAAATCATCCACCAAAACATTCGATGGAAGCAATGATCGAATTCGAACGTTTGATCGATGGAAATTTACATGAACCTCATCGGAAATGTACATTTACATTCATACAACGCAAGATGCACAAATCGATTAGGATTTACGCAGTACGATTTAACTCAGTAGGATTAAGCAATTTAAAGGACAATAAACGAAAGTTAAAACTTCCATTTTTGACACTGTATTCTAGCTAGAGCTCAAACGAAAGACTGTCCATCAGCTTAGAGTTTCAACACATGCTGTTTCGAATAATGTTTGATGTTTAATGTTTACGTTTTTGCGAGCTACCAAGCGGAGGACGATCGACCGACAAATGAATGACGAAATCAAAATTTTTCTCAATGCAGAAAAATATCCTTTTCAAGAAGTCGATTTAAGTAAATGAATTAGCACACTACAAAACAAATCAAATGGAGATGCAATGAGTAGCATTTTTGTGAATTTTATAGTGCTTTTTGCGTATGATATTTTTGAGCAACGAAGTAATTTTACGATTGATGTAAGCAAGCTAAATTATGTTGCTTCCTTGCGAGGGAGTGCAAGAGAAAATCTTTGAAACCTTGCCCTTGAAATGTCTCACACAAAATAGCATCCTCAAAATTATAACGAAGGATTCTTTATTTGAAGTAAAAAAGAAACAAACCTGTTCTTGGGAAGCAAAATGTTTGTCTGAGCTGTCGGCCGACCAGTAGGAATAATCAAAAGTAAAGTCCTTTTTGTCTTCCCCGCTTGATCCAGGTGCCTGTTGAAAAAAAGACTCTTTTACTATTTAAACACCGAATGAACAACATAGAAATGTTATACAAGGTTTACTTACATGGAAATTAGAAATGACCGTCTTTTTATCTTCCATAAAGATGCATGTTTTCGAGTCCATGTCTCGCTCCCTGTAAGACATGAGAGATCATTGTAGTCTTCACTTAATCTTGAGAAAATCTCTTGGACATTTTAGCTTACCTTTTATTGAGGGGCCTAACACGGACTGCGACCTTCACAGAAGCCATTTTGCGGCGTATTTAGTTCAGTTTTTGTTGATTTTGACGGTCATTTCACATCATGATCAGAGATTTCAACCTTAGTGTTGTATGTATTGTGAGCATGCGCATTATTTGTCAGGTGAATTTGGCCATCGGTAGTTTCCAGTCTTTTTGAGAAAGTCAGAAAGAGAACATTATAAAAACAACAACAAACAACAACAACAACAACAACAACAACAACAAAAACAACAACAACAACAACAACAACAACAACAACAACAGCAACAACAACATCATCAACAACAGCAACAACAGCAACAACAACAAAAGGAACAAATATATATTTGGATGGATGGATGGGCGAAAAAAAAAAGAAAAAAGAAAATTAAAAAAATGAAGAGTAAAAAAATATATCAAAAAAATATATATTACAAATAAAATATTGTAAAAGCAGAATAAATAATAAATGAAAATATGCCAACAATAAAAAGAACTAAATTCAAGAAAAAGGTTTTACCACGGGCTGGTTTAATGTATATTCAAATTCGATACGGTGTTGCTGTTGTCTATGTCTTTATTTGTTGTTGTTTATGTCTTTATTTGTCTCACCATTGTTTTGTTTTCTTTCGTAACGAGGTCACTTTCGATTATCAGTGGACCGGAATCTTTTTAAATCTCAGGTTCACAAAATTAAAATTTAAAGGTCAGCTTTACTGATATGCACTTAGTTGGCTGCACCGACACCTAAAATAAGAGATGAAGACCACGATGGTATCAGACCGCAATTTTATTGTAATAAACCGATAATGATATTCACAATATAAAACAGACAAATGATAATTTTTAATTCTTTAAATATTACATGTTAAAAGTTTTTAATTCTTGGAAGAAAAATGGTCAGGTGAGCTGCTAGTATCAAACGACGCAGAGAACAAAATTGATTATTTATTAATTGCCATTCATCCATTTTTTCGTTCGTAATTTTAATTCATCCATCCATTCATCCATACGTTTATCCTTTCATTCATTCATTCATTCATCCATTGTTTCATTAATTCATTCGTTCACTTGTTTAATCATACATTCACTGAATGTAAATTTACGATATGACGCAGCGTAGTGAAAGAAAACTCGAAACTGGCGTTACCAGAGCACGTGACAGTATCGGGCCTCGATTTCATGCTCACTCCTCACTTCCAACTTCTCGGAGATATTGCTTGAGAATTTGTCTTAAAATCCTCGAAAATGAGACGTTTAATCGAACCTTTTTCTATCTTCTATGTTTAAAGAAGACAGAAGAGATACCGAGTCTTCCATGGGAGCGAGAAAGACAGTGGAAATGTGCCCATAACTAAAACGTTCAATGTGCTTGTAAGCGTATATGCAAGCGTTAACAAGAAACTAAATATTTTGGTAAAACATTTTGCTGAATATTTCTTAAAAAAACATGGCTTCTGTGAAAGTTGCAGTGCGAGTCCGACCACTCAACAAACGGTAACTATAAGGAGTAATTTCTTTGATTTGTATGTTTTGAATGAGTTGTACGGTGATAAATTCAAGTCTTTGTTTACGTTTGTGAATGTGAAAGTACGACCAGAAAGATTGAGCCTGCTTGTATTCCCAAATGATAATTATGCCTTATATTTTTGTGATTTTTTTCTCAACAGAGAGTTAGACATGGGAGCTCAAACCATTATCGAAATGGAGGGCAAAAAGACTAGAATTTATAACTTAAAGGTAGCGTAAATTCCCACTTCTAGGTGATTCCTCAGATTTATTGAGACGAAACGTTATTATTTTTCATGATAATGAAAATACTAATTTTTGACATTTTCTTTTTTTTTATAGAGTTCTTCAATGTCTTCTGACGGAGAGAGAAAACATGCAGTTAAAGACTTTTCTTTTGATTACTCATACTGGTCTGCAAACGAAAACAGTAGTCATTTTGTCACACAACAAAAGGTAAATTATCATAAAATATAAATAACATCATACATTTCTTTCATTTTCATACCAATTTTCAATTTTTTTTCTGGAAATTGAATTTTTTTAGGCGTTGAAATTGACAGGATTATTTTCTATGGTAGTTGAGAAAAATGCGACTTTGCATACAGAATAGGATTTTTAGCTCATAAAATCTCTTGAATTATAGACGTTAAAAGTTTCGTGTTTTTTGTAGTTTATGCTAGCGATAATTAGCTGCAAAGTTATGTAATTATAGACATTCTAGCTTTCATTCAGACAATATTTAGTTTGTTATTCATGATTTTGAGGAATATTTAAATTAGATGTATCTGCAAAATTCAAAATTGTATGCATAAAAATCAAAACTCGCGGTTACATAATTTTCACAGCTGTTGCAATTATTCTTAAAATTTTCAAGAATTTGTGTAAACCATTGAAATGCTCGTCACAAAGTACGAATTTTTCAACTCAACAAAAACCAAATCTAACCTTAATTACGAACGTTGATGTTAAATTCAAATTTTAAATGTTAATCCTTTTTTTCAAAAGCAATTACCATCATAATCTATAAAAAGACACGTTTTGATCCCTTTTTTTGTAAACAAATTCTTTAAAATGTAGGTTAGCGTTCAATTTTGAAAGTTGAGCTTTGTATAAGTGTCTCATTTTTGCTAGAAGTGTTTTCAGATACACATATCTAGAGTCCAGATATGTCCAACATTGATGTAAAATATTGTTAATGTTTATGGAAATTAAGCCAGGATACAGCAACACAATAAGCTTTTGTTTGTATAAGGAAATAGACAAGCTAGTCAATGGTTTATATTTGTCAGTTGGAGAGCTCCATTATAAGCAGTGAGAATTAATTCCTGTTTTCAAATGAGCAATTCAATGTTGTGGTATTGTGATTATTTCCAAATTGACAAAATCAGACAAAGACCAATGAATATCATTGCTAAATGTGCTTCACTATTTCAAAATGGTTATGATGATCATGATGATGATAACAACTAATAATTCAAGATATAAACAATTGTTGATATTCCCAAAAATAATATTTTAAATAGGACTCTTATTGATTGCTGCTAGTGTTTTGATATCCAATTTAATTTTGTTCAGTGTTCGTTAATACTTGCTTGTTGCAAAAAAAAAAAAAAAAAATAGTTGCTTGAAAAAGTTGTCTAGACGATATGACACAATTTCAAAGTAAATTATGCAGTATGCAAAAAAACCAAAAAAAACCCAACAATTTTCTAAAAAACCTGAACTATAGAAATATAAACATCTCAGTTTGTTTACTGTTGGTTATAGTCTCATAATACAGTACAACCTCTCGTCTAGAACATGGACATGAATCAGCTGACTAAGTGTAAGGCAGACTGTAACGTTTGTTTCACTGACAGTGAACACTATCTTTATCTGACTCAGTATTTTGATTGATGTCCACCAAAATGCCAGGTTCTAGATGAGACTTTTAATTCAAGGGTAACAGTTCTTCAATGAAAATGGTAAATTTTGTAACAGAAGAAAAGGTCCAGAATCACCTAGATTGTATGTCAAAGAAGACTGACGAACATCGTGCGTTTGTTCATTTCTAAGTGTTTCTAATGTCTAGACAAAGTGTGTTTGATTGACAGAAAAGAATCAACCAATTTTTAAAGCAACTATTTTTTTTACAATGGGCAAGTATCAATGAAGGCAGTGGTGATACAGCCAAGTTTATTGCATAGAGACTAACCTGTATGGAATAGGTGTACACAGGGTACACAGAGGCCTGTCGTTCCACATGTAGTATTTCCTGGACTGTCAATGCAGTTTGCTTGAACAAATCATATAATAACATGACTGTCCATGCAGTTTAATTTGAAATGAACTCTCAACCTTTTGCTGCTCAGACAGATATAAAATGCTTTACTGCTATTTGGTGTTTTAGTGCTGTCTAGTATCAAAACTCCAATTACCATCAGTCAAGAATGAAAACTTACCAATCAGCTGTCATCATATGAAACTTCAATGGGTGGGTTTAGATAAGGTTGAAAAGCAGTTCAGTAAAGTTTGGATTGACAAGAGCAAAAGCACCAATTGGCAGTTGGTATTCAAGTGTTTGAGTTTGCTGAAAATGAAAAACTACTAACAGTAATTTGTTTACCGGCCTAGCAAAGGAGAGTTCTTTAACTGCCGGACATGATACAACAAAATTTGCTGTCAGTAATGTTCTTTTCCAGTGCTAATATTAATTGTTTGGATTTTCAATGTATTTATATGTTATTTCCCTGTTAGGTATACAATGATCTTGGTACAGATGTTGTTAACTCAGCTTTTGAAGGCTATAATAGCTGCATTTTTGCATATGGACAGACAGGTTCTGGGAAGACATTCACAATGATGGGTCATGGTGGTAATCATGGTCTTATACCAAGAATATGTGAAAAGATGTTTCAACAGATGAGAGAGAATTCTGAGGCTGATGATGGACTGTCATTTCGTACTGAAGTTAGTTTCCTAGAGATTTATCAGGAGAGAGTGAGAGATTTGCTACGGCCACCTGTTAAAGGACAGGCTGTACATTCCTTACGTGTGAGGGAACATCCTAAGGAGGGACCATATGTGCAGGGTAGGTTGAAATGAAAATGATAAATGAATTGACGAATGGATTCTTGGATGGATGAATGGATTCTTAAATGTAATGATGATAGACATAGACAATTAGTTTTTTTAATGTTATTAATTATTGTTTGTAAATTATATGATTTATTTGTCTACATTAAATTATTTCTTTTCTTCGAGGGCCATTGGTTATTGCGTCTATACCCTTGTAAATAAAGATATTGTATGGTATTGTTAGTAATGATGTTTGTTGATTGTAGATTTGACCAAGCATTTGGTATCTGACTATGCAGCTATACAACATCTCATGGACCAAGGAAACTCGCACAGGTATTTATATGAGACCTAAAATAAACACACTGTCACAATATTTCAGTCCTGTTACGGTTTTTCCGTTTGCACTGTAAATATAATTACGACATAATATTTATAGATCATTAACTCTTTTCAACGAACTTTGTATACTCCATTTGTAATTTGTTGTTCTTCAATGTTCAGAGTAACAGCAAGTACTGGAATGAATGATGTCAGCAGCAGATCACATGCTATCTTTACTATGAACTTTAAACAGGTGTGTACACTAGGTCTGGATAAAGTTATTCATGATTGCATGACCGAATATGTTGTCCAAATTGTGAATATTTCAGAGCATGGAACTGTGCTACACATTTCAATTCCCTTTTATTTGCTTTGATCTTATTAGTTCTTTTATCTATAAAACATTTTAAATTTAATGATCTCTCTTCACAACATGTTGTTACCCTAAACAATTTATATGCGTTTATTCGGGACTTCAGAGTAAGTTCTTTTATCTATAAAAAGTCTTAATTAAATGTGTCTTTCTTCAGGCCAAGTTTGACATGGACATGCCATGTGAGACTGCAAGTAAAATGAACCTCGTAGACCTGGCAGGAAGGTAAGTATTGGAGTTAGCTTTGAGAATATGGAACTATTTAGTAGTGAAACTGGATTCAACTGAGATGTTGAAGCAAAAAGTGTGAAAAAAAAAAAAAAAAAAAAAAAAAATTCAAAGTCAGGACTATGCTAAGACTATGTAGTAATATTCCTGGAAATGTTGTTGCTGTGAGTCCCATAGAGTGCAAGTCACATAAGTGCAAACCAACTCAATATTCAGTGCTAGATAAGATTTAGTTATGCACTAACTAAGAATTCACTGAGACATAAACACAATACTACAAAGGATTAATTGAAATAGCTGTCTTTGTTTATGCCTCGGCGAATTCTTAGTCATAATGATTGCATATCTAATTTTTTATTTGGCACTAAATAGTTAACAATTGTTTCCTGTGGTGTGCAATCTACTAACTGTTTGAGATTGAAGCTTTGATTGTGTCATGTTGTTGTTGTTGTTAGTGAGAGAGCAGATGCGACAGGTCTAACTGGTGAGAGATTAAAGGAAGGAGCCAACATCAATAAATCACTGGTCACTCTTGGGACTGTTATATCAGCTTTGGGTATGTGACAAAGCTTCATCCATCAATCAATGAATCCAATCAGTCTAAAGCCTGGTTCACACAAGCAACACAAATGCAAACATAAATTCTTGTCTTGCTCTTGCCTTTGTGTCTTTACCGATTCACTTGTTGAAAGTGCAAGTGCAAACATGAGTGCAAGAAAATGAACAAAAATCATTTCTTGGCTTTGCATGTGAACCAGGCTTTGACATTTATCTAACCATTGTGTTCATCCATTCATCCATTTGTTTGTTTGTTTGTTTGTTCGTTCTTTCGTTCGTTCGTTCGTTTGTTCGTTTGTTCGTTTGTTCGTTCGTTGGTTCGTTTGTTCGTTTGTTCGTTCGTTCGTTCGTTCGTTCGTTTGTTCGTTCGTTTGTTGGTTTGTTTGTTCGTTCGTTTGTTTGTTCGTTCGTTCGTTTGTTCATCTATTCATCCATTCACCAATTATCCACCCATATTTATTCATCTGTTTTCCGTTATAATAATTTACTGGTTTCATGTCATGTTTGTTGTTGTGTTTTAGCGGATGCATCCACTGGACATGGCGGTCATCACAAGTTTGTTCCATACAGGGACTCCGTGTTGACGTGGTTACTGAAGGACAGCCTTGGTGGGAACTCCAAGACAGTCATGATTGCAAGTAAGTCTGCATCACTTTCATCTGTTAGTAGTATATAAACTGTACGTGGTAAATACAACTGCTGAGAATAAAATGCTATAATATTGAGAACAGATATAAATGATGGCAGATGTGATGGAGTTGATGACGATGGTGATGATCACAATGATACAGAACAATGATAATGATCGGTTGGTCAGTTGATGGTGATGATAATGGTGATGATGATGATGATAATGATGGTGATAATGATCAGTTGGTTGGTCGATGGTGATGATGATGGTGATAATGATGATAGTTATGATAATGACAATGGAAATGGTGATGATGATGATCATAAAAGCATTTCAGAAGCTTGCAAAAAAATGTGTTAAGTCCAGTGTGTTTTTGATTGACAGCTATATCACCTGCTGATGTCAACTATGCTGAGACCATGAGCACACTACGATATGCCAACAGAGCAAAGAACATCATTAACAAACCAACTATCAACGAGGTGGGTTTTGTGAAGAACAGTTCCATCTACGTTATATCACCATTAGAAGCTTGATAGAAAATATCAGATTATGTTTTGGAAAAACTAGTTTTTACAACCATTTTCATTGAAGCTCAACCCTTGAAGCTATAATCATTGCGTCTAAAACATGGCATTTTGTTGGACGTCAATCAAAAAGCTGACAAAGTGTGAGGCAGATCATTGCATTTGATCCAAGTGATTCACTTTGTCAGCATTTTGATTGATGTCAACCAAAATGCCAGGTTCTAGATGAGACTTTTAGCTTCAAGGGTTGCACTTCCACGAAAAATGGTTGTAACTTCCAGGTACACAAGTTCTGCATATTGCTGTTGCTGTTGTTAAATGTTTATGATTTTGATTACAAAATTTAATTACCGGTATGTGCATTTGTGTTGTTGCATCTGCTGTGGCCATTGTTGTTTTTGAATATTAAAACTGCTGCAGTTGTTTTTATTCTTAATTCTGCTACTATTATCTTTGTTATGTTATTGTTTGTCTCTGATATAACCATGTGTCTGTGTGTTTGCAGGATCCTAATGTCAAGTTAATCAGAGAATTGAGAAGTCAAATTGCAAAGTTGAAGAGTATGATAAGCCCTGTAAGTAATACGTCTACTGGAAACATTCACTGCATAAATTACACTTGCAATGATGAACAGTTAGTGACCTTCATGTGTGATCTGCTTTGATGTCACATAAGAGAATGTTATCTTAATCAAGTGCCATGTTCAGGGCTGTAACCAAGGCGAGGGCACAGGGTGCATGTGCAACCCCCTCTCCCCAGAAAAGCAAAGGCTCGCTCAAAATTATTATTTATTTGTAAAACCTGTGTAAAAGACCACTGTGAAAAGACCAACACAAAGTGAAGTGGGTTGCAATAAGGTGTGATAAAAAGGTGTAATAATAACCGAAAATACAAAGAATAAAGTAATTCAAAAAAACTGTCACACGCAATAAATTGTAATGCAGATTTTCACAGGTTTTTGAAAAGTATGCCGACTTTGTGAAAATGATATAACAACTAATAAAAATATCTACTAAAAATCCATCAATGGTTTAGGAGTTTTGATGTGTACCTCCCCCCCCCTGTAAAAGGTGTGGTTACACCCCTGATGTTATAGTGTATATAATAGTATTACAGACTATGTGAATATACCCTTGATTAAAGCGTTGTTATTTCAATTTGTTTGTAATGATATTACTTAGGATTTGATTGGTGAAGCTGAGTTGGCAGCAGCGAAGAAGCTATCAGAGAATGAAGCAAGAGTCATGCAGCTGACGGACAAATGGAAAGACACCTGGAAAGAAACTCAGAAAATGCTGGAGGTAAAACAGGGATGGTGATGAGATGGATGATGATGATGGTGATAACGCTGATGATGATGATGATAACGGTGATGATGATGATAACGGTGATGATGATGATGTTGGTACATGTCCGTTAACCTGTATGCTGTGATCGAGAGGCCACTGCGCATCTTACACGCGGCATGATGGGTACTTCATGGTTCACAACTTATCTGCTGCACATAATCAATTGACATTTCATGAGCCTTTACATTGCACTTATGGTCTTTTTTTGTCTGTTTTCTCAGGAAAGAGAGATGAAGCTACAACAAGAAGGTGTTGGAATCAAGATGGATTCTGTATTACCACATCTTGTACTTGTGGATGATGATTTGTTGAGTACTGGTATTGTAGTCTACCACCTTAAGGTACTGTTGAACTATGTCATTTCGTTAACAAATTCGTACATCTTGCTCACTATTTCATTCATTCATTCATTTATTCATTCGGTCTTTCATTTATTCGGCTGTTCGCTAGTCTCCTTCGCAACCGCTTTCAGTCACACAGGAAGCCCGATACTAAAAGCGGCTGCAATGGAGGCTGTTCGCTCATTCATTCATCTCCATGCAGACGCTTCCATTCAAGTTCTTTCGTTCATTGATATTAATCTGCCAAACTTTTGAAGCAGTCTTTTTCAATTTTTTCAAAAGATATTTCTTTAACGCTGGCTGTCGTCAGAAAATTCTTCCGCAAACTTTTTGTTTGCATTTAAATTCCATACAAATGAATAATCTTGATCAAACTTCCTTTACTCACTGTAAAACATTCCGTACATATCTCATATTGTTCTTTAACAAAAGCCAGTCAGCCAATCAATAGTACCCTCCAATAGAACAATAAAACTCGCATAATTAAAGATCAACATTATAATCAAACATAAACTAAATTACAACCACGATTTTGCAATATGAATCGGCTTAAAGTTTGAGCTCAAACTTTGCCATAAGGAATCTAAATTTTACCACCGATCAGCATAGTAACTAAGCGGATATAGTTTATTAATATTTTCGTTGTTTTAGCGGAGTTCAGTTTTATGGAGTTGGAGGAGTTTGAAAAGTTTTTAGCGCCGTACATTGAGGTGTAAATTGAGAATTTTTATTTGTTTAATAGTTTATTCAATTAGCACTACTTTTACACTGATCGACAAACGTTTCTTGATTTCCCTCTTCTAACTAGAGGAGGAAAATAAAGATATCTCTGTCAAGCGAAGCATATTAATTTTTGTGATATTCTTACTTTGTCAGGAAGGAAAAACGACGGTCGGACACGGAGAAAAGCAAAAACAAGACATAGGTTAGTCTACTGCTGTTGTTGTTGTAATCGATGTGTAGCGATTTATTCATCTGTGCCGTGTTGGTATTTTTAGCTAGTGTGTCTTGTAGTTGTTGATACAACTTCAAATGTACAAAGAAAATTACTCTAGCTATATCTTATGAAGCATATCGGTAGTTTAGCTTGACGTAAGTTGTTCTCCAGAAAGCCGCTGGGAGGCAATTTTCCAAGTCTTTCCATTAAGTTTTTTTGCAGGTATTTAATGCTGCGTCAAGCTAAGCAAAGTAGAAAAAAGTCGAATTTTCTACAGAAGATGAAAACATTTTATCACTAAAGTCTGAGAAATATTATAAATACAAGATTAGAAAAAATTGAATTTCAATATCGTAGATGTTTTGAAGAACAATGTTTTCATTTAAGTAAATAGCTTATGTTTGTAAGACTTACATCGTGAGACAAATGATAAGTAACTTTTTATTTACGTTTATAATGTTTGAATTATCATTTTAATTGTAAATCTTTATTTCAAAGAATATTTACAAAGTATGTTTAAATAGGGACCGTAACAAAGAATGTTTTGAATCTTGAACATTTGTAAAAGATAATATAATTTATGGTTTTTAAAAATATACAATTTTAGTCCAGATTTCGAGATCTGTCAGTATATTGTGAAATTTGACAAAACAAACCGATATGCGATAATTATATGGATCGCAACCTTTTATGGGAATTGAGAGTTTAAAAATTTACTTGTGCAATGAAATACTATTAATTATTTATATACTCTTTTACTCTACTAACTCGGAATATACGAGAATGTTGGTATTATATAATATAGTCATGCAAAACAATTGCGAAATACCTGTTGTGAATGCGATATAAATATTTTGTTTATTTTGTTTATTGTATTATTTGTATACCTATTACAGCTTTGTATATTGCATTATGCTTCAAATTGTCTTGATGGAAGACTGTGGAATTTTATTGGTCTGTTATTTCTTGATTGATTAATTATTGGTTGGTTGGTTAATTGATTGATTTATGTATTAATTGATTAATTGATTGATTGGTTGATTGATTGATTGATTGATTGATTGATTGATTGTTTGAGTGGTTAGATGATTGATGGAAGGAAAAATTGATTAAAGATTGATGACTGAATTGATCCGTCCATTCAGATGTCCATTCATGTCATTAACCCAATTACCATTGATGTTTTCAGTTATCAGTGGTCCTGATACTAATGATCAACATTGTGCGTTTGAATATGAATCGAAATCCAAGGTCGTGCTGGATCCATTCAATTCGTTATGTTATGTGAACAATATGCAGCTCTCAAAACCAACAAGGTTGTTCCAAGGTACGTACTGCGTTATTTGTGCCTGGGAAGACTAAGGGTTCTGCTTAGTCAACGTATCGATCCATTTAACGGTCGGTGAACACGTTTGTCCATTCGTGCGCTCGTTCATTTATTCAACAAATCGTTCGTCCGCTCATTCGTTTGTTCATTCATTTATTCATTCACTCCTTCACTCATTCATCCATATATCCATCCATCCATCCATCCATCCATTCATTCGTTCGTTCGTTCATTCGTTCGTTCGTTCGTTCGTTCAATCATTCATTCATTCATCCATTCATTCATTCATTCATGCATTCATTCATTTATTTGGATGTTTGAAAATTATCCTGCAAAGCGTGGACAGGCCGTGAATGTGCTGATATTTGCTATTTCCAGGTGATGTAATCATACTAGGACAAACCAATGTGTTCAGATTCAACCATCCTAGAGAAGCCGCTGAACTGCGAGAAAAAAGAAAGGTAGCAATCCATTTGTTGATTATCGATGTGTTGTTGATTGATGGCTTATTCCATCGTAAAGCCTTTAGTCATTCCTTATTTCCTTCCTTCCTTCCTTCCTTCCTTCATTTATTCATAAAGTATATTGTTACAAAGTATCATATGATATTAACCTTCACATCTCCACATTGTTGATATATGACTAACTGTACATAACTGTCAAACCGATAATTTTGTTGTCATATATTCATGTATTGTGTGATCTCCGGCCCTCGCAACCGTGGTTAGATCCGTCATACAACGGTCACTTATCATTTGTAGCCGTGCGTGACGGATCTAACCACCATATTATGAGGACAATTTTGTATGTGTGACACTAAAGTACTAAGAATAATCGTTATAATCATGTATCTAACGATGTATTTCTGTTTATCACATGTGTTTTGTGTAACGTGGATTTATAGTCGGTAAGTGTAAGTAATTTTAACATTTGTCAATGATAACATGATGATGGTGACGATGATAATGATGGTGATGATAATGGTGATGATAACGATGATGAGAATGTCGACGATTAATATGATAGTGATGCTGATGATAATGATGATGATATGATAATAATGATGATGGTGATGCTGATGTTGACAGTTGTGTACATGTATGTGGTCATGTTTTGATTGAAAATGTCTCATCTTAACGCAAGCTATTATGATGGTATTCATGATGATGATGATGTACCAGTTTAGTAAACACCAACGGAGCAGAACAGTTTTTATTAAGTTACTATTTAATACAAAATAGTGCTTATTGAAAAATAAAATAGAGTGCACGCATTAAAAGGGTGCAACTTAAATACCACTAAATAGTGCTATGTTATGCTAATTCTATTGTTTTCTTTTGTTAAATTAGTGATATTTACTACTAAATAATGGCAATTGTTGCACACATTTAGTGTTTGCACTGTATCATGTTTCGGGTAAATTGCGCTATTGAGTTTCTGTGCCTTGTTGATTCTCAGTTTGTCAACGACTAACTAGTTCCTATACTTTAATACTATTTGACACTAAATCGTCAGTAGAGCAAACACAGGGAAACCTTGAAATAAAAACTAAAAACTAACAATTGGTAGCTATTTAGTTCGTTCGCCCGTTCATTTTTGTAACATTTCGTTCGTTCGTTTCTCATTCATTCATTCAGTCATTCATTCAAACGCAGGGAAACCTTGAAATAAAAGTAAGCTATATGTTAACAAATTGTAGCTATTTTGTTTGTCCATTTGCACGCTCGTTTGCTCATTCACACCTTGAAACAAAAAACAAACTAAATACCAACAAATTGTAGTTATTCAGTATTTTTTTTTCTTTTTTAGTCGTCAATGTCAGGCATGGCATGGTCTACAAAGTTTCGCAGTGAAACAGACTTGTTCAGAAAACCTGGGTAAGCTCTATTGTACATTGTTGTATTAATCACTAAAAGATACTACTATGGCTGACAATCACGGAAATTAACGAGGCTAGGCACCGCTAGGCAGTCGTCTCGGTGCGCAGTTCATCGTTTGATTGATTGAATTGATTGAAACTTTATTAACGTGTCATGCCATCTAGCCTGGAAGATATCCATACTAACTCGGGGAAACAAAACATCGCTGGACGCTGTTGTTGTTGTTGAAAAATGGTACAAAAGTCATGAAAATCCTTGCAGCCGAAGTTAAACTGCAAAACACTATCGATACGCGACGACTGACTAGCCTCGTTTCCGTGATCTCACACCATTACATAACCGCGCCGATTCGGTGTATGTCATGTTTTGTTTTCCGAAAACAACATCCTTGAAATAAGCGTCCCTTTCCTGCTAAGGCCCTTATATATATCAAAGATTATAGGGATGAATGTTAACTAACATGTTTGATGTTTTGTTTTTACAGAGAAGGCCCTATGTCAGTTGAACTCGAGAAAGCGAGGTAAGCTAAGAAACCAAGTGAACGAGTGAGTGGAAAGATGAATAAATGGATGGATGGCTGAAAATATGGTTGAATGAGTTAAATTAGTTAATAAGTGAATGGATGGACAGAAAGAGGAATAAAATAATGTATGTGAGACAAATTCGACGAGAAAGAAAAACTAGTAAATTACTAGAGTGGGCTGCATCGGTGTTTCTTTAGACACAGTTGTAAAAAGTGAGTAATTTTAAACAATGTAAAGATGTGAAGCGAAAATGACGTTTCGGACATTGTTGACTGACATTCCCTTTCATCCTAGGAATGAGTTAGAACAACAAAAACAACTAGAGGCTCAGAAATTAGAGGAAGCAAGGTATTTGTGTTTTATCAACTTTTTCTCGAAAACTGTAAAAAAAATATTCACTTATGTTCTGTGTTTTTTTTGTAGAGCGGAATTTGAGAAGCAGATCCACGACGAAGGTGTACGACTTGAGGAAATGCGGTATGTATGAAATGATGTTGATGGTGGCCCTGAATATGGTAATGATGATGATGATAATAATAACGACTTTGCATGGTGATGAAAGTGTTCATGATGATTATGATGGCGATAACGATGATGATGGTGGTGATAATAATGGTGGTGATGATAACAATGGTATGGCTAACATTGGCGATGATGGTGATGATAATGATGGTGATGAAAGTGTTAATAATGATAATGGTGATGATAATGATGATGGTAATCATAATGATGATGGTAATCATAATGATGATGGTAATGATAATGATAATGATGGTGGTGATGATAATGATGATGGTAATGATGGTGAAGGTTGTAGTGAAGGTGGTGATGGTTTACCTAGTATGTTAATAGCGATGGTGAAAGTAGTGCAAAATCCTTTCCTACATTGTAAACTTTCAACATCGACTTCTTTGTCCATTCTTTCCATAGTGCTGAACTTGAACGACAGAGAAAGTTGCACGCCATGGAAGCACAGAACGTCGAGGAAGCAAGGTAGACACTACCATACACCATAATAACCTAATCCCCTTCTTCCTCCTCTTCCCTTATCCTTTACTACTTTGGTTGTCATATTTACCGACCTTACATGTAACATCAGTTCCATTTTTTCTGTCATTCTGATGTAACTCTTTTTATGTTTTGTTTTCTCTTTCAGAAAACGAGTTTCCGACATGGAGCGTAAACACGAAATGGCAGAATCGCAACGAATTGTACGCGAGAAAGAACTAACAAACGAGATATTGCAACGAGATGATGGCATTAAAAACGTGCGAGATGAGCTCGATAAACTACGAACCAAATCCGAGAAAGTCAAACAAAAAGCAGCAGATGATGTTGCAGCGCTAAAGAAGAAAATCCGCTTGCAGAAAGACGAAGAAATGAAAAGATTAAACGAAGACATCAAAAAAATCGTGGAAATTGAAGCCGAGAAAAACGGAATGCAAGAACAGATTGAAAAAGAAAGAAAAGAGATGAATGAAAAGTGGGACGCGGCGACTGCTAGTATAAAAGAGCAAAAAGAACAATTGTATCAAATGAAACAAAACTTCGAGAACGACTTTAGCTCTTTACAGGAAGAAAAACTTGCCTCAAAGCAAGAAAAGGATCAATTCGAACATGATAAGTTTGCAGCTCTTAGTAAAATCCGTGACTGTGAGAAAGAACTTCAACAATTGTATACACAGAGATTGCAAAGCGTTACTGGAGCTGAAGATACTGTACGAATGAAGCGCGAGGTATTGGAACTTGAATTTGAAGAAAAACAGGTTGAGCTTGATGTGGAGCGACGTAGAATTACCGAAAAAATAGTTGAATATGAGATGGCAATGGATCACGCTGCGGATAGTTTAGCTAACGCACAGCATCAACTTGAACTTAAAACCAAAGAAGAAAATCAAAAAATTGATTTGGCTAACGAAAGATTTGGTAAGCTACAGCGGGAACTAGCAGATTCAGCTAAAAAGGCCGAAGATGAACTCGAAGCAAAGCGACGTCAGTACGATGAGTTATCGGAGAAACGTCGTGAGACGATCGGAAAAGAGCGCGAAATCGTTACAAATATGAGATCCGAGTTGGACGCACTTGTTCAGAAGTTTGACAATTCTAAAGGTACAGAAAGAGAAAGCTTGGAAGAAGAGATTCAAGCAAAACGTAAACGCTTAACGGAGCAAGAATCGCAGCTGAACCTATTAGAAGTCGAACACAAGAATATTTCTGATGATGTTGAACTTGAATTTGAAGAAGAATTAAATCGAATTCAATCGAAGGCGCAACAAGATCAAACCGCGCTAGAACTCGAGCGTCTAAACATCGAAGAACTGCAAGACGCTAAAGTTTTAAAGCTTCGAAAGGACGAAGAAGAACTTCGCAACGCACAAAAGCGCTTCAATGAAGTTAAAATAGCGCTTAGCGACTCAAGAAAGCATTTACAAGACTTGGAAGCGCGCGAAGAAAAAACCTTGTCAACTAAACATTCAGAGTTTGTAGATATGTGTAAACTGCTAGAGCAGAATCTTGCCGGAACCGAGCAACAAACGGACGTTTATAAACTGCGAGAAAGAATGATACACCTCAAAGAAATAGACGTCGAAGGGAAGATGGAGCTAGCCGAGCAAAAAGACAAAAATAGCATCAAAACAGAGCAAGTAGACAGTGATATCAAACAGCTAGGCTATGAGCTTGAAGATCGAAGGAAAGCAAAGGAAAGGCTTGAGAACGAACTAAAGGAGTTGCAAGAAAAGTTCGAACGTGAAAGAAACGACGAAGCGACCACATTGGAAGCAATGAAAGAAAGTATTCAAGACATGGAGGAGGAAGATAGTTTAGGGCGAAGTTTGACGAAAAATGAAATTATTTATACTGCTAAAGGAACCATGCCGCTTAATAGATTACTAGAGAAAGAGAAAATGAGGTGAGTTTAGATGATGTTGGTTTACTCAAGAGACACATAGATTGTTTGTTGTTTTGCTTGTCTGTTGTTCTTAGGTCGCGCATGCTAATCTGCGCTGCAGATCGTTCTGTCAAATCGTATTCGAGAAAAAACAGGGTTTGCAGCGCAGGCTAGCGCATGTGCGCATGCACTACCATTTGCACTATGTTCAGTGCCCATCGTTGATTTTATTTTGTGGTTTGTTTCTCTCAATACATTTTATTAAACTATTTCACTTTTGATATAATTTCTATAGTTTAAAATTAAGACCATGCGTTTTTACTCGAATTAGAATCGAATTAGACATGGACAAGAAAATGAAAGAGATGGAAGAGAAACAGCGTAAAGAGATGGAAGAATTCAAGCGCAATCACTCACAATCGCTACTCAAACTAGAAGAGGAAAGATTAGAACTTGAAAAACAGAAAGAAAATCTTGAAAAAGAAATGGAGAAAGAGAAAGTTGCGCTAGATAAAGAGAGACGAATGTTAGAACGAGAGAAACTAGAAGATATCGATTATATTATCAAACAAAAGGAAGACGAAATTGAAGATTTAAAAGAAAAGGCACAAATTGAGATTGAAGAATTACGAGACAGACTGGACGAAACGGAAAGGTTAGTTTTGTAGAATATCATTTGGGATTTATTTTGTGATCGTTGCCAGTTCTTGTCGCGTGAAGGTAGAAACTGTATCCGTGAAAGGTATTTTCTTGAATCCTGAAAAACCAAAGGGAAATTGCAATCAGCTTGCACTAGCTTAATCCACTAGCTTAACAATTTTTGTCATCGACAGGGAAGTATGTCATCTACAAGAACGATTAACAGTCTACTCTTCAATGGCGGTAAGTTTATTTGCCCATGACGTTCACTCAAAACGTTCTGTAGCTAAATCCTTGCCAAGTTAGTTGATTTTCTTCCAGTTTATCGACACTATATTTTGAAAGGAGAACCTAAATGCTCCCTGAACTGCATTGCGGGACACCTTCCCACATGACGTACGATACACTACTGTTTCCCACCGTTAACCACTTTGTTGTATTTTGTAGGATGTGAATCTGCCTAACGGTAACGATGACGATGAGGGCGCTGATGTTGAAGTCATGCAATACATGTACCAAGACGAGGTAACTACTTTATCTAGAAATGAAACTATTTTATCTTGCTAAGATATTATCATGAGCGGTTTTCAAGCAGGATGGATTTGTGTAAAATTGAGTTGGAATTTCTCCAAAATACATGACAAAATCGTGAGTCTTTTTATGCGCAAATAATAATTGAAGTATTTTCATCATTTGCGAAAAAATCCGTGTACGGTGTTTTGTCCCAGTCCTTTAGTTTCGAAGCACTTCAGATTAGTAGACGTCCGGATCGTGTTCGATCAAATCTGTTTTTGCTGTAAAATAAACTTGTTTAACCTGTTTGTCTTGTATTTCATAGTGACATTTATTGTTTCACCAAACCATAATCCTGTTTTTCTAGTTTTATGCAATAAACTCTACATCTGTTCAACCTGTTTTTCTGTTTTTTTTTTCAGAGTGATATGTATGGCAGCAATCTAAGCCTGACAGGGTCAGTGACACCTCCACATATCACCCCTCCCCCCACACCAGTCAATCAGTTCCTAAAGTCTGTCAACACTTTGAGAAGAAACCAGATAACTGTCCAGATACCGAGGTATATATTGAGAGGACTGGGCAGAGACTCGTATCACGTGTTTGAAGTCAAGGTGAGATTGTAATTGTGATGATGATAACAATGTTGAGGGCGATAATGATTTCCAGAAAATAAGCGTGAATCATGCTCGTCGTACCTTTGTCAAACTCTGAGATATCCAGTACCTTTTAGGATGGCATAGAGGTTTTCAAACTCTCGAAATCAAAGTTGGTACCTTTTATAAATGCGATGATAAATTAGACACCGTTGAATGATTGTAGGGAAAACTGACGTTTCGGACGTTAGTAAAAACGCAGTTCTACCTAGTATTTCTTACTAGTTCTTACCTCTACATTTGGTACCTTTTAGGGTATTCCCGGATATCCAAAAACAAGGTATCGATTTTAAAAACCATGTTTTGCCGCACTATTCTGGATAGAACTTTGGTACCTTTTAGGGGTCATTTTCAAAAATTCGAACGAGCATCTCCGACCTATTCCGATCGAAACCCCCCCCCCCCCATCCCCCCCAGCTTAATAGGTCCATTTTCTTGTCGAATACTTGGTGTGAGCTGCAACTTTGTTGTTTTGTTCTTCCATAGGTAACGATAGGAGGCGAGACATGGTCAATCTACAGACGGTACAGAAAGTTTAGAGAACTGCACAACACCATGAAGAAGTTGTATGTCGAGGTGAGACAGCTACATGACTTGAGTTAATCAACATCCTCATCATTACCACGTCTACCGCAATCGTGATCATGTCATAATCCTATCATATTGTATCTTAATCATATCGTATCATATCGTAGTGCATCGTGTCGTGCCATATCGTAATAATATCGTATCATACTCCTATCATATCGTATCGTAATCATATCGTATCATATTGTAGTGCATCGTGTCGTGTCATATCGTATCATAATGCTATCATATCGTATCGCAATCTTATCGTATCATATCGTAGAGCATCATGTCGTATCATATCGTATCACTTCCTAGCATATGGCTTTTTTTGTAACAGATTGGTGAGTTAGATTTCCCTAACAGACGATTCTTTGGTAACCGTGCCGAGGAGTTTGTTCGAGCAAGACGTGCACAATTAGAGGTACGTTAAACCATTCTACTGTAGTATTCGCGTCGCGCTTTTAGTCAAAACGAACCCGGGCCGCAGCGGTGAATGTTCCAATATATAATAGATTGTGCACGGTTTTTTATGTTTTTTTTTTGTATTGATTCTTTTTAGACGTATCTCAAGTCATTCGTGAACCTTTGTGCCAGCATTCCAGACTGCCCTGTATCAGCCTTCATCGGAAGACCGCTGACTAAGAGAGATCTATGCGACTTCGCTCCTTTCTTTAAACAAGGAATCTTTGAACAGACAAAGCATTATTCCAGTTGAAAATGCCAACGTTTGATTATATAAGCGAGATTTTTAGATCACTTTTTTCTCTTTTCTAAATAAGGATTCTTTGAGAAAACATTCAAGTTGAAAACAGTCACATTTTTTTAGGTTACAATAACTCCATGCTTGTACAATCAACAAAGAAAATGGAGACCATGGATAAACAAACAAACCATTACATACTTGAGAAAAAATCGTTCCATACTAATCGTTATCGTTCATTCAAGATGGATGACGTGACGTCATGCCCTGCCTAGCCACATTTGGTGGGAAAGCACCCAAAGTCATTTTTTAGAATATTTTATACAACATTATATGTATGTAGAGTGGTATCAAAGACCCGTGAAAAGTATAATGAATTATGAAGTTTTTAAAAAGTGTAATAAAGACACAACTAAAATAACAGGCAGCCCAAGCTCATTAACTGTTAATATTCAAAACAAGCATTTCAGTATTAAACTTGAAATAGAGTACAATTCAAGGTCATTAAGAAGTCTCAACGATAAACAACTTTATTTGTATTTATTGAGACGTCTTTAATGACCTTGAATTGAACTCTACTACAAGTTGAACACTGAATTAATTTTTACAAATATTGACAGATCATGAGCTTGGGCTGCCTGTAATAAAATGTGAGCAAAAAATGTACATTACGCTTTGGTGTTTTTCACGGGTTTTTGAAAATCACTCTAACTCGACCACGTGTGTGAAATCACATGAAGTATTTAAAAATTAATTCGACATAAATATCTCTACTTTGATTAAAAAAATATATACACATTAGATCACGTGTAGGGTGGGGAGGGTAGAATAACCATTTAGTCAATGCAATATGTTTTAAGGAGTGGCCGGTCAAGTGGACTCAACTAGGTAGCTTTATACAATTTTAAATATTTTCCCAGCAAATAAATGAAATAATTGTAAGTGTTACTATTTAAGAAAATAATATTAAAATGCTTGATTAATTTTTTTTAATTGTAACGTGTGTAAATTTCCGGTCAGACATAGTTGTTTAATTATGCATTCATTCATTCTGATTCATTCATTCACAAAGTTATTGACTTATTTATTTATCTATGTATTTATGTATTTATTTTTTGCTCATTTATTGACTTATTTATTCCTTTGTTTATTTCATTGTTTTTTTTTTCGTCTAAAAACGTTCTCCCACTCTTGGCATTTTTGACGCCCATGATTGCACCTTGTTACTCCCTTTGTCAATTCATGCAATTTAGGTGTTGAGTAGAGATTTTGTTGGTTCCCATCGGACGTCTCTGGAACTTCTAATGATCATGCCTGATATAGTACAACACTCGAGTTTTCTGTTCTCTTGTTTGTTTGCTCATTCGTTTGAATTGTTTTGTACTGAAGTTGTTTCGTTTTTGCTTGTCTATGCTTATCCACAATGTTTGTTCATTTGCTCGTTTGTTTATTTATTTGTGTTTGTTTTCCATTTGTGTGTATCAGTAAACACTTGTTTGTTGTGTTTCTTTGATTGTCTTTAGGTTGGAATGATGTTTTTGTTTGGTTCTTTGCAGTGCCGAGTTATTTATTCCTAGTTCTGGCGTTATTGTATTCTAACGCTTGTGTATCTGTTTATTTAGTGTTTGTTCAACTGTCTAATATTTAGCATAATTATTTGACCCAAAAAATATCCAACATAGGGTTGAGTTTGGTCTTTCCTATCGGTATATTAGGCATTCTTAATGTCCTTTTATTCATCCAAAACTGTAGGCTTTAGCAATCTGCGCCCGATTGCCTCGCTCCTATACCACCTCCACTGTCATAAGAGTCCGATGTAAAATGTGGCCGTCTTGGATGAGATATACATACAATTGACCTTTCGCCTATTAGTACCAAAACCGCCTTTAATCAGTCGCCCGATCAATGTAGAATTATATAAAAAACAAGCACCTGGGACTGCCTTCATCGATATTTTTCTTCAGTCATCATAGTATCTGAATTATCAACATCATTGATGGCTAACAGACGCCAAAACCACGAGTTTGAAAACATTTGAAATATATAGGTGATAGCCGTTATCAATCAATATGCAATCAAACTCCAATCAAACGATGTTGTGTTTTTGATATTTTGACCTATGCAGTTAGCATGTCTGCTTTTTTCATTCAGTAAAAAACAAGAATACATTTTCATGTTAATTTTGATATAGTGTGAGTTCAAATCATTTTGCGTACCAGCTGAACTGAAATTTATACAATTTTCTAACAAATTGTTTTTGTCTTGGTCACATATACATTTGTTTTTTTTAAAACTAGCAAATTGTAAAAAAAAAATGAATCGCGCAGACATTTAGCATGACACATTTCTTCTGAAGTCATGTGCCAGATGTGTGCCGTAAATGATCGAAAATGTTTCTACTTGTTGAAATTGAAATCGTTTTCTATCAACAAGTTTTAATAGTTTGTTTGTATTTTAATTGGAGTGTTTACACTTCCACGGATTAGGAGACGTTTTTCACGCCCAAACCTCTTAGCGCTCATTGTGGATTTGCACGCGCGCTGGCGGGGAAATTCTATTCTTTGCGATGCAATCAAATCGATATAGAAAAACATTTTTGAATTGCACAATTACTTCATTTAACAACTATATAGTCAATGCGTTTTGATGCTATAAATTTTCTGCACAGTTAAATACCTGTTTTGAACTCGAAATCAAAATAGTTAATGTGAAAAGTTTGTTTAGCTAGATATCTTGTATTTTTCTAAATGACGTCTATTAAACGTAACACACGTCCAGAGCAGTAGTTTGAAGTTACTTTAATCATACATGATTTTTTGACAAATATTTTTCATTTGTCAATACCTAAAGTCAGATAAATCGAATTGTTATCTCTTAAGTCTTATCTAATTTTAACCCTTAGAATTTTAAATTGTTTTTTTTCTACAGTTTTCAGTTTTTGATAATTTTCATAAATTTCAAAGGATATCTTAATCCAGAATGCAAAACAATATATTATTTTTCAGTTGGTTGACGTCTCCACAATAATGTTATTTACTCTTCATCAACTTGAATTTTAACTTGTCTTTCTGTTGGGGAAGGTAGTGCCTTTCTTGTAGCTTCAATGTGAAGCCGTCCGTCTTTTCCTAACTTAGAAACAACAGAGTCCATGTCGATATCTTTAGGCAGAACAAAATGGCGGTTGAATTGACGTGAAGTAAAATGCCCATGAGTTTCCGATTCATGTCTAGCTTTTACTGTAAGTTCATTATTCAATACTTTGACAGTAATTTCGTCTGGAGAAAAGGAGCTGACATCGAGCGTGACTGTGAATTTCTTGTCGTCTATCTTTGCAAAATCCCCAGAAGTTGGTGACGATCCAACTAGCGCTACCTCGGTTTCTTTGGGAGCTAATTTTGAACCTTCAATGTAGAGGATCCCTTCTGGAGAGACTCGCGACGAAACAGATGAAGGATCGACTGTTTCTGGTAGCACATATGTCCTGTGGAATTCACTGGATTCCGAACCAAACTCCCCTTCGGAATGATGTTTTCCATCAACTCGTATTTTGCCATGCTCCACTTTGAGAGAGATTTCGTTTGATCGATAGTTTTTTACCTCGATTGTAGCGATGAGAATTTTATCAGGATCTGCCATGTTGCCTTGTGTGTGGAGTATATCCAGTCGTAGTTATGACTAAGCAGTAGCAATTTATTGCTACTTCTGACCTATCGAAGAATTGCATCAATCAATCAGCGACGTAATATCATTCTTCAAATGCCGCGTCAATTCTTCTGAGTATGGTAGGACATCTGCGCTCCGGGGCTGGTTTTCTCTGACCTATTTACCTCTTCTATACAAACAAATCCAGATATAACAAAGATCATTTTATGTATTTGTGTATATCTTTCAGCGAATATGCTATTCTCAATTACTGCTAATATTTTATGTAGTTAAATGGTTTTTCTGAATTTGTTGTTGCGAATTTCAAAGTATATCTAGTTTATCCAAAGCAAAACGTGGTCTTTTCTACTCCTCATTTGTATGTACCAGACAGTATGATGTTTTTTACATCTGTCTGAACAAATTCTTGTTCGGCCAAACTTTTCAATATTTTATGAATTTGTGCTTTTCATGTTTTAATACTGAATTTGTAAAATGCATATTATTAGATAATTTAGAACAAATGAGATATTGTTGTATAAATATGTATAAATAAATATGCGTTTGTGACAAAGTACGCACTAGTTTCAATATATACACCATATATAGCCTGTACCAAGTAATATATGGACAAGGAACAACATAACTACAGTGCTTTTGATGGTTTATTAAACGTCATTTAATTCGTAGCTCGTTATTTGGAGATCTCAAGTTGACATACTACATATCATATTTAATGCAAATAATCGCATCAGACGACGCACCCATTTTCGCACACTAGGTCCACAAATCACACCATTATGGCTCCCTGTTTGGTATCATCTGTTACCAATTTCGTGCTAAAAATCGTTCCAAATAAAGATCTAAAGTTTTTAAAAAGCTAGATTTTATTTATAACATTTGCATAATTCGCTGATGACATACGAATGATGTTTTTATCATCCAATATATAGAATCATGTAGAATTAGTTTTTATCTGTATCATTCACACATCCTTCGAAAGCAGATATTACTTAATGTGATTTTTTTCATGTCTAGAGGTTTTCCGCTCCTGAAGAGAAGAAAGTGTTCCGGTTTGACAGCTAGAAAAAAATATGTAGACATACCATTATGATAGCGTGAAGTGAGGTATTAATGCATGGCGAATGGATATTGAAAAAAATTAAAAAAGACAAGAGAGAGAGAGAGAGGGAGGGAAGGTGGGAAAGAGAAAGAGCAAGGAAAAAAAGGTGCAAGGTAACACGGGTACAACGGACCCCGTGGTACTACCCCTAGATCTGCCACTGTAATAACGTACGAATTTCGTGGACGAAAGACTGCAGCAATGGAACGCATAATAGTTGAATGAATGAGTGAATTAATGGCTGAATAAATGAAAGAATGAATAAAAAGTATGTATGAACAAATGTATTTGAACAAGCGAACGAGCCAGTAAATATGTGGTATGAATGCCATGAATGAAAGAATGAAAACAAAAACGGATGAATAAATCACTAAATTAATGTATTCATTTCTCTGGTATTTTTTTGAAATATAGCAGGTTTGACGTGCATGTTTTGTCTTACTACTAAAAGCCTTTTTATCCTTTGCAGTTTCTATTGATTAAATTATTTAAGGCCGTCGATTGTGGGGTGTAGATAGATAGATTATAACCTCAATCACGTCCAGCATCTTTTATATGTTTGATGTGTTTGAAGTAAACCTTTTAAAACCACTTCTATTTCAAAGAACACTGCATGAGCAGCATTTTCAGTGAGCTCATTCAAACGTTCATGGCATAATTAGGCCTATTCATTTCTATATTTATTTATCGTTTCATTTTGTATTTTTATCTATTATCTCGCTATTTATTTATTTATTCATTAATCAATTATATTGCAGATTTAAGCGTGCGTTTCTATTCCCCACCACCTCTCCTGTTCAATCAAAAGGCTTCCTTGATAATCGCGTGGCGTTCCAACGTGCAAAAGGCGCAACTTTCACTGCACGTGCCGTAAACGAGAATCACTGTCAATAATGCCTTCTTTATGACTCGAGCCTCGCCACACTAAACCGGACAGATCAGATTTGAAGACATAACTTTATCTATTAGGTTTGCATGAGTCCAAAACATTTCAATTCAAATGCTGTTTGCATGTTTTCCAATCAGCTCAGTTACGGCTTCTGCGTAAAACTTGCGTTTTTTTGTTTATCCGGCATTGAGGCCTCAAGCGCGGACGGAAAAATCCAAACCATAAAGGAACTCCAAATACATTTTATTTTACATCAATTTTAATTTCAATTAAATTAATTTGCAATTTGTGTATCAACACAATATAAATCAACAAAAAACACAAGCCAATATAACTAATGACTTAACGAAATTTCACGCTATATTTAATTATGAAAAAAATGCATCCGTTATTCTAATTTTCGCCAAGCCACTAACTACATCAATTCCTTGACTAATAAATATGATTATCAAATCAATAAGCAATCGTTGGTATAGTTCTTCTCTCTTAATTTAACTTGCTACAATTAAAGTTCTTCGTTTTTTTGTCGACTTGTTTTAAAATTAATCTCTCAAAATATTAATTTGTCTTTCAGTTGTTAAAGCTTGTTGTCCTTTTCGATTAGCTTCGATATGCAATTTCCCATCTTTGTCCAAACGAGAAGTAACTGTATCTAAATCCACATCTTTTGGCAACAAAAAATGGCGATGGAACTCAGAAACGCTCGACAATCCGCCTTCCTTTTTTTCTTTCACAGCGTGAACGGATAGCTCGTTTCCTTTGACTTTAACTTGTACGTCTTGTGGACTGTAATCTCTCACATCGAGCGATACAGCAAACTTTTTCTCGTCCGTAGTCGACACATCTCCAGGCGAACAACCAAGCAAAGCAACATCGAGTTTCTGTGGTTGTGTTTTGAAGGCTTCAATATGCAACATTCCATCATATGTCATTCGCGAGGTAACGGACGCTGGCTCTACACCAGTTGGTAGATTAAAAACGCGATGAAACTCAAAACTCTCCGTGCCATGATTGCTTTCAGAGTAATGTTTACCATCTACGTAAATTTTCTTATCCTCCACACGAAGTGATATTTCTTCTGGACGATAGTTTTTGACGTCTAGCGTTGAAATAAGAATTTTGCTGGAGCTCATGGTTGGTGTTAGTCAAATTGTGAAGCCTCGCCGTAAAGAACTCGTCGTGACCAAAACTGTATTGACAAAATGGGATTGGTATCATGGATTTTAACACATGGTTTTTATTACTCTACACTTAGCCTTGAGACGCCAAAATTGTCTAATATTGACAGGCACTAATCTCACGTCTATATATGTCTTGTTTTCTCATGAATAGACGAGTCAGAAGATTCCTATACTTTAAAGGTCATTTATTTTATTCTGTCTAGCGTTATGTGTTCTGGAATTTTCTTGTACTAAATACGGTAAAATTGTTGGTGTTTTTTGTAGTTTTTGGAATATTTTACAAGGGTGGTTTACTTCTCGAAAACTTTCAAAAAAAGCTCAGTCTTGTCTGGTAAATCGATATCAAGGAACAAGCCAGAATATGAAGGATGTCTTTTTTAGGAATTGCTTAAAAAATGTTACTTTCTGGTGACTATTATACATGTATAAAAATACCCCGAAAAGAGTTAATATTTGAAAAATAAACCTTTGTAAACTAAATATCTTATAAACTGTTCCAGTGCGACTACTCCAACAACATCCACCAAAATTTGTGGAAATTTAAGCAATATAATTTCGTTTAAAAATGACTTCTATTAACATCGTGGGATAAGTGCTTGTATTGAAACAACATTTGAGCATATTCACGCATACAAAGTGTGTTCCATATAATTTCATTTTGTGGAAATTTGTTGTAATCTTTTTGTAATTTTTTTGGATGACAAAGGTTTTCTCAAAGCAGGTGATTAGTTTGACTTGATGCACATTGGAATGTAACGTGATGGCTCAAGGAAGGATTCTGATTGGTCAGTAGAAATGGAAAAGGAGAAACGCCTAGATTTGCATTCGCACGTGCGAATGAAGTATGCGCCGTTATGGTAAAATAAAATAGTCAATCAAATTCAAGACTGGTTTCCATATGACCGTAAGCGATCTAAATGGATAGAAACGGATCGCGAAATTAGAATCTGGTTCTATTTTTTCGATCCATTACGATCGCGATCGATCGAAATGGATCGAAAACGGTCCTAGTATTGAACAACTTTGGTGTCCATATTATCGAATTATTTTTTAATTGATGATTTTTTCGATCGTTTGAGACCGTTCTCGATCGTTTTCCATTATTTGGAAGACAGGCTTAAACCAGATAGATAAATGAATAAATGGCCTAAAACGTATACATGAATGAACGAACGAACGGACGAACGAACGAGCGAATGAACGAACGAGCGAACGAATGAAATGAATAAGCTATAATTAACGCTATCGCTCCACCAAAGATTGTGGCCCGTTGTATGCGATATTTTGTTTTCGTGACAATCGACCGCAGTCAAGAGCAGCTTAGTCACGCAAACAACTCTTTTCAGCAATTACATCACAACAATAGTTATATTTCTACTAAAAAGGTTTTTCACAAGTCAGTGATATTGCAGTTCGTGATTATTATCAGAATAGACGATAACATGCATAATTTAAAATTCCACAAAAAAACGCGCGATTCCATGTACCATGATGCGCATATAATGACGTCATTCATTAACTAGGAATAGAAATGCATAAATGCAGATGTATCTAACGCAAAAGGGAACCAATTTTTCGTACAAAGTGTTAGCATTATTGTGGTAACAATGAACCTTCCAATTTACGATAGTTGAGGAATATAATATTATATAAATAAAAATAAAACAATTTTGTATAATTTTGTACTTTTTTAGACGTTTTTTTTAAAAGCGACTATTTTAGCACACTTTTATTCTATTTATAATAATATATTATTTTACTATTATTATTTGTTATTGACGCGACGAATTAGCATTTTTGTATGGACTATATTGTCACTATGCAATGCTTCAATAACTTAATCATTCCAAACACTTATTATATATGCACAACTATAAAAAGCAACTTTTAGGCTCAACAAAACACGAGAATTATACGAATTCATACACTTCTACGACATTGCCGTTTCACTGCAAGTTCGCTCTCTCAAATCAGTTCCCAAAAGAACAAGTATTGCTAATCGACAAAGTTTCCAGAAGTTTTGTGAAGAAGCACTTCCTATAAAATGAACAGCAGAATTTTGATAACGAAAGTTACTGGGTTAAACGACTACAAGCCCGAAGAAATAACTCTCAAAGTTGTTGGTAAACGCATTTATGTCGACGGTAAACATGTTGCTCAAGGGAAATACGGCTCTCAAACCAGTGAGTTTCATCGTGCTTTCTCTCTACCTGATAACATCTCACCAGAGTCTGTTCGTCATCGCTTGGACTTGTTTGGCGAGTTGACGATTGAAGGACTAGAAGCCTTGCCCGGTGGGGATATTGATTTATCCTTTTTGGACAATTTGTAGAAGACAAGACAAGAAGTCAATAAGCAATACCAACTTAACTTCTGATAATGTTATCATTCTCAAAAACATTTCTGTAAGAAGTAAAATTTGATTATTACTGTAAAATAGAGTTATACATATTATACATATTCATCGTTAACTGTTACAAACTCTAGTTATTAATAGCAACACTTCTGTATCCATTATAAGTTTAACTGCTACTGTAGAATGAAACACAAAAACTATCAAATTGCGACTAAAACTAGCAATATCCATAAAATATAATCAAATTGCTACTGTGAAATAGAGCAGATAGAGCGCAAACACTATATCCATAAAACGACTTGCTAATATAGAATAGAGCCCAAACACTTTATCCGTGAAACGAAATTGTTACTCAGTGTGTATTAAACAGAGCACTAACATTTTAATGTATCCATGAATCTAAATAAACAAAATGTCGAGAACAAACACTATATCCATGAAATAGAGTCGAGACGAGCATGATGAAATGGTTGGCTTTAGGCCTACTCCGAGCCAAAAAGTCGCCTTAAGTCGCGGCGACTAAAGGCGACTTAAGGAAAATTGAGGGTGGGGTCCCTTGGCGACTTAGTGCGTCTTAAGGCGATTTTTTGGCCTACCTAAGCATAGGGCAACTTAAGGCAACTTAAAGCGACTTAAGGCAACTTAAGGCAACTTAAGGCAACTTAAGGCGACTTTTTGGCCCGGAGTTGGCCTGGCTTTCATCGAGCAGATTAGTAAACTAGACGATTTCAATTAATTTGTACAATTGCCAGAAATAGCTTTGCCCATGTATTTTCTTTTGTAACGCAATTAGCAATAATATTGTCTTGATAAGTTATAAAAGGGCTGTTTTCATTTTGTAGTTCTTATTCTATTTTTAATCCCTTTGGAAAACAATTTGTACTAACAGTGCAAATCACCTACAACGGAATTGAAACATTAAGAATAAAGAAAAAAATTCAACCAAAAAGTACAACTTTAATTATTGCTATAAAATCTCCTATAAAACATGTTAAGTGTGAATGTCAGTAAGGATCGAGCAAAAATTTCATTTTCTTGGCCACGGTTCCAAAAAATGACCTAGCTCATATTTTGTCTACAGGTAGGCCTAAGTACGTAGGTAGTGGAATGGGGGTTCTTTAGGCAAGTTCTTTTTTAATTTAGGAGAAAATAGACAATAATCGATTTTGACGAAAATTGACAAAATTCGTCACGCGAGTAGTAAAAAAACACCTACTTTCTCATACCACGAAATCGTACTTTAACATCAAACTGTGGTTTAATTTTTAGATATTTGCGTAGACCGAGCCTTTGACATGGATTTTTTAATTGTTTTGAGTCGTTTTGTAGGATTTTGAGAGAATTTGAAGTCATAAAAGTAGAGGTACTTAAGCTTAGTTCGATTTAACGCAAAACATCCCATTACAAAACAGGCAAAAAATAAATGTGGTAACGCTTGAAAATTGTTGATACTCTGGCCATATAATCTACTTGTAATGGTCTTTCAATCTATGTATTTTTTAGATTGGTTTTTACAAACGTTTGTAAAATAATTGACATCAAAGTATCATGAATTTTGCCTTTTCGCTACATTGGAATTGACAACAGTCTGACAAACTTTGAATAAATTATTCCTTAAGTATTGTCAAAAATTATTAAATTGAACTTGATTTCGCTACCTGATTATTTGTTGTAACCAGCGAAATATATAACACAACGGATAAATTAATTTTTTTTAGTTTTGTTTCTGTTGCAAAACCATGTTTTGTTAATTCGACGGCAATGCAAGCCGGCGGCATCGATTGCCATTCTTGTGTCGATCAAATCAGTGGCACATTGCGATAATTTCTTTTTCTATAGTACAGGCACACAGAAAAAAGCTTTATAATAGACATTTGTATATTTCAAACATATAGAAAATAGCGTAATATTTCAGATTTTTTTTATTTCGCAATCGGTCTTGAACAAACATATATCCGATTTGTTTTTAGATTAATTTCTAATAACACTATTCAGCTAATCCTTCAAATCATAGTTCAAATTTATATTTTTTTACTATATTTTTCTTTTTCCTAAATTCAACTGAAGAGAACAAGTCAAAAATAGAAAACATTATGCAAATCGCATACATGTCTATTTTCTATTTTTGACTTGTTCTCTTCAGTTGAATTTAGGAAAAAGCAAAATAGTCAAAAAATATAAATTTGAACTATGATTTGAAGGATTAGCTGAATGGTGTTATTAGAAATTAATCTAAAAACAAATCGGTTATATTGTTTGTTCAAGACCGAATGCGAAATCAAAAAAGCTGAAATATTACGCTATTTTCTATATGTTTGAAAGATACAAAACGTATTATAAAGCTTTTTTCTGTGTGTCTGTACTATAGAAAAAGGAATTATCGCAATGTGCCACTGATTTATGTGATTTGCATAATGTGGAATTTTGTTCTCTCGGAAAATTGTCAATAGTCAGAATGAAAAAAAACAAAATAATAAAATCAAACAACAAAAATATCAATGCAAAATTAAACACTTTATAAAAATCGCTCCCATAGAATAGGCTTTTACACGACTAAAGATTGGAATATCATCTTGCCATTTGATCTAAAAATTTCTCAACTTTTTATTTAATCGCTGATTGCTGATAGATTAAAATGTATTCTTTTCATGACTTAAATATGCAGAAGCTAGAGTGCATGCCATATAAGCGTGAAACAATTCCTAACTATTTAGCGCTTAATAGTATTTAGTTATCAACTACATAGTTATCCACTAAAGGCCGGTACACACTAGGCGACAAGTCGCAGCGACTTGTCGTCACGACATGTCGCCTCAGTGTGCATTGGTTCAATACTTGTCGCCAATACATCTGATTGTGTCGCTGCGACAATTTCCGCCAAAAATACCTAGTACACACGGGGGGAAATTGTCGCTACGACCTATCTCGGGAACAAGTCGCTGCGACTTGTCGCCTAGTGTGTACCGGCCTTAACTAACAAAAGATGTGCAATAAAACAAAACGTGCAACATTCCTTAGAACGTGTCTTTGAATTTCTTTGTCTTAAGTTTATGCCTTGGCGCATTGTTAGGGACCTTTCATAAATTATGCCTTAGGGTGGGCTGGAGGAAAAGTAAGAAAAAAATGTAAAAGAACTAGTATCCCCCCACATTTTATCTCATGATTTTTTTAGCCCCCCTTGTTATGATCATTACGATAAATAGCCCCCCCCCCCCCTCTACAAAAACACACAAAACAAAAGCTAGTAAACAATGTCAACAATAAAACTGCAAAAACAACTATACACACAAATTAAAAAACTTTTTTATAATCGCGGGATTTTTCCCTTTTACCTTAATTCACTAGTACACTTGATATCATTGTTGCAGATCGGCCTGATCTTGTTGTGATTCTTTGTGGCATAAAATAAACATTATCATCTTCATCATCTGTGTCATGCCCATATTTAAGAACCTCGTCCTCGGAGCTGCAGTATTCATCAGCAGAATCATCATCAGTGTCACTTGGTACCATAGAATTGGCATTGTCTGTGTTTGGAGTGCATGAATTAGCATTTTTTGTGTTTGCAGTGCATGGAGTAGTCGATACAACGAGGTGGCTTTCAATTCTTTTTGCCCAGTCACATTTTTTACCTTGGAATGAAAGTTTGTAGTGCGTAAGGTAATGTTTTAGTTCTACTTTTGTGAGAGACATTAGCTTTCCCTTATCAGCTAATTCTTTCCAATTGTAATCAGAAAACGTCTTCGCCTGCTTTAAAAGTTTCTTCCTTTCTTTCTCTCTAGCACGAATGAGTGCACATGTGTTAAGCTCTTCTAAATATTTATATTGTGCAAAAAAGATGAAGAGGATTTCACCTTTAAATTGGGTACTCCTTTTATAAAAAAGGAGCATTTGTCCTCTTTAAATGCAAAATTTCTACAGCCCAAAAGACATTTAGGGGCACTTCAATATCTGCTAGAAAACAATTGCTTTCATGGAGATGCAATAGAATCCATCCAAAGCATCATATCTGTCCTAGAGGTACAGAAGATTACAAAGAAAAAACGAAATACCGGGAAAAAAGCATCTAGCAAGGTATCATGTGGACAGAAAACACTTCATGACCTGTTTGGGAAAGTGTCAACGGCTATTAACCTTAAAAGAGAGGAAGAAGAAGGAGAAAATGAAGAGGGAGGCGAAGAAGAAGAGGAGCTGGATGAAGAAGGAGAGCTTGATGAAGAGAGAAAGCTCGATGAACAAGGAGAGAATGAAGGAGACGATGAAAAAGAATATAGGAGTGATGGTGGTAATAGTTTGGATTGTCCTGAATTTGAACTTTAATAGCAATTAATAGAAAATATTTGATTGCATATTATCTTTATTAAAACATTACTGCTTTTTATGTTACTGTTAAGATAGTTCATTATAAAACATTTGTATTTTACTGATGATCATCACATTAAATGTTGTGATGGGTTGACACTGTTGATTCGACGTATTTAAAGCTTTTTGTATTGCCATTTTAGTACAATCCATGCCAGATCAATATATTATACTATAGCTTGTATTGTTGCCCATTTGTTTACCTTTTGTCCTTATCATTATCCTGATTATAGACTGTTGTTGAAATCTATCCCCTGAATTCCTTAATGCCTTTTTAAGCCCCCCCCCCTTTATGTCACTCAATGGCTTTAGAACCCCCCCTATTTCGTGCAAGTATGTTTCAAAGCCCCCCCTACTTTTCCTCCAGCCCCCCCCAAGGCATAATTTATGAAAGGTCCCTTAGTTAGTTGATAACTATGTAGTTGATAACTAAATACTATTAAGCGCTAAATAGTTAGGAGTTGTTTCACGCTTATATGGCATGCACTCTATAAATAGACCTCAACTTAAAAAAAAATTATACAGCGTAATTTCTATTGAGAAACTCATGAATGAGTTGTTTATTAGTGCTAAATCTATATATCTCACATTATAAATAGATATGAATAATCCTGTATGTAGGTAATCGACACGTCTCGTCTTGGCAGAGTACTAAGTTTATAACAAATTACCATAAAGCCATTCAAATGCCCTAATAAAATTAAAGTACAAAGTACGGCATACTACAGTAAATGTAATCAACAAATGGCAATAAGGATGTGAAGTAAATGATGTTTTGGTCGATGTCGCCCGTAAAAATTAGTGAAGTAAAAACTTAATAGATGGAAATATTGGAAATGATATCAGCATAAAATGAACATCAAATTTGATTGTACAAGAAAATGGTTGAAAATAGAATTTAGCACTAAGAATCATGGTCGTCGGAAGGTGGTCGAATAAATGATCGCAACTTTGCCCAGAATATTATTTGTCTTAAGTTTATGCCTTGGCGCATTGTTAGTTAGTTGATAACTATGTAGTTGATAACAAAATACTATTAAGCGCTAAATAGTTAGGAATTGTTTCACGCTTATATGGCATGCACTCTAGCTTCTGCATATTTAAGTCATGAAAAGAATACATTTTAATCTATCAGCAATCAGCGATTAAATAAAAAGTTGAGAAATTTTTAGATCAAATGGCAAGATGATATTCCAATCTTTAGTCGTGTAAAAGCCTATTCTATGGGAGCGATTTTTATAAAGTGTTTAATTTTGCATTGATATTTTTGTTGTTTGATTTTATTATTTTGTTTTTTTTCATTCTGACTATTGACAATTTTCCGAGAGAACAAAATTCCACATTATGCAAATCACATAAATCAGTGGCACATTGCGATAATTCCTTTTTCTATAGTACAGACACACAGAAAAAAGCTTTATAATACGTTTTGTATCTTTCAAACATATAGAAAATAGCGTAATATTTCAGCTTTTTTGATTTCGCATTCGGTCTTGAACAAACAATATAACCGATTTGTTTTTAGATTAATTTCTAATAACACCATTCAGCTAATCCTTCAAATCATAGTTCAAATTTATATTTTTTGACTATTTTGCTTTTTCCTAAATTCAACTGAAGAGAACAAGTCAAAAATAGAAAATAGACATGTATGCGATTTGCATAATGTTTTCTATTTTTGACTTGTTCTCTTCAGTTGAATTTAGGAAAAAGAAAAATATAGTAAATATCTAAAAATTAAACCACAGTTTGATGTTAAAGTACGATTTCGTGGTATGAGAAAGTAGGTGTTTTTTTACTACTCGCGTGACGAATTTTGTCAATTTTCGTCAAAATCGATTATTGTCTATTTTCTCCTAAATTAAAAAAGAACTTGCCCAAAGAACCCCCATTCCACTACCTACGTACTTAGGCCTACCTGTAGACAAAATATGAGCTAGGTCATTTTTTGGGGCCGTGGCCAAGAAAATGAAATTTTTGCTCGATCCTTACTGACATTTACACTTAAATAACTCAACTTATTTTTACATAAACTATTCTACACTTGATACTTTCACAAATATTTCATTAGTGTAGCAATTTACTTTTCTGCTGAAGAGGGATCTCTGGTCTCTTCTTTATCTTGCCTGGATTTACAACCAGTGGTTTTCCAAGATTATTTAGCTCACGCGAAAATGCCTTTATTGTCCAAAAAAACTCGGCACAAATACATATTTTACTGGTTGATTCAAATTGGCTTAGTTTGTTTTCCTCTATCCCAGCTATTAAATGTTTTGGTAATAAAACGTTGATAACGATTTCAATGATTTGTTTGTGGTTTCCAAACACATTGTCTCCAGAACGCACAGAGTAAATCTGAGTCCCTATATTTATTTTCCAGTTATCTCTTTAGTCGAAAGCCAGACATATGAATGCACCTCTCAAACGAGTCGTTATGCCAAATTTCTGTACACTTGTTGTAATTATTTATCCTTTGAAGAGTCATTGATGTCTTTAGTTATATACATCATTGGATGCCTTACTTTCTTTTCACATATCCTTAAGTTACACCAACATATTGTAAACTAAATGTACAGCTATCCTTTGGAGTTACGTTAATCACATGTTGAAATGTCAATGAAGTCGCTGGTTATATCATACCATTTGAAGTCTTTCTTGTTTTCATATATGGCACCGAGTTAATGTCCACTTAATATGTACAGCTATCCTTGTGTGGAAGTGCCAATGATGTCTTTCTTACCATTTGAAGTCTTTCTTGTTTTCATATATCCTTAACATCGCACATTAATGTAGTATGTCAATCTACCTTTGGAATGTTAATCACTTGTGAAAGTGTTATTGATCATAGGCTGTCATCAGGTACTTTATACCTGTTTGTTGTCACAAGTGTCCATGCTGTTGTATGTTTCTAAGTCGTCTTCAAGGGATCTCTTGACACCAACTAGTAAAGTAAAACATGTCTAATTAGACATTACGATGGTATAATAATGATGATGATGGTAATCAGGTGATTAACATCACTATCATCATCAGCAGCAGCAGCACCACCATCACCAATGGTGATGATGGTGTTGGTGACGATAGTGATGATGTACATGGTGGTGATGATGGTGAAGGTGATGGTGGTGATGATGATGATGATGGTGATGATAAAGACTGGTGATGAATTAATGATGGTGTTGGTGACGATAGTGATGATGTCCATGGTGGTGATGATGTTGAAGAAGGTGATGATCATGATAGTGATGATGATGATGATAGCAATGATGGTGGTAATGATGTTTACGATTATGATGGTGGTGATGATGATGATGGTGATGATGGTGGTAATAGCAATGATGGTGCTGACTATGATGTTGATTGAATCTCACCATGCTGTCTTGCAATGTGTTCACTGTTGCTTGACTGTCTCCTGGCTTGGTAGTTTGCTAAGTAAATAGGCTCATATTCCTAAAAGAATCACCTGATATGTTATTATAGTATTCACTTGATGATTTATTGGTTGATTGATTTGTTTATTCCATTGAAATGCTAATTGTCAGGTTTGTTGGTTGATTGTTTGACTGGCTGATTGGCTAATCAAGTAATCAATAGATTGGTTGAATCATTGGTTGTTTGTTTGTTAGATTGAATTAATGATTCATTCCCTGAATATTCATTTATTAGCTATTGATTTAATATTACTGCAGATACAACATCCACTAGATATTACTACCATTAATATTACTGCAGATACAACATCCACTAGATATTACTAACCATTAATATTACTGCAGATACAACATCCACTAGATAATATACCAACCATTAATATTACTGCAGATACAACATCCACTAGATATTACTAACCATTAATATTACTGCAGATACAACATCCACTAGATAATACCAACCATTAATATTACTGCAGATACAACATCCACTAGATAATACCAACCATTAATATTACTGCAGATACAACATCCACTAGATATTACTAACCATTAATATTACTGCAGATACAACATCCACTAGATATTACTAACCATTAATATTACTGCAGATACAACATCCACTAGATATTACTAACCATTAATATTACTGCAGATACAACATCCACTAGACATTACTAACCATTAATATTATTGCAGATACAACATCCACTAGATATTACTAACCATTAATATTACTACAGATACAACATCCACTAGATATTACTAACCATTAATATTACTGCAGATACAACATCCACTAGATATTACTAACCATTAATATTACTGCAGATACAACATCCACTAGATATTACTAACCATTAATATTACTGCAGATACAACATCCACTAGATATTACTAACCATTAATATTACTGCAGATACAACATCCACTAGATATTACTAACCATTAATATTACTGCAGATACAACATCCACTAGATATTACTAACCATTAATATTACTGCAGATACAACATCCACTAGATATTACTAACCATTAATATTACTGCAGATACAACATCCACTAGATATTACTAACCATTAATATTACTGCAGATACAACATCCACTAGATATTACTAACCATTAATATTACTGCAGATACAACATCCACTAGATATTACTAACCATTAATATTACTGCAGATACAACATCCACTAGATATTACTAACCATTAATATTACTGCAGATACAACATCCACTAGATATTACTAACCATTAATATTACTGCAGATACAACATCCACTAGATATTACTAACCATTAATATTACTGCAGATACAACATCCACTAGATATTACTAACCATTAATATTACTGCAGATACAACATCCACTAGATATTACTAACCATTAATATTACTACAGATACAACATCCACTAGATATTACTAACCATTAATATTACTGCAGATACAACATCCACTAGATATTACTAACCATTAATATTACTGCAGATACAACATCCACTAGATATTACTAACCATTAATATTACTGCAGATACAACATCCACTAGATATTACTAACCATTAATATTACTGCAGATACAACATCCACTAGATATTACTAACCATTAATATTACTGCAGATACAACATCCACTAGATATTACTAACCATTAATATTACTGCAGATACAACATCCACTAGATATTACTAACCATTAATATTACTGCAGATACAACATCCACTAGATATTACTAACCATTAATATTACTGCAGATACAACATCCACTAGATATTACTAACCATTAATATTACTGCAGATACAACATCCACTAGATATTACCAACCATTAATATTACTGCAGATACAACATCCACTAGATATTACTAACCATTAATATTACTGCAGATACAACATCCACTAGATATTACTAACCATTAATATTACTGCAGATACAACATCCACTAGATATTACTAACCATTAATATTACTGCAGATACAACATCCACTAGATATTACTAACCATTAATATTACTGCAGATACAACATCCACTAGATATTACTAACCATTAATATTACTGCAGATACAACATCCACTAGATATTACTAACCATTAATATTACTGCAGATACAACATCCACTAGATATTACTAACCATTAATATTACTGCAGATACAACATCCACTAGATATTACTAACCATTAATATTACTGCAGATACAACATCCACTAGATATTACTAACCATTAATATTACTGCAGATACAACATCCACTAGATATTACTAACCATTAATATTACTGCAGATACAACATCCACTAGATATTACTAACCATTAATATTACTGCAGATACAACATCCACTAGATATTACTAACCATTAATATTACTGCAGAAACAACATCCACTAGATATTACTAACCATTAATATTACTGCAGATACAACATCCACTAGATATTACTAACCATTAATATTACTGCAGATACAACATCCACTAGATATTACTAACCATTAATATTACTGCAGATACAACATCCACTAGATATTACTAACCATTAATATTACTGCAGATACAACATCCACTAGATATTACTAACCATTAATATTACTGCAGATACAACATCCACTAGATATTACCAACCATTAATATTACTGCAGATACAACATCCACTAGATATTACTAACCATTAATATTACTGCAGATACAACATCCACTAGATATTACTAACCATTAATATTACTGCAGATACAACATCCACTAGATATTACTAACCATTAATATTACTGCAGATACAACATCCACTAGATATTACTGACCATTAATATTGTTGTATCTCGAGTGGATTTTAGTAGAATATTTAGTTAGAAATTAGGAATAACGGTAAGCAAACGTACCACACATGTGCTCGCTAGAATGTTCACTTTACTACGCATGACTAATGACCTAATACACAGGAACTCCATAACAAATATTACTGCAGATACAACATCCACTAGATATTACTACCATTAATATTACTGCAGATACAACATCCACTAGATATTACTACCATTAATATTACTGCAGATACAACATCCACTAGATATTACTAACCATTAATATTACTGCAGATACAACATCCACTAGATAATATACCAACCATTAATATTACTGCAGATACAACATCCACTAGATATTACTAACCATTAATATTACTGCAGATACAACATCCACTAGTCAAGATATTACTACCATTAATATTACTGCAGATACAACATCCACTAGATATTACTAACCATTAATATTACTGCAGATACAACATCCACTAGATATTACTAACCATTAATATTACTACAGATACAACATCCACTAGATATTACTAACCATTAATATTACTGCAGATACAACATCCACTAGATAATACCAACCATTAATATTACTGCAGATACAACATCCACTAGATAATACTACCATTAATATTACTGCAGATACAACATCCACTAGACATTACTAACCATTAATATTACTGCAGATACAACATCCACTAGATATTACCAACCATTAATATTACTACAGATACAACATCCACTAGATATTACTAACCATTAATATTACTACAGATACAACATCCACTAGATAATACCAACCATTAATATTACTACAGATACAACATCCACTAGATATTACTAACCATTAATATTACTGCAGATACAACATCCACTAGATATTACTAACCATTAATATTACTGCAGATACAACATCCACTAGATATTACTAACCATTAATATTACTGCAGATACAACATCCACTAGATAATACTAACCATTAATATTACTACAGATACAACATCCACTAGATATTACTAACCATTAATATTACTGCAGATACAACATCCACTAGATATTACTAACCATTAATATTACTACAGATACAACATCCACTAGATATTACTAACCATTAATATTACTGCAGATACAACATCCACTAGATATTACTAACCATTAATATTACTGCAGATACAACATCCACTAGATATTACTAACCATTAATATTACTGCAGATACAACATCCACTAGATATTACTAACCATTAATATTACTGCAGATACAACATCCACTAGATATTACTAACCATTAATATTACTGCAGATACAACATCCACTAGATATTACTAACCATTAATATTACTGCAGATACAACATCCACTAGATATTACTAACCATTCATATTACTGCAGATACAACATCCACTAGATATTACTAACCATTAATATTACTGCAGATACAACATCCACTAGATATTACTAACCATTAATATTACTGCAGATACAACATCCACTAGATATTACTAACCATTAATATTACTGCAGATACAACATCCACTAGATATTACTAACCATTAATATTACTGCAGATACAACATCCACTAGATATTACTACCATTAATATTACTGCAGATACAACATCCACTAGATAATACCAACCATTAATATTACTGCAGATACAACATCCACTAGATAATACCAACCATTAATATTACTGCAGATACAACATCCACTAGATATTACTACCATTAATATTACTGCAGATACAACATCCACTAGATATTACTACCATTAATATTACTGCAGATACAACATCCACTAGATAATACCAACCATTAATATTACTGCAGATACAACATCCACTAGATAATACCAACCATTAATATTACTGCAGATACAACATCCACTAGATATTACTACCATTAATATTACTGCAGATACAACATCCACTAGATATTACTAACCATTAATATTACTGCAGATACAACATCCACTAGTCAAGATATTACTACCATTAATATTACTGCAGATACAACATCCACTAGATATTACTAACCATTAATATTACTACAGATACAACATCCACTAGATATTACTAACCATTAATATTACTGCAGATACAACATCCACTAGATAATACCAACCATTAATATTACTGCAGATACAACATCCACTAGATAATACTACCATTAATATTACTGCAGATACAACATCCACTAGATATTACTACCATTAATATTACTGCAGATACAACATCCACTAGATATTACTAACCATTAATATTGTTGTATCTCGAGTGGATTTTAGTAGAATATTTAGTTAGAAATTAGGAATAACGGTAAGCAAACGTACCACACATGTGCTCGCTAGAATGTTCACTTTACTACGCATGACTAATGACCTAATACACAGGAACTCCATAACAAATATTACTGCAGATACAACATCCACTAGATATTACTACCATTAATATTACTGCAGATACAACATCCACTAGATATTACTACCATTAATATTACTGCAGATACAACATCCACTAGATATTACTAACCATTAATATTACTGCAGATACAACATCCACTAGATAATATACCAACCATTAATATTACTGCAGATACAACATCCACTAGATATTACTAACCATTAATATTACTGCAGATACAACATCCACTAGTCAAGATATTACTACCATTAATATTACTGCAGATACAACATCCACTAGATATTACTAACCATTAATATTACTGCAGATACAACATCCACTAGATATTACTAACCATTAATATTACTACAGATACAACATCCACTAGATATTACTAACCATTAATATTACTGCAGATACAACATCCACTAGATAATACCAACCATTAATATTACTGCAGATACAACATCCACTAGATAATACTACCATTAATATTACTGCAGATACAACATCCACTAGACATTACTAACCATTAATATTACTGCAGATACAACATCCACTAGATATTACCAACCATTAATATTACTACAGATACAACATCCACTAGATATTACTAACCATTAATATTACTACAGATACAACATCCACTAGATAATACCAACCATTAATATTACTACAGATACAACATCCACTAGATATTACTAACCATTAATATTACTGCAGATACAACATCCACTAGATATTACTAACCATTAATATTACTACAGATACAACATCCACTAGATATTACTAACCATTAATATTACTGCAGATACAACATCCACTAGATAATACCAACCATTAATATTACTGCAGATACAACATCCACTAGATAATACTACCATTAATATTACTGCAGATACAACATCCACTAGACATTACTAACCATTAATATTACTGCAGATACAACATCCACTAGATATTACCAACCATTAATATTACTACAGATACAACATCCACTAGATATTACTAACCATTAATATTACTACAGATACAACATCCACTAGATAATACCAACCATTAATATTACTACAGATACAACATCCACTAGATATTACTAACCATTAATATTACTGCAGATACAACATCCACTAGATATTACTAACCATTAATATTACTGCAGATACAACATCCACTAGATATTACTAACCATTAATATTACTGCAGATACAACATCCACTAGATATTACTACCATTAATATTACTGCAGATACAACATCCACTAGATATTACTAACCATTAATATTACTGCAGATACAACATCCACTAGATATTACTAACCATTAATATTACTACAGATACAACATCCACTAGATATTACTAACCATTAATATTACTACAGATACAACATCCACTAGATATTACCAACCATTAATATTACTACAGATACAACATCCACTAGATATTACTAACCATTAATATTACTACAGATACAACATCCACTAGATATTACTAACCATTAATATTACTACAGATACAACATCCACTAGATATTACCAACCATTAATATTACTGCAGATACAACATCCACTAGATATTACTAACCATTAATATTACTGCAGATACAACATCCACTAGATATTACTAACCATTAATATTACTACAGATACAACATCCACTAGATATTACTAACCATTAATATTACTGCAGATACAACATCCACTAGTCAAGATATTACTACCATTAATATTACTGCAGATACAACATCCACTAGATATTACTAACCATTCATATTACTGCAGATACAACATCCACTAGATATTACTAACCATTAATATTACTGCAGATACAACATCCACTAGATATTACTAACCATTAATATTACTACAGATACAACATCCACTAGATATTACTAACCATTAACATTACTGCAGATACAACATCCACTAGATATTACTAACCATTAATATTACTGCAGATACAACATCCACTAGATATTACTAACCATTAATATTACTGCAGATACAACATCCACTAGATATTACTAACCATTAATATTACTGCAGATACAACATCCACTAGATATTACTGACCATTAATATTGTTGTATCTCGAGTGGATTTTAGTAGAATATTTAGTTAGAAATTAGGAATAACGGTAAGCAAACGTACCACACATGTGCTCGCTAGAATGTTCACTTTACTACGCATGACTAATGACCTAATACACAGGAACTCCATAACAAATATTACTGCAGATACAACATCCACTAGATATTACTACCATTAATATTACTGCAGATACAACATCCACTAGATATTACTAACCATTAATATTACTGCAGATACAACATCCACTAGATAATATACCAACCATTAATATTAGTGCAGATACAACATCCACTAGATATTACTAACCATTAATATTACTGCAGATACAACATCCACTAGATATTACTAACCATTAATATTACTACAGATACAACATCCACTAGATATTACTAACCATTAATATTACTGCAGATACAACATCCACTAGATATTACTAACCATTAATATTACTGCAGATACAACATCCACTAGTCAAGATATTACTACCATTAATATTACTGCAGATACAACATCCACTAGATATTACTAACCATTAATATTACTACAGATACAACATCCACTAGATATTACTAACCATTAATATTACTACAGATACAACATCCACTAGATATTACCAACCATTAATATTACTGCAGATACAACATCCACTAGATATTACTAACCATTAATATTACTGCAGATACAACATCCACTAGATATTACTGACCATTAATATTGTTGTATCTCGAGTGGATTTTAGTAGAATATTTAGTTAGAAATTAGGAATAACGGTAAGCAAACGTACCACACATGTGCTCGCTAGAATGTTCACTTTACTACGCATGACTAATGACCTAATACACAGGAACTCCATAACAAATATTACTGCAGATACAACATCCACTAGATATTACTACCATTAATATTACTGCAGATACAACATCCACTAGATATTACTAACCATTAATATTACTGCAGATACAACATCCACTAGATAATATACCAACCATTAATATTACTGCAGATACAACATCCACTAGATATTACTAACCATTAATATTACTGCAGATACAACATCCACTAGATATTACTAACCATTAATATTACTACAGATACAACATCCACTAGATATTACTAACCATTAATATTACTGCAGATACAACATCCACTAGATATTACTAACCATTAATATTACTGCAGATACAACATCCACTAGATATTACTGACCATTAATATTGTTGTATCTCGAGTGGATTTTAGTAGAATATTTAGTTAGAAATTAGGAATAACGGTAAGCAAACGTACCACACATGTGCTCGCTAGAATGTTCACTTTACTACGCATGACTAATGACCTAATACACAGGAACTCCATAACAAATATTACTGCAGATACAACATCCAATATTACTAACCATTAATATTACTGCAGATACAACATCCACTAGATATTACTAACCATTAATATTACTGCAGATACAACATCCACTAGATATTACTAACCATTCATATTACTGCAGATATAACATCCACTAGATATTACTAACCATTAATATTACTGCAGATACAACATCCACTAGATATTACTAACCATTCATATTACTGCAGATACAACATCCACTAGATATTACTAACCATTAATATTACTGCAGATACAACATCCACTAGATATTACTAACCATTCATATTACTGCAGATACAACATCCACTAGACATTACTAACCATTAATATTACTGCAGATACAACATCCACTAGATATTACTAACCATTAATATTATTGCAGATACAACATCCACTAGATATTACTAACCATTCATATTACTGCAGATACAACATCCACTAGACATTACTAACCATTAATATTACTGCAGATACAACATCCACTAGATATTACTAACCATTAATATTACTGCAGATACAACATCCACTAGATATTACTAACCATTAATATTACTGCAGATACAACATCCACTAGATATTACCAACCATTAATATTACTGCAGATACAACATCCACTAGATATTACTAACCATTAATATTACTGCAGATACAACATCCACTAGATAATACTAACCATTAATATTACTGCAGATACAACATCCACTAGATATTACTAACCATTAATATTACTGCAGATACAACATCCACTAGATAATACTAACCATTAATTGTTGCACAAATCCTTCATTGGGATTAATACAGAATCGCTTCTGCTGAACATGCTGAAAGGCATCCCTACAACATGAAATAATTATATTCAGTGACAACTATTTGGCACCGTGAAGTGTAGATTCAGGGGGGTGCAGTGTAGTGCTTCAGACACCCCTTACATCCTAGTTATGACTTAGATTCTTCTTCTAAAGACTAATCTTTGTTTGGCGAAAGCTCAATCTATTTGATTTTTCCTAAATGGAAAGAGCCTGACATATATTGTGTTGATTGGCCTTGCAAACACTTTTTAATTTGTGTCATTCTCAACACTCTAACACAGGAAACCCAAAAGCTATTACCAAGGACACTGGATTTGTTTATGTTTTTAGAGCTAAAGGGAATGCAATGGTAATGAATCCAAGCAGAAAGAAAATATTTTCAATTCATGATTGTTTGCTTTAATTATAATTACCTATACGTCAGACCATATGTTTCCATTATGTATGCAATCATTAGGGCTCCACTGTTGATATTAAAACAACAAAACACATAATTTTATTAAATTGTTACGTCACTACAGCCTCCCCTTCAAGCCACCTAATTTCTGTTTCACTCAATTTGTGAGCAAATGAGGGACTGCTTTTAACATGAACCCCCCTCCCCCCTCTTCTGCAATTTATTGGCTTCTAGCTGCTGGTAAATACCAAAGGAAGCACAAAGAAGAAGTAAAGGAGGCAGACTTCAAGAGATGTGCAAAACCATAATGTACTGTCAATTAGATAATACATCAAAGGAAAATATATATAAATTGTCACTGATTTGGCTATCAAACTATAAAAGTATTTGAAAATACTTGAGGTATTAATTCACTGGCTTTACAATGGAAACATTTCAAAATTTGACAACTTCATGGTAAAAAGGCCGGTTCTTACCTTCTAGAGATTCCTGCATTTCCATGAAGGAGAACCTGACCTGGTGCACAGTAACATAATTGTAAATAAGAAACTACTGCACATATATTTATCACAACTCTTTGGGAAAATTCATAGTGGCTTTGCACAGGTTATCTCCAGTGAAGTATAATTTATGCTGCACAAGTGAGATCACAATAGTGAGTCATTTTCAAAAGAAAATAATCCCTTTGTTTCACTGTTATTGTGACCTCATTTGTGGGCATGAATTCTATTAATAACACTGGAGATAAGCCCTTTGCACTGTCACATATGGCAGCCATGACAGGAGTCAGAGATAAGGGATAGTTTTCCTCTGGCAGACTAAAATAATATCAGTATGGATTCTATTGTTTGTATCTTTACCTCCATTGGAAAGGCACTCATCAATAAAAGCTTTAACCTGAAATAAATATTAATTGAAATATCCAATAAGCAAATCACACATACATTTATAATGATTATAAATTATTGCTTACCTTTGGAAAATGTTTGATAATGTTTTCTGTTGGTAAGTCAGCTACATCTAACACCAAATACCTAGGAAGTCACACAAAACAATCATGTCAGTTACCAACATGGATGTCATTCAAATTACTAACAATTTTCATGTACCTGAAATCATTGATAAAATTAGGTTTGATAAAGTTTGCTTCAATACTTTGTCTTATACAGACTATATGGGTGATCTGCTGCATCTTGAGATTCTGAAACTAAAAACAATATTATGATATGTTATCATATCTACATGAACAATCACAAAATAATTCTAGATATAAAAAGGAAAAAAATTGTTTTCGTTAAAAAATGGATTTTATAAAACAGATGCTGTCCTCGAAAGAACCTCACATAAATTTAATCAATGACAGTTATTTGAGTGGATCGATAAATTGCTTATTCTTTGAATTGGATAGTGGATATGGTCTCTGCACAATTGTCCCCTCCCCCCTGCTTTTTCACAAAGCAGGAGGGGAGGGGAGGGGACACACGTACACTGACTAGCTGATGGCAGAATATGAATAGTAACTAACAAAATTATAAATTAAAATCTATTTTGCACTGGCTACAATTTGAAATGTTGTAAAAGAAATTCTGCAGCTACCTGACTCTTCATAGCAGATGAATATGGACCAAGAAAGATCCCAGGAACAATCTCCTATAAGTACAAAAAAATAAAAAAATATTGTTTTAGAAAAAAATCATAAAGTGACCAGAATATAAATAATAGAAAAAAAGATTCTAATGACAGCCTAGGATTGTGATTGAAAATAATTAAATAAATACAAAAACAACTAACCTGCATTTCTCTTCTCTTTGAGTAGGTCCAGTCCTGTATTCAAAAAATAAATCGTTACTATCAATAACAATTAATTTCTCAATCATATAAAACTTAGCTTAATATTTATTTTATATGTAAAAATAATATCAAAAATGAAAATCGCAAAAATCACGAATTCAAATATAAAAAAATAGAATACAAGTTAGGTAAAAGTATCATGTTCTTTTATATATGTGCTCTATTAAATTAAAAGGACAACAGAAACATTATACAATAACAGATAATTGCACTACATTCATGATCTGATTGATAGACGACTTGATTGATCAATTTTTCTCTAAGTAAAAAAATCTCATATTTTCAAATGAAAATAGACATTTTCATTAAGAAGAAAATAAAGCAACGCTGGGTCTCAACAAAATATAAAACAAAACCTTTGTATCCAAAAGTAATAAAGGTTAAATAGTACTTTCTATAAAACACAGACACAATAATCAAATGAAAACAACATAAGCTTGTCAAGTCTTACAACAACATCATCTTTGTTGGGTATTTCTGGAAAACCATTGAACGACGAACACAAACTCGCAGCTGGCTGCATCTGGAAAACACTCTTACGAACTTCCTTAAATAGCAAAATCTTGAGAAGCTACTGCTTAAGAAGTAAAAATTACATGGTTTTCTTCAAAAGAACAAATTTCACTGTCAGCCCGCCATTTTGTTGTCATTTTGATAGTAGTACTCAGTCCTATGTTAAAGAAACACGGCCGTTTGAATCCGAGGAGCCACCAAGTATTTTCGAAATGGCGTCGCAGGAACCTACGAGAAGTTACACGAACGAGCAGCTCAATTCTGATGCCGTCTCCAAGAAAGATATCATCAAATTTCTTCAAGAGAATGCAAACTTTGAGGTAAGGGTAATTTTTGAAGTTGTATCTTGTGCGATTTGTTGCGCTAGACTCTTTTTTTTGCAACTTGAAAACACGTGCATGTGTTTTGAATTTTTAATTTTCCAAAGGAATTTCGTTTAATAGGTTCTTGTTCGAATTGCAATACTTATTAAATTTTCATATAGAATAATCTTTCCTTCCGTTGTCCTTTGCAGTTTTTATCCGTTTTAGGCATTTTTCTTAGATTTGTGCGAACTCTCAGGGGAGGAGGAAGATCCATGGGAGGGAGGGGTAATTTTGGATAGGTTGCAGCTTATATGCAAGTGGCATTTTCTCTGATTTATACGAATAATCGATAGGTAGGGTTAAGTCGCATTGGAGGGTATACATGATTTATGATAAGTTTTAATTCTGATATCCCTTGCAATTTTTATCCAAATGGCATTTTCTTAGATTTATATGAACTACCAGGGAAGGTAGGGAAATCCCGTGGGAGGGAGGGGTAATTAATGATAGGCTTTCCTTCTGATATTCCTTGCAGTTTTTTTATGCAAGTAGTATGTGCCCTGATTAATAAAAACTCTCATGTGGAAGGGGGGTCCTGTGAGGCTGAGGGATAATTTTATAGGGTGTTTGACTAAACAAACTTTCAACTCTTTTCTTGTGTGCACAGTTTTTGAAAGAGATGAAGCTTAATGGCAAGCTGAACAATATAGCCAAAACAAGCAAGAAAGACCATCTTGTCAACGCATATAATAGTATGTTTGAACAGAAGGCCTTCAAGAAAGAAGGTGAAGCAAGCATGGAAGAACAGTTAAAAGTGGACCAATTAAACAAACAAACTGCTGCCATAGCTCTAGCGGATCAGAAGAAAGCTGAAAAAGAAGAAGAAGAAGCCGCACATGTCAATGAGGTTTGTTCTGGTTATATATAGTTTGAAGTATCTTAAATTTATTAATTATTAAATTGATATTTCATTAGTCTAAAATTTATATCTACAAAGGACGACAATTAACCTTTTCTCATCCATTTGTTCATCCATCCACTCTTTCATAAATTTCTTATCATTACTTAATGATTTTCTATATTTTCACTTCATTCATTTCTTTATTCATTAATTTTTTTATTCATTCATTCATCCATCTATCCTTCCATTCATTCTAATTCCACTTTTGACTCATTGAACTAGCTTAGTTGTCCTAAGAATATTTCATACTTGTTTTGTTAGGAGCCTAAATACAAGAAGATTATCCTTAAACCAGGTGACAAGAAAACATTCCCATCCAAGAATGACAAAGTGTCGTGTTTGTACACTGGTAAATTGGAGGATGGTACAATCTTTGATACAAACTGCTCAGGTATATTCATTGTTGTTAAAATTAGTTGAATCTAAAACACACCCTAAAAGCTAAAGTAAGGAAAAGCTAGTATTTTACTTAGACAAGTAAGAGGAAGTTAGCCAAAGCACCACTGCTCTGAAACAAGTTGACAACAAAACAAAATGTTTTTTAATGAATGACTGTGAGTGTGTTAGCAATGGAAGAAGATCAATCAATAAGATAAATGCAGTGAATATTTTGTGTCTGAGTTCAACTAAAGTTTTTGTTCTTTATTTTTATTCAGTCACTGCTAGAAAGAACAGAAAGGGCGAAATCAAGCCTCTCATCTTTCCTGTTGGGACAGGGAGGGTGATCAGAGGAGTATGTATGCAAGATAAAGAAGACGTTGTTGTTGATGATTATGGTGGTGGCAGTGATGATGATAAACTTGGATGAAGATGATAAGGCTTGTAGTACTTAGCCAGTAGTCATTTATTTGTCATCATATACAAATTACAATAATTTCAGATATTTACAATATAAATGTGAATATATTACAAAACAGTGGTGGATACACGGGGTGGGGGGTTTCCATGGATTCAACGGAACCCCCCTGGAGCAAATAGTGCCTAAAGTATTGAAAAGCGTTCAGAGAAATTCGCTACATAGCAACATTCATATTACATTACATTTGTTACAGTACAGGCAGTACCGTTTCCTACTCAATACGCAAACAACTCTTTAAAAAATGTTGAACCAAAATGAAACCCCCTTTTGAAAAATCCTGCATCCACCACTGCAATATTAAATAACTCTTTGGCAAGGTTGTCTGAAAGAACGCCAGTGGCTTTTAAGTAGAAAGTGATGATGAAGATGTAATTCTGATGTTAGTGGTGATGTAGTTCATGTCTACATGGTGAACTGCAATGTTACAATGTTGATGATGATTATGAATAAAGTGGTGATTATGATGCCAATGATGATCAAGGGTCATGGTAATTTATATATATTGCCAGTAATTGTTAATGAGATATAATTGAGCACATGATTATGACAACCACTTGATAATGTTAGTCTATAGAAACTCTGGACTAATGATATCAATATCAGTAAATGTATCATCAGAGAATAACTAGATATTTTTTTTCATTCCAGTGGGATGAAGCATTGCTAACAATGAGCAAAGGAGAAAAAGCAGAACTTCACATTGAGCCTGAGTGGGCATATGGAAGAAAAGGACTTCCAGATGCAGGGTATGCTAATATTCTCTATTCAGTTGTTTTGCTCTTCAATAACCCAATTCATGCTATTTTCAATAAATTTTAAACAAAATTAATTTTAAGTCTCAACTTTCATATCAGAACCTAACAGAGGGGGTGTTAGGTCTTGCATAATGTCAGAATGCAGTAAATAGAATCTTGCAGTAATAATTTTATTTACAAAAAGGCACTCTGATGACAAGATTATGTCTTTCTGTTCATATATTTTGGAACAGTATTTGGTTCTCTTTTATTTTTTGTATGGTATTTTGGCTATTGAAAGAGTCGCACTACGTTTAAAGACTCGGTATTCAGCAGAAAAATTAGAAAATACTGAAAAACCATTGTGTTTTAATGGTAATATAATCTAAACAATATTTCAGTGTGGTATAGCAGTATTCAGACCTCCATGGCCCTTTACATCCTCCTACAAAAACGTGCTGAATTAAAAAATATACAATCTTGCATAAAATAATGTTCCATATTCATGCAGTTTAATAATGGTGAAAAGCGTAACAGGATTATTAAAGTGTTGCATTTTTGCATTTTCAAATTCACTTATCTGGTATTTCTGGCAATAGTATGAATGAAATCTCAGATGAAGCTGAACACCATCTCCTTGTATAAATACATGCATAACTTTAGATTTTTAAAAATTGTATTTGTTTTCTTTTTCAGAATCCCTCCATTTGCCAAGCTGATCTTTGAAGTTGAGTTGGTGAATATTGCCGACTGATTTCAAGCACATGATGATGCAATTTTAGTAGAACACAAATGATATTGTCATGTGACCTTGTCAGTCTTTAATGCTGTTATGAAATTTGTACATAGTTACCTGTTGTAATAACATTAAAAACTCATTATCTTTCAATGTCCTTTTTTGATCATTAATTTATAAATACAAGGAAATACACCAAATCAAAATGTGGCAGACGGCACAGTTATGTACTGGAGCAAGAAACTGAAACAAGGCCAGTCAGTTGTAGCACATCAACAGTGTTTTGTGTTGATTGTTATGTGGTACGTAGTTTAACTACAAATATAATTGTTTCCATGGGTATTTTTGTACCATTTTTCAACAACGACAAAGCCTGAAGATGAACTGCTCACAAAGGCTACTGACTAACCTAGTTCCGGGGATTGTCTTCCATTTTCCGATTAGGCATATACCTTTTTTTCAAAAAGTAGAGTTTTACAATTAGAAATGTATTTATCTTTTTCTGAAAGTAAAATTTTCTCACTCAACACAAGTTTCATTAGGAAATTTTACTGCTAATGTTCTTGGATAGAAAGTCGATTTATAATCAAAGTTTTCTTATAAATGTTTGTGTTCTTTGAGAAGTAAAACACCGTGAACAGACTTTTTCTAACATAGTACAAGCGAAGGTAACAGTATTATTGATTGTTTTTGTCGATAATGGATGAATCGTGGAAAGTCGATTTTTTGACCCGGTGTATAAGTCGAGGTCGACTTTTTGAGCTGAAAATTTGACGAAAAAAGGTTGACTTATACACCGGTATATACGGTAGACACGGAGAGAGAGGAGCTGGGGGGCTGCAGCTCCCTCCTCTTCTTAGCGCTAAAAAATAGAAATACAAATAATCCAAATAATAATTATCCTCAAAAGGTTTTTTTTTTCTTTTTAATATTATCATTTTTGTTGATGTGGATGCATGACGTGGATGTTTTGTTTTTTGTGACCTAAGAAAAAAGTTATCTTTTGTCTGTCAGTCCCTCGACTTTTCAACATACTCTGCAGTCCCTGGCGTAATATGGTTAGAAATCAGGTACATGGAATCAATGACCAAGAAGCATTCAGTGGCCATCAAAGTGAGACTAGTCTTGATAATGATTTTTAGTGACGCGTGGATGATATTAGTACTGGGTTACAATCCCGGGGGGGGGGGGGTACTACCCTATATCGACTATACGGGGATGATCCGCTGAACAGGGTATGGTTTTTCGACCTTGGTGTCATGAACAGGGTATCTAATTCTACTCTATTTCCGATTTAATCCAAACTTCCTGTCATACTCAGGGCCCAAAAAATGAGAGAAATTATTTTGCATTCAGGAAATCGGCAGGAATAAGATCGTTGACTTAAAAAAAAAAGATAAGAGCAGCACGTGTGTCTGAATTGATATATTTATACAAATCATATAATGTTTGTAAACAATTGTAATTTGTCATAAACAGGGTATGGAAGTTAGGTATTTTTTGTCATAAACAGGGTAACCCCTACAGGATCCCAGCGGAACACCCCTACCCAAATCTGAAGGGAGTACCCCCCCCCCCCCCCCCCGGGGTTACAATGTTACCAGAAGCAGGAATGTCCAACATCCTTGACCTGAATTACAAATAGAATATATTACACTGTCTTTTCAGTCTATTATACTAAGATGGCTGTCACAGAGGTATGGCATAGGAGTGAAAGCACTCTGGGAGAGAAAGTACAACACTTGTTATAATCTGGTTTCTGACCTGGGACCTTAACCTTTGCATTCAGTCAGGGGCGAGTCATCCTCGGGAACTCAGGGATTTAAATCTGTCACTCGGTTCCTCACTCCCAGAGGAACCAAGTAACAGACATAACCCCTGGGTTTCCTCCAGAGGAACCGAGTGACAGATATAACCCCTGGGTTTCCTCCAGAGGAACCAAGTGACAGATATAACCCCTGGGGTCTCGAGGGTGGGGGTTAGTAGGCTTAACCACTATCAGCATCTGCATGTGCTCTGCAAAGAACAGCTGATAATTGATCAGGTCTCTTGATGCGTGGCTCCAACATAGCTGCCAACCCTCCCGGATAAACCTGGAGTCTCCAGATTTTGGGCAAAGGTATGAATCTCCCGGGTAAACGTCAAAGTTGATTTTCCTGTGTTTTAACCGTAATTTCCTCTTGGATAGAAGCCAGACAGAAGCTATAATCTCTAGGTTATTTAAACAAAGATACGTACAACCTTTTTTTTTTTTTTTGTTCGAAAAATTTCAAAGGGAAAACAAAATGGCGGACATCAGGGCGATCTCAAGATCAGAAACGGCCAGGGGTACCGGTTGACAGCTCTGCTCCACAGATAGAGCTAGCATGCATGTCGATAGTTTTAAAATGGATGCAGTGGAGAAGGAGAGTTTTCTATCCTACTGGAAGATGCTGCCATATATAGACAGCTAAAAAGCTTACTCACTGCTCCAATAAAAAAAAGTATTTTCAGTTGGTCTTGTAGTTTCTTCAATAAACATTTCTTTTTTCTTCCTTTAGAGAATTCGAAATTTTTATCGATGGGTTTCCTGTGCAGTTAAAAATTGATTGAGCAACCGCTTTTCCGTGGGTAGTGGAGACGGGACCAAATTGAACAAATTATTCATTTGTACAATTTTCATTCAAAATATTATCATTACAATTACATCTATTTTATGCGAGTGAATAAAAAAAAAAAAAAACATTTCGTGTGTTTAATTAAATTTCTTTATTTCTTTTTTTAAGGATTGTCTGCATAAAATGCTAATACCCCCTCCCCCAGAGGGTTAATATTTTAGCGCCTTTGAACATCACAAGTTGAGGCCTGCTTGGACATGTCGGCCTTCGCCTTGAATAATGTTTTGAACGAAGTTGAAGGTTAAAAACGAACGAAAAATGCCGTAATTTGTTCATGAAACGACAAAAATGCCAGGGTAAGTAATAGTTGTCTAAAAAAGATATTTTTTTCGCTTCATGTAGATTCAGCGCTTGTTGAACATTAACTCGTCTTGTGCCCCTGTTGTCCCGAGGGTTGTGAAACTCGGTACGTTTATCTCTAAAGTTTGTGGTTGTGTTTTAAAATAGTACAAATATAACTCGATGCAAGTCTAATATTTATCTTTGGTGTGATTAAAATCGCTTCTCGTCGATTTAAATCGAATTTTGGGGAATAGATTTAAGCTTATGTCGAGTTCTGTTAATTCAATTTTCTACGAATCCCCGACTGAGCCATAACTGAAATAAAACATCGACATGTCGTTTGATATCTGGTTCCCAATCTTAATTAAAAACGACAAAATATAGGTTAAAAGTAATTGACGTTTGTTGGTATAATTCTAGAATTGTCTTTTATCTTTTTTTCAGTAAAAAAATAGTATTTTTGTAGAAATAATTATGTAATTTAGAGTGAGTTCAGATTTAGTTGCGTGACACTGTAAACAAATATATTTTTTCTTTAAACAAAACCCACGAGGCACTCATGCACGATTTAAGACTTTCATAATTTTATGTTGGCTCCATAAGTATAGTATAATTTGTTATTCTCTGACCAGTGCCAAAGCTGATGATGATTAAGGTCTTGCCAATTGGTGATAGTTATCACATGATGGAGGATGGTGATGATGATGATAATGATCCTAATCTAGCTAGATTCAGGTGCAATCAAGACTTTAAAAATCTTTGGATTTGCCCCATGTGAATTATAATAGATGTCGCATATGTAAAATTAAGCTTTGTTAAAACATAATGTCATGTATTTTGGTTTTATATAGAAAATGGTTGTTATTATGAATGTTTGCAATTGGCGGATGACTAATAAACCATGAGGCCCTGTGGCTAACCTCAATTATTGGCTTGACTTGATTGGCTCATAGCTTTTTAATAACATCAGCCTGACAACAAAAGCCCAGTAAAAACCTAATAAAAATTATTCTATCTTAAAAGATCTTATACTTTGGAAGTTTAGAGCTGTTAAATGTAACTTAATATCTATTTGATGTTAAAATTCCCAACTAACTAGAATGCAAACTAGTTGGCTATATTATTAGACTCCTTACCACCATTTCCGGTTTCGAAATTTTTTTTTAGATGCTGGAAAAGGCTGCAAAGACTCTACTATTTAATTGACCTGAGCTGGAAAACAGTACAAAATAATAGAGTTTAAAATAGTGATCTGAGTGGGACTCAATCCTGGGAATGCCAGGCAGCAAGATATATCCTGACCTTTCCACCACACATCCTATGTTAAATTATACTTCTCCATTTAATAGAGTTGTTTTGGCATGAGCGGGAAACAGTACAACTACAATACGGCAGATGATTCAAATGTTTTCTTAGAAACTATGGCTATGATACGATATGGTACTGTTTCCCACTCATATGAAAATGACTCTATTAGTATTATTCAATAGTTGTGTATTATTAATATGATAACGGCCAATTATCCTTCGTTGTAGCACGGAGGGAGAGAGCAGTGAATGTGTAGTGACAGCACCGGACCCAAAGAAACTGTGTCAGGAAAAAGACTTGAAATCGACTCACATCACACAAATAGCACCAATGACTGAAAACGACCATCCTCAGACAGTTTATGGGATGCTGGTCGTATTGGGGTAAGTTTATAATATAAAGTTGTTTTCGTGTCAGTGGGAAACAGTACTGTACCGTAGCTTAACTGTAGTTCCTGAGAAAACATTCTGGACATTTGCTGCCTTATCATAGAAGTATCACAACCGTAATGTTTCCTATTCATGCGAAAACAACGCTATGTTCAATAAAACATTAACATGCAATTCAAATTTGTACTCGACCATTTAAATCTGTACTTTTGAAAACAATTGACTTAGCCAATCAGAACATGTCATTCTGTTAATAATATAATTGCAAAAAATCCTTGATTCTGATTGGTGCAGTTCAGGTGTAATGCTTACCATTGCAGAAAGCTGTAACACCAGTGAAAACATTTGTAATACCAGTGCAAATTACAACTTGATTCAAAAGACAAAATATGCTCTAAAACTAAATGTTTAGTGTGTAGAGAAATGTTTTTATTTTCTAAACATTTCTAATTGTAAAAAGATTGAAATTCTATCACAATGGCCAAGAAATTTGCAAAAAAAACTGAACAAGACATCAGTGAGTTTTCGATTTTCCACTTGAGCGCACACTACATGACGACATCATCACGCCATCATCGACACATGCTCATTCAAAGTGAAATTGAATTCTCAACCAGAAGATTTAAAAAAAACAGCAAAATGATTGAATTTATAATAAGTATATTATTAATAGATAATGACATGTTGTCTCGCTCAATTTGAATTAATTTCCACTTTTACTTAATTGTTTGGTTTTCAAAGAGTCAAATTCCATCCGCACTACGTACAGGTTCATGCATGCCAATTACAAACTCTTTGAAAAACAAACTCGTGCAAATTAATTTCAAATTGAACTTGAAACCATCTTATTGCCTATACTAAATGTAAATTCCAATAAATTAAATGATCATTGACATATCCCTGTCATGTAATGTACTGAAAAGTACACATTGAAATGATCAAGTAAATGCTATATTGTTATTGACAAAGGACTAAAGTCTGAAACGTCAGTAATTTCTCTCTTCTTTTTACGGAACTTATAATTTTATCACAACTATTTCATTTATTATCAGTTGTTTTACTGAAATCCACATGTATGATTTGCAGCTATAATGGCAAAAATCCCAGTGGAGTTAATGCCAGACAAAAGAGTAATTACATACTGAAGAAGAGAGTATCACCGTCTGGCGTCAGACCATTTAGACAGCATTTGGCATCCTCTGATGCAGGAAAACAGGTACCCGTAGTTAAAGAAATCATCATCTTGATTTAATTTACAGCAGTTCAATAACTTGGATGTTTTGCTTTTGTAACAGGATTTATAATAAGACAGAGTTTAGGCCAGGCTTAAAATACTTAGCGCCAAATAGAAGAGGCTTTGCCACGTGCTTTGTTCAGTAATAGAACACACAAGCTGGAAAATGACGAGAGCATGTAAGAAGTAATAGGAGAAGATCTAGCTGAAAGCTTCTTTCCTGTTCTTGAGTGTTCTCTTTACTTTCCAGAATGCGTGTTCTATTACTGAACAAAGCACGTGGCAAAGCCTCTTCTATTTTTTTATTATTACTTGATTAGTTTATTGCTTTTCGGGCAAATTGCTAAAAGATCAATGACGAAGAGAATAACTTACTCAAACTCAAAATGTCTAAGGACTAAAATTATTAAAACAGAAAGTCAAAATTAATTGGCAATGAATTCAACTTAAATAAAATGTTAACATTAAAAACAAAGTTTCTTTAGATGGAGATATGTATTTTCTTTCCGCTTTTGTCTTAAACCATGCTCATTTTTGCCTTTTTTGCAAATAGATAAGTTGATTGAGAAATCATACATCAAAACAGTCGTGATCAAAATAGCAGAAAAAAGTCAAAATTAAGAAAAGCTCAAGTCTTTTTAGAGAAATAAATTATTTTGACAATGTTTTTCTACTTACAGAAAAGTTATTTCCATCCAAGATTTGTTCAAAAGCATGTCGACTTCCTTTCATTTTGGCTGATAAAAACTTCCTCCTTATGCACTTCAACCAACTTTCAACCTGACAGGATCGATTGCTTATGTCCTTGTCAACTTTGACCAATAGGAGCGTGCATTACAAAAGATGATATGCCACTACCGCGTGCTTTGTTCACAAATAGAACACGGTCATCAACCAATAAAAACGTGTTAAGATTAGCTAAACTGATGTTTTGGACATACATTGTTAGTTAGGGGATTGGCTATTTTGCGAGTTACAAGTTGAGTTGAGTAAGAATTGAGTTAGAGTTGAGTTACAGTTAAGATTGAGTTACGGTTGAGTTATCCCAAATACCTTTCCAAATCCATAAATGGCAAAAATTGAAAAATTCAGTTTTATAATATAGTGCAGACACAAAAGATGTGCAATATACACAATATACACAGCAATATTTAGTTTGGGGAAATGTGACCATTAAGATCCTTTTGTCTTGAAAACTAGTCAATTTCAAAAGCAATTTTACTAACCTTTTATTAAATATTTTGCAATCAGAATATCTACTACAAGCGTTTAACTTCTGACCCCCCCCACTACCCAACCTTTCAAGTTAACTTCTGACTTCCCCACCCCCTATGGATTTTAGAACCCCCGCCTGATAATTATTGCGCAGTCCATTATTTTTTTCTCCCTATTATAATTGTACTTTTATTAGTCAGACCATGTAATTTATAAATACGTACTTGTTAATTTGTAGGGTTTTTTTCTAGAGTGCAGATACTAAAAGTGTGCAATAGTGAACATTATTTAGCGCTTAACAACACTAGCGAATTAGCATAAAGAAGCACTAAATACCGCTGTGTATATTGCACACTTTTTGTGTCTGCACTCTATAATTATACAACTGAATTTTTGAATTTTTGCCATCATTTCAATGTTTTCGTGATGGAAAAGCAATTTATGAATTAAGAAAGGGATTTGTGGATAACTCAACTGTAACTCAATCTTAACTCATGCAACTCTAACTCAACTCAACTCATAACTCGCTTGTTATCTTATGTCATTAGTTAGAAAAATTCTAGCTAGCAATATATGTCCAAAACATCAGTTTGGTCAATATCAATTTGTATTTTATGCCCCGGAATACTATCAAATACACTAAATAGTTTTATTTATAATTTATTAATGACGGGATTTCTAAACAACAAAAGCTATGTGGATTAAAGGATTTGAGTAAATCATGTAGAGTGAATACATTAGATGGGTTAGTTTCTTTCTAAAAGATACAAAAAAGTGAGGATTTGGTAAATCTCATATTTTAAACCCTAAAAGAGACAAAATCACTGAGTTTTACCCCATGACTAAAAGATATGATGGGCATCCCTGGTCGTTTATTCCTGGATTCCCCCTTTCCCTCCCCCCTTGCATTTTATGGCTGGTTAAAAATGTCACTATGGGATAACCCCCTAAACCCCTATGAATGGCTTCTCAAAATAATTTAACCCCCTTCCCCCTCCTCCTTCACACACAAACAAATGTGTTATAAACAAAAGCTCCCTTAGGATACCCTCAAAAGTCACCATTTTTTTCATCACATAATAAACAATAGTCTAAATTACATTATCATGATTGTCATATTAAATTGAATGTTATTGGTTATTTTGATGTGACTAACCATTTCACTGACTCTTTGTCACCAATGTAGTACCCCAAGCCCTTATCTATGGCTTCTCAAAATTATTTAACTGTCCCCCTCCATTGTCTTATTATTCTTGTTATTTTATTAATGAATGAAAGTTCTCTAACAATGCCAACATCACCAAGTTTTTTATCACAAAATAAAAGATATTCTAAGTTAAGTCATACATACATATGTTAATGTTAGTGGTCATTTTGATCTGACTAACCATTTCACTGACTCTTTGACAGAATGACCAGCAAACTGATTATAACTGACTGATAATACCTTACTGACTGGCCCAATAAAGAGATATCCTGTCTGCCTGCACAGAACTGATAAACTGATGGCTTTATACACTTCTAGCATGCTTGCTTGCTTAATATGGGTGACAAACAGCACAACTCAAACAAACGTTCCGTCTAAAATACCTGCAATTTCCTACTTGCCTATTATATGGTGTGACAAAATTATGGCCTTACTTCAGCAAATTTTCTGTCTAAAATACTTTGGACCATTTGTATCTGTATTATAAAAGAGTTCAATTGATATTGACCAAGTGTATTTCACATTACATAGGTAGTCCATTCCCATAAATCACATAGTGTATCATATACTATTGATAGAGGACAGTCTGTTGTAGTAGAATACTGCAAAGATGAAAAAACTGATATGTATCAGGTAAGACATTGCTTTATTATGAACCTACTGTCAGTATTAGTTGAGCTATTCAACAGTTCATCCCTGAATAATGCAATCAAACATTCTAATAATTACCAGAAATTAAAATCTAGAATCCATTATTATTGAAAAAGCTTGATTTTCCTGTGAATACTGTTTAGGATAGTTTTGATACTCAATCAATCACACAATCATGCAGTTATAACTTGTTTATCAATCAATCAATCAATCAATCAATCAATCAATCAATCAATCAATCAATCAATCAATCAATCAATCAATCAATCAATCAATCAATCAATCAATCAATCAATCAAGCAATCAAGCAATCAACCAATCAATCAATCAATCAATCAATCAAACAATCATTCTAGTCTATCAATCAATCAATCGATCCATCAATCAATCAATCCATCCATCCATCCATCCATCCATCCATCCATCCATCCATCCATCCATCCATCCATCCATCCATCAATCAATCAATTAATCATTGTAGGCAATAAATCAATTAATCATTCTAGTCAATCAATGAATTAATCAATTTGTCAATCAATCAGTCAGTTAATCAACAAATCTATCCACGAAACAATAAATCAAATTATGAATGAATCCATCAATCTATCAATCAATCATTAACATTCCATCATTATTGTTGCCATTGTTTTTAGATTGGACGTTCCTCAGACAGTAAAATAGATTTTGTTGTCCTGGATACCATCCCAGGCCCTAAGTTACCTGGCGTTACGCCAAACCTACAGAAAAGTACAATATCTCGGTATGCATGTCGCATTACAGTGGATAGAAAACCACCTCATACTGCAAGAGTATTTGCTGCTGGTTTTGACAATACTAATAATATATTTCTAGGGGTGAGTGCAAAGGAGATATATCAGAAATATCAGCTTGTATATGTTTTGAACACTGTGACCAATCAATTAAAAATTATAAAGTGAGAGTCAAATACTGTTGGGCATACAGAGGTATTTTAATATTAGGCAAATTTCATTATGGCATCATTTCACTACCACTACCAGCATTCTTTGCAAATTCTCTTTCATATTCTAATTTTTAATCCCTGTGAAGATTAAAGGCCGGTACATACGAGGGCGCTTGCTCCTGCAACTTGCTCCCGCAACATGCTCCCGGAGTAAAGCTCCTTCGTGTGTACCAACAAAAAATATGTTGCACAACAAAGGGAGCAAAACCCAGGAGCAAAAGTTTTGTTGTGCAACAAATTTTTCATTGGTACACATGAGGGAGCTTTGCTCCTGGAGCATGTTGTGGGAGCATGTTGCAGGAGCAAGCTCCCTCATGTGCACCGGCCTTTAACAATCTGCACTTATTATGCTACAAAAGAAAAGTCAGCAAAGCATCTTGGTAGTGGTATTCTAGGTCATTGCCTATTGTCGTTTAGCCAAACACAGACAGCTGACTAATGTACTCTCAACCACAAAAACAAATGATATGCCTCACTAGATTAGAATACACTCCTGAAATATTGCCCACAAAATATTTTTCTTGCTTTGTAAATTACAATCTGTGTCTCCTAGAGAAAAACTAACGCTGAGCTCATAAATGAACCTTGTAGACGTCGTTGTAAACTTTATTAAAATATATACAATACCATGGTATTAGCTCTTCCTCAAGTCAGACAAAATTCAGATCATCAAACTGTCAATTTGTCTCGGCACGAATTCCGTAATATGTTGCATTAGTTAAGAAAAGCTCAATAGCATCTAGAATGTAGTTACCAGTTCATCATTACAAGTATTCATAATCATTTTTCTGTGTAGGAAAAAGCAGCTAAATGGCCAGTGGATGATAACATGATGGATGGTTTAACCACTAATGGAATTCTACATATGAACCCTAAAGGAGGCTCTAACAGTCCACCTGGAATATGGAGGGAAATTTCTGTCTGTGGCAATGTGTATACGATAAGAGAGACTCGGTCTTCTTCCAAGTGTGGAAAACCTGTAAGTCATACTGTCAACTGAGTGCATACAATGATAGACCCTGATCACTAGAATGGAGAAGAGGAAAAAAGCTTTGCCTCTTTCACAGTTGCATTTTTGTCAGGCCCCACGTGTGCAGTATATTACATATATAATGAATGATGGCTCGAATAATTAAGTTGTGGAAAAATTTAAATACTGTATGCTGTATGTGTGATTGGATAGTTTTTTTCACACTTTAATTTATACATTCATTGTTTCTAGTTGCCAAATGAATCTAACATTCTATCAGATGGGTCACTGATAGACCTATGTGGAGCTGTTCTTATGTGGAGATCTGAAGAAGGAATGAAACAAATCCCTGTAAGTGATTGTCATCATTATAAATGAGGAGGAACAAATGAGGAGGCTACATAGGTGTAAGCTGGACTTCCTGTGTCAGTCCATGGAAAATGGACATAGGATAGGATTGCCATTGTTTATCATCTATAAAGCTCAGCTCATGCAAGGTTATCTGTAGGCTGCATCAGTGTTTCTATAGAAACAGTTGTAAAATATATACTTTTATAGGTAAATTAGACACTGTAAAGGGACGATGACAAAACTGATGTTTTGGATGTTTGTCTAAGATATGATATGCAGATATTCAGTAAGTGAATGTCTTTTGAAATAAAAGATATACACTGACCTGGTTTGTTTGTTTTCAGAGTGAAGGTATGATAGATGCAATGAGAAGAAGATTAAACGCCATGAGACCACAGTGTCCTGTTGGACTTACAACACTTGTCTTCCCTACTCGATCAACGGTATCAACAAATTAACCATCTTTTTTTCAATGATGTTCCATCACGTTTGTGAATTGAAGACCATGAAGATGATAGTAATGATGGTGGTGATGACGGTGGTGGTGATGATGATGGGGGTGATGATGATAATGGTGATGGTGATAATGGGGGTGGTAATGATGATGATAATGATAATGTTGAAGGTGATAGTGATAGCAATGGTGATGATGAGAAAATGGAGTTACCTCTTGCGGCATTGTAACTGTATGATTTCCCACTTATGCAATAGAAAAAGAGAGACGTGGTGGCCTAGTGGTTAAGGCATCGGACCTTGGGTCCAAAGACCTGGGTTCGATTCCCAGACCGGGCGATCACGTTGTGTCCTTGGGCAAGATGCTTTACTCTCTCAGTGCCTCGTCTTCTCGGATAAGGACGTAAAGCCGGAGGTCCTGTCTGCTTTCACTCTAACCTTGTCATAAAGTGGACATAAAAGATCCTGTTGTATCTGTCGTAAAGAGTAGGGGATCATCTCCCGGTACAACAGTCTGGTCTCGGAGGCACATATCACTAACAATACTCAAGATTGTAAACTGCTTGGCTGCGATTCGCGCCGATTTGATAGCAGTCCGACAATTCCTCCACTGCAAAAATTGTAAATCTGAGACGTTTGTTCTCAGATCACGTAGTTCCCGCTTAGGGAAGACTCATTATTATTATTATTATTATTTTTATCAATAATGACTTAATGATTTTGATATGGACTGTCTTTCCAGCAGGAAAATGGATCACTCAGTCGGCAACCGCATGTTTACATCAAGTGTGGTCATGTTCATGGCTTACATGACTGGAACAGTCCTGATGACCAAGCAGCGGGAGATGAAAACTACAGAACTTGTCCAATTTGCCTCCAGGTAGAGAAAATAAAACTAAGACTAGAGTTTCTGATAGGAAGGAAGGAAGGTGTTTTAAATGAGAGATTGAGATGTATAGCATTTCTGTTTACAGCTGCACTTTTTAGAAAAGATTGTGCGACAGAGATTACCCCAGTGCTTAGCTTCATGATTACACTATTCAATAAAATAAGAAAAATATCTGATTCATGCAAGATTCAGACTGAGACATTTGTGATACCCCCGTCACTAGATCCCTTTTAACATATCATGATTTAATTTATTTGAATTGTCCAGTACAAATTCAAATGATACAATATTATATATTATAAGGGGGCTTTCATTTATTAGCACATGGGGGGTTGTCAGAATTGTAGGGGGGTACGTTTTTTTTAGAAGCCTGGTGGTGGGTTCTCAATGTTGAATGTGTTCTGAAGGGGGGGTTTGGAATTTGATAATAAATGAAAGCCCCCAAGTGCACAAGGTGAGATTCAGACTGTTAATTGTCATTTCAGGCCAGCAATTATGTGCCATTACAAATAGGACATGAGAGAGTATTCTATGAAGGCGAAATAGTACCAACACATGCCTTTGTGCCATGTGGACACGTTTGCTCTGAGGCCACTGTTAAGTAAGTCTTGTTGATAATAATATCATGATGTCATCACCATCATCGAAAAATATCATTCTATCACCAATCAAATCATCATGATCACATGTTGTACACATAGGAAAAGAAAAAAAAAAAACATCAAAATTATACATCTTTTCACATTTTATCTTACTGTTGTCAAGTTCAAAAACTTCATCAAGTCTGGGTCATCCCATATTTTGTTTTTTTTTACAGCATAATTTCATGTATGATTAATACATAATAATTTTAATTTTTTATTTATTAGTTAATTTATTTGTATATTTTATGGATGTATATATTGAGGGCCACAGGTTTATTAGTCTTTTTAGACTATTTAGTGCTACCCTACTTAAATAAAGAGTTATTATTATTATTATTATTATTATTATTATGATAGTGCCTCTGATAAAGTGTAGAGTTATGATTCCTGACTTTTCCAAATCAAAATCACTCTATTTTGCACTATGTGTTTAAAATCACACTTTTTGTAAACATTTCCTCACTTTTTTGTGATTTTTCTGAGTGTACTTTTTCAGATGTGCTGTATTTGACATGTTTTTTTGTTTCAGGGCGTGGTCTCAGATACCTATACCCCATGGCTGCGATGGGTTTCAAGCTATTTGTCCATTCTGTGCTTTACCTCTCGAGGGAGAAGATGGTTATGTAAAATTGATATTTAGCACAGACCAATAGCCTAATTTGACAATTGAAATTAGAGTGTTTTTTTTTTTGTATGAGTGGGTAACAGTACGCTTATGATACCACTATGATACAGTAGATGATTTGGTTTTCTTAAAAACTATGGCTATTTACGATACAGCACTGTTTCCCATTCATATAAAAATAACTCTTTATTGTTGTTAATGATATGAATTCCCTTTCAAAATATTTTAGGTTTTTTAAATAATCTTTTTTATTCAATCAATTTAATATAATATATGATTACTGCTGGATTGCTTCAGAAAATGTTATGTTACAGTGATAATTCAAAAAACTATGGACAGACAAAAATATTTCAATAATGTTGTTCTATTATTGTTCCTCGTCCAGTCTCTGATAGCACACTAATGAACCCTTACTACAAAATAATTCAGATTGGCTAAGAAAACTTTCCTAAAATAATTCAACTGCCAGCAATGAAAAAAAAAAAGAATTATAATAGAATGTGAAATGGAATGGCCTGGAATGGCCTGTTAGAAAACACGCCTCTAGATACTTAGACCCTTAAAAGGTTGTTCATATTGAAATGTCTAGATATTAGCTGCTTTTTAAATTATATTTTATAATACATTATCGCTAAATGTGTTTGATAGAAATATGTAAAAATATTTATTTACCAGTACCATGGAAATTGTATAATAATATTGCTATCAATACTATACATTAAGTTATAGTGTCCGTGTATATGTTGATATGTAACTAGTTTTGACATTGGCAATTGGATTTTCACAATGCATGTTTGTCAAAATAATGTGTTCATACAGTTATATGTATGCTGTGCACAAAGCATTTCAAACTAATAATTATTGATAGAATGTAATACAGTGGAACGCCTCTATTTCACACAGTACTGGGACCAAAGAAAATGTCCAGTTTGGAGGGGGTTCCGGTTTACTTTTAATTAAAGGTTAATTTTACAAGAGATATTGGAAAAAGTTGAATTTTGGACCAAAAAAAGTTGTTTGGTTTAAAGAGAATCTCGGTATATTGAGGGTCCGGTACAGAGGGTTTTCACTGTTATAAGCTTTGTCTATCAGTACAACAATATATAGTTCCTTGTAAAGCTTTTTGTGCACTGTGGAACCAAGGGAGCATAGCATGGGCCTGATGTCCTGCTCCCAGGGCTGTCAACCTCAGACCGTTTCTGATCTTGAGAATTTGTTTTCCCTAACCAAAAAAAAAAAAAAAACAGTTGTACGCATCATCAGGCTTTTATCTGGAATCTATCCAGGAGAAAATTATGGTTTAAACACAAGAAAATTTCCAGTTTCACATTTATCCAGGAGATTTGACAGTGAAACCATGAGACAGATTCCAAAATCGGGAGTCTCCTGGATTACCTGGGAGGGTTGACAGACCTGTGCTCCCTTGTTGGAACTGCCAATATTTGTCACCCTAGCTAGATACAATTATATGTATTGTTTCATGCTTGTAATCCTGCTCCCAGTCACCCTCAGATAGGGATATTTAATCATGGCAATGTATGATACATTCTTGAATTTCAATGATAAATTATTTCAGGAGTGATGAATAAAAGAAGCTCTTCCAGATACAATTGAATTAGTAGTCATTTGATAACAAAAAAATATCAAATATGCTAGTTAAAATGGAAATTCAAAAAGGGGAGTTTCAGAAAGTAAGTGTGTGTATATTGTGCTGGGGGCCCTGCGGGGGGGGGGGGGGGGTACTCCCTTCAGATCTAGGTAGGAGTGTTCCGCTGGGATCTTGTAGGGGTTACCCTGTTTATGACAAAAAATACCTAACTTCCATACCTTGTTTATGACAAACTACAATTGTTTACAAACATTATATGATTTATATAAATATATCAATTCAGACACATGTGCTGCTCTTATCTTTTTTTAACGTCAACAATCTTATCCCTGCCGATTTCCTGAATGCAAAATAATTTATCTCATTTTTTGGGCCCTGAGTATCACAGGAAGATTGGATAAAATCGGAAATAGAGCAGAATTGGATACCCTGTTCAAGACACCAAGGTCGAAAAACCATACCCTGTTCAGCGGATCATCCTAGTTGATATATGGTAGTACCCCCCCATCCCGGGGCTGGGGGGAAGAAGGTTTGCAGCTTGCCTTTGTTAAAATACTGTAGAGGGTCAGGGGACTGACTGGGGATTCACTTGAATGAATGCCAATGATCCAATATTTTTTTTCAGTTTTGTAATCTTTGTACCATTAAAACGATACCCGTTATAATTGTGCGCAATGCACGGAAAAATTTTCAATCAAAAGTGAGAAATTGTTTTGGCTACGCCTATGGAGTACTCGATTCCCGCGCGTTTAGACTTCTGTTCCCAGTCTCGCTCAGCTCGTGTAATGTTTTCAATAATGGCGGCGATGTCAGTACTTGTATTTCAGTCGAATAAACAACAGACAATTGCTAAATATTAACGCAAAATTTCCTGAAAAATCATAATGAGCAACAATTGGGACAAATTCATCAAAGGTTTGTATGGATATTTCTCTTAAATTGAGAGCTATATAGCTTGTTTTTTTATTATTTTGAACACACTTTAATAGTCAGTGAGCTCCTTCAAATTTTGCAGAAAACGTCCTGAAATTTGACGTTGTCGATGGCATTTTATTGATAACGAAGAGAGCAGAGTCGGTTTACTCTCATGGACGTTTATCTACAGTATCAGAGGTAAGGCTTTTGCTGACTGACAATGAATTCCGTGATACACAGGAAACCCAAGCATGACTAATTGACATTTCTAACTCAACTTGTCTGTTTTCTGATTTAGGTCTGTTTGCCACAATTTATCAAGATATTCAATTCATCCACGCAAGAACAAGGTAACACTTCAAGTTTTAGGAGTAATCACTTGTTGGGCCTATTGAGGGGTGGGGGTGGGGGGGGGGGGGTGGGGTGGAGGGGAAATTCAGGGAGGTAGGGGCTCTGGAAAAAATATGCTATGGTGAGGGGTGATTTTCTGAAACTACACAATTCTTTGACGTCATCAAAAGTATGACAAATTCATTTTTAATCAAATTGAAACATACCCGCTATATGTTATAGCTAACGATTATTAAAATACTCTGTAGAAATATGGGTCCAAAAATGTTGTTCATTTGCGAGATATTTAGGTAAAAATTGTGTCACGCAACACCATCGCGTAATTCGAATCGAAGGATAAATATCGCAATAAATTCATCTTTGTTATGATACTTTGTCTCAAATAGACTCCTGGAGATTCAGTTTAACAACACAACTCAAAAGCCTGATCTAAAATACTGAATTTGCCTTATTTTGAGACCACTAAAGTTCTATCCGCCATGTTGGATGATATGAGTCATCATCCAACATGGCAACGCCATACATTTTTACCAAATAACAATAATCTTTGATCGTCAATAGTTTGGTAACTATTTGCTCTAGAAGCTTCAAATTTGGCAGAATTACATTGTTTTGAATGCTCTCAAAGGATGTAAATGTAGTTTTTCAGTAAGGTTAAAAATAAAACTTTTTGTCTGAATTAGTCACGTGGTTGCAAACAAAGAATAGGGATATCAACATTCTTTGTGAATTTGCTTTTATATTCAAATTTTTAATCCCTGTGGAAATTAAAAAAAAAAAAGCAATTTACAAAAGAAAGTCAATAAAGCTTTCTGGTAGTGGCAGTATTCTACGCCATCATGCTATAGCCTATCATTTATAAATTCATAATAAAAAAAAATTATGATAATTTTTTTTGTTCTGTTCATGTGGAGAGGGCTTTTTAAAAATGTAAATTGTTATTGGTATATGGCATGTTTTAGATGAGAAGTTGTGTACCAAGGGATTTGTTCTTGAAGACAACCAAGGCAAGAAAAACAACTTTATTATATACCAAAAGACATTTTGCAGGTGATTGTTTTAATGATTTATGAAGAATTAAATGTTTATAATAGGCGATCTGCATTATATTACAACTATCAGAATGCTGTGCTTACTTTCTTTAGTTGTAGTACTATTAGCATAAATAATCTCCAAAGGGATTAAGAATTTGAATATGAAAGAGAATGCGCATAGAATGCTGGTAGCATTAGTAAAATGATGCCATAATGGAGATCGCCTATTGATGCTAGCAGGAATCTTGTGTGAACAAAAAGGCTGGGTAACCCATTCAGGCAATCACAGCTCATTCAGAGGTGAGATTATGGCTTTTCCGTTTGTTGATTCAGATGTTTTACATGGTCTTTTTATAGTGTGTATTCAACATCAGAGAACAATACCCAAGGTCTAATGGTGTGTAATCTACCGTACGGTGTTCTTATAGCATCTTATCCATCTTCACAGACCAACACTGATGCTATCAAAGTTGTAGAGAATGCCTGCAAGATTCTCAGGATGTGAATTATACTACAGTGCTGTTCTCAGAAATATTTGGGCTGCAAGTTTCCGAGTGTTCACAATAATGATATCATCAGGTATTGGTGCTTTGGGGATTGAAAACACAATGAACAGTGGATAGATAAGAGACAGTTGACATTATGTCAAAGTAGAAAGTGAAGGGAACTTCACAGTGGAGTCCCATGTGGATTTATAGAATATTTCAAAAAATTCAGACCATTCTTCTCTCTGAACTGTTGAACCATACTATATCATAAATGATGAAATCTTATGAACCAAAGGTGTCACAAATGATAAGATCAAAACAATTTCAAGATCCATATGGAACTTACAAATTTTTGTACAGACACATTTGATATATCATGTCACACTGTCATTACAAGTACATGGTTACTATTCCATCGTTTATTAGAACTATAATTTTTTACAACATACATGTAACACTCAAAAGTATGTAATATATAATAAATAATGCATTGGCATACTTCTATGTTGACTTTTAACCAACTTGACTTCTATGTTGACTTTTAAGCATCATAATAAAATAATATTCAAATTGCACCCCTTTAATGTTGTGTTAAACCAATGCTTTTGCAGCTATTCTCAATAGAAACTATCAATCTCCGATTTATTATAAATTTCAGAACTATATAATAACTTACTCTATTAATTATATTATAACAAATTACACTGCATTCACTCATGTTAAGCCAAAGCCCTTACTATTCTCAATAGCAACTATCAACCTCTCTTTTAACTTCTCTTCACTACTGTAAGGAGGCAACAGAAGTCTGTTGAAGCATGTCAAAGCTGCGGGTAATCTGTCAGAATCAGGTCCGTGCTTCTGAATGATAAATGTCAAGTTGGACAACCCTTTAAGTGGCACTCTATCACTACCAGTTACAAACATGAGAACTGCTTTCTTTTGTTTGATGGTCATATTGTTAAATATGTTCCACAACATTCTGATAGTTGGGTGTTGAGCGGAGTACCCATCTTCGTACGTTGCTGCAAGCTCTAGTTGACTGAAGTCCAACACAGGACATCCACAGATGAGAAGTTCTAGTTCCTCTGGGCTGAACAGGGATAATGCTGTACCACCACACACCTTGTATGAAAACAAAATATTATAAATGTCATAATCCATATTTTTTATTTCCTACTGGTATTCAATGTACAAGCAACAGTGTTTTATAAACATAAAATATTATAGTTTGATGTAATGTAATGTAGTGCTTATATAGCGCATTTTACGTAATGTCTCAATTTACTTTACAATCTCTAATATATAGTTATAAAGTTCGAGGTTGGCATTCATGGAAGTGACTTTTTTGTTGATTGACATAATATAAGGGTAACTAGCCCCAGGCACTCACAATATGAAATCCAGAAATTCAAATCATTGCTTACAGTTACCATACCTTATGAAACCCTCGTGAGAATGGATCAAACTGCTTAGCGACAGAGTCAACCAACAAATACTTGACATACAAGTCAACAAACGTCTTCCTGTTGCAATTAGTGACTGGTATTTCAGAGCCATTGCACAGCAAGTCAACATTTTCAACTTTACCATAAACGTCAGCTGATGATATCTGAAGTGGTATCAAATATTCACAATGAATTATTATCATTATTATTAAAATAATAATACTGTCTTTAAGTTACTAAACTTGGTAACCAAAACTGGATTAACAAGTAAAATTACACTTGGTCCATTAATTTTCATTCTCAATGAAACATGAATTTTTTTCTTTGGATTAAAATAGTTGTTTTCTTTGGCAAAAGGTTGTAGAATCATTCATTGAGAAAAAAATGAGCACAGTTAATTCATAAAGAGATGTTAATAAAGTTTGACAAAAATTTCTATTAAAGTAAACATTTCTGAACACATTACCTGAAAAGAATAGCAAAACACATCCTCCACATTTCCTTCAAATTCTAACAGCTCGTTCAGACTTCTTGCTAAGGCTGGCTGGAGACTACTCAGGTCTTGCAAGTTTGGTGTGTAACCTTGTAGCTTCTTGTAGATGACAGATGGAAAGCGTACATCCAGGATAACTCCATTGTATATAGCTAAGCCTAACACGATGCCGACTAGTTCAAATTCTCTCTCTGATTCTAGAGATGAACCATTGATCCACATAGATCGTGTTTCTTCAATATAGGAAAACATTCCATAATCTAGGATTAAAAAAAGATAATTAGTCAAAGGTATCAGTTTTACCAGAGAAAGAAATCAGTTTGCAAGTGACAGTAATATTGTCACTACATATTGAATGAATGAATGGGTGAAAACTGGATAAAAGACTGGAAGGATGAATGAACCATGGATAACAGAAAAAATGTCTGATTAAACAGAAACATTTCTTGTGTAAATCAAGGTGAGCTGTGATTATTAAAATCATCAACTACAAAATGCTTGAACAATAAAAAAACAGGGTCACTATTGGTCACCCAATACACCTCCCCCCCTGAATCCCCCCCTTTCACTGATAAACCATTGATGTAGATTTACTTGAGCATGTAGATCTGATCTATACAAAATGCTTGAACAATAAAAAAACAAGGTCAATATTGGTCACCCAATACACCTCCCCCCTGAATCCACCCCCCCCCCCCTCACTGATAAACCATTCATGTAGATTTACTTGAGGTCTATGTACCTGACTCAAAGATAGAATCCACAATCATATGGAAGAATTCTTTCTGTAGTCCACCCATATCCAGACCTTGTTCACCTCCACCAATGTATTTGATCTTGAGAGGCTTCTTGAGATCTCCTTCCTATAGTTGAAATATGAAATAGCCTAACTACAATACCTAGACTGTCTTTTTAAATACCTATATTATAAATCCATTATCATATTCATCATCGCTACTATCATCATCATTACTATTATCATCATCACTATTGTCATCATCATCACTAAATATCATCACCACCAATTTATTACTATTATCATCATCATCACTACTATTACCATCATCATTACTGTCATCACCATCACTACTATCATCATCATCATCACTACTATCATCATTACTATCATCACCATCACTACTATCATCACCATCACTACTATCATCACCATCACTACTATCATCACCATCACTATTATCACCATCATCACTACTATCATCACCATCAATACTATCACCATCATCACTACTATCATCACCATCACTACTATCATCACCATCACTACTATCATCACCATCAATACTATCACCATCATCACTACTATCATCACCATCACTACTATCACCATCATCACTACTATCACCATCACTACTATCACCATCATCACTACTATCATCATCACTACTATTGTTGTGATACCTTGAGATTTACTTGTGTAAGTGTATCTCTTATGATATGATCACGTCTAATAGAGAGAACCAAAAAAGGACATGTTGCTGACTTGACAGCATCGCCAAACTTGTTGTTCTTCTCAGTTTTCTCAAAGACACGCTGTGCTTGTTGGACTCTAGCTTGATGTACAATGGCATTCTGGTACTCAGCACGCATTTGCCATACCGCATCAATGTGCATCACTCGCACCTGTTAAACAACATGTCATACTATTGATTGACATAAATAGCAACATAGCCTGCCATTACACTCTCCTATTTCAACTCGAGTCAATAGGCAATTTGCACTGGGGTGTCATTTTGTTAGGACTACACTGCGAATTCTCTTATATATTGAAATTCTTATTCCCTTTGGAGATTAACATAACATTTTGTGCTAATTGCAATGCAAAAGAAAGAAAGCGCAGCATTCTGGTAGTTGTGGTAAATGACATAATGCAAATGTTTTTTTTTTAATCTTATTTTTATTTTATTTATTTATAAGCTTTGCCAACACATCAGGCAGGAGTGAACTCACAGAACTATAGGGTTCCAGTAACAAGACTCCTTGACATTGAGACAGACACTGGGGGTGGTCACTCATGCTTAGTTTTTGTTAATTTTCTAACTTATGAACTTTGTGTAAACATTCATTATTGAGGCACTGTTACATTATTATTTGTTTTGTGATATGTAAGGTATTTTTAATTTTTTTTCCCCCTCACATTCTGCCTTGTTGACTATTAGATAGACAAACATTGTATGGAACCTTATGTCCTACTGTTGCCTCACCATGCCATTAACAGAGTGCAAAATCTTCATCAATAAATAATATATAAATAATTACGATAATAATGAATTTCATAATCAAGTTACCTTTGAAGCTGGGTCAAACAAGAAAGGAAAGTCTAGTAGAACCATGTCATTCTCACTACCACCTGCATCACTATAAACAGTAAATGATAGCATATTTATATTGACATTATTGTTAGATAGAAATACAAATCTATACAGTGTGAATCTTCTTCATAAAATCATTTATTGAAAGGAAACATCCAATAAACTAACTAAAATATCATAGTGATATTTGTATTATTGTGTTTCCTTTCAATAAATATGCTTAAGCTCAATGCATAGTGTTTGAAGACTAGTGCCCAGTACACTTTTCAATATGATATTGGAGAATTGCATAGGGAGAGAAGTCTATTATAAGTTTGAAATGAACAAGTACCTTTTTATGGACCTCCATGTCTCATACTCTTTCTTAAAGTCCACTTTCTTAGAGAGGTCATCAGAGTAGAACAGAGATACTGAAAACCCATCATTATGGTTGGTAGTGGATCCATTAACAGCCATTTTGAATGCATCATAGAAAATGGCCATCACTTTACAGATCTCTATAAGATGAGGCTCTGTACACTGGCTTGGGTGGACATGTTTACCAAGAAATGTATGGAACACCTAAAGGAGGAATTCATAAACTTATATGAGAAATGTAATCACAATCCAGTGATTGCAGAGCCAGGGGGGGGGGGGGGGGAATTTTGGAACAAATAGTTTTCCATCGCAGTCACAGGTCTAGCTGCCACTGGAATGGTGTACCTCTTTTGATTAGAGAATGTTATTACTTGCATTGATACTTGCAAGTCGAGCAGATTATATGTTAGTTACCTTAATAATACCAGTTATTTACCTTAATAAGAGCACTAAAGCCTTCCAGACTGTATCTTGATAAAATAGTCACTAATACAGTCCGAGTCTCTTGCGGCAGCTTATTGAGAACAGTACAAAGTTTTCTTAATAGCTCCTGCGTTGTGTGAAGTAATGGGTTTTCCAATAGAATGATGAGTTGATGGACCTCGTATGGCATTATGATCAGAGACTCTAGTGTTACCAAGTGTATCTCTGTTGCATTTAATAATGGACTAATAAAAGATTCTCTTGGTTCTATGCTTAGGAGAAGTTTATAAGCTTGACGCACAGAATCAATATCTAATTCATCCCATTGTACATCTGAATCGCTAGATGTTTCTTTACGGAAACTCTCATTGAGTGCATCAACTGAAGTGAATACTGTTCTGATTGTATTAATAAGGAATGAGGAGTCCTTGCATTCTTTGTAATTTTCTATTGTAGTCTGCAACATTTCTAAGGTTAGATGAGTAAGTGAGAACTCTTGAGCATGACCTGACATTTCCAATGCGCACTCTCTCTCAAATTCTTCCAGTGAGACAAGTTCATTAGTCGATGTAGTTGAACCATGAAAGTCCCATGAGAAATCATTAAGTTCTTGTTCTTTCACTAAGTTACCACATAGGTTTACCTTGGAGAATTCTACATCTAAGTTGATGGAGTTACTAGCCACTGGACTTTTCTCCTCAGCTTTAAAACTACTGTTTGATCCAAACTTCTTATGTATACGTCTATCCTGTTGACCATCAGCTAGTTCTTTTAACTGGCCAGAAAGCAAATCAGGGCTGGTTGGAGGGCGCAGGCTTGAGCGTGATTGTGATTTCACCTTTGATAACTGATGTAAACTAGATTGTGAACCTCTGAGTACTGATTGACTACCAGCTCGGGATAAAATGGATGCACCAAATTCAAATAATGAATGAAATGGAGAGGTTGAAAATAAACAGTGTAGAAAAGGCTTGGGTTTGTCTGGCTCACCATCGAACAGCCCTGGGGGTAAAGGCTTAGAAATATCGTCGACACAAAAGTACTGCCTGTTACGGGATGCTAGTTCGATACTCACTATTGCGGCTAACTGAGGTGTAAATTTCGCCCCCATATCGCCAGAGCAACAAAATTTATTTGTACAATCTTCGTAGCCACAACCTTCAGTCAGCTGAAGAAAATATCTCTTGACAATAAACTCAAAATGTCTTTTCACCAAGAAATTTGAGGAACTAGGTTGATCGTAGCTACGAGGTAGGACCGCCTCTTTGATGGAAAGATTCGAATCGGACACTGCCGCTAAGTTGCTAGCGCTGAGTGTTCTTCCCGTTCCAGCAAGTGACTGGACATTCAACTGAGCTAAACTGGCCGATCGGCGTGAACTGTCAAGCGAACTTAGGTTACTCAAAGAGCCAGAAACTCCATCCCTTTGTAGCCGTGGTTGACTTGAGTGCCTTGTGAGCTTGTTGAAACGGGCCAAAGACTCACCAGATTGAAGTGAATGTCGTTTAGTTCGAGGGAAAGGTTTTGGCGGTTTACCCGGTATTTGTAGACTAGACTCACCGCCTTGGACGAACTCTCTTTCAAACTCCATTTCCCCCGCTTTTTGAAAAATACTTAAAAAAATAGTCAAAAAGACTATTTACTATAGTGTTCGTGCTAAGTATAGAATGAACAGTGTCGTTTCAGTTCAGTTGCTCTTTTTTTCGTGTGTGATCGAAGTTCCAGAACAGATATGCCGCTTGTCCGCCATTTTGTTGTCGTGACAACGATGACGATGGTCAGAGGAAACCCAACAAAACGTAACTCCTTATAAGGTATTTGACGTCATTGTCCACCCCAAAAATAAAAAAAATAATTTTTAGAAGAGAATTTGAGTGGAAATTGAATGGGACACAACGAGAATTAAGTTGGAAGACTTGAATGCTGAATGGAATGGAATCGAATAAAATAGAACGTGGATTGGAAGGGACAGAAAAAAGTAAAATAAATGAAACAAAGAATAGAAATATAAAATCATTTTTTTTTTCTTTTTAATTTCGCTTCAATGTGATGGAACCCTCTTCCTTGACAAACATGCATTCCATCGTTATTGGCATCGCTATTAATATTCCAAATATATATACGTCATAGATACGTCATCATTACTTACCCAGTCTTTCTCTCCTTACCAAATAAGGAAACCAGCTACGCGGCGCTAATTTGCATAATATTCGGATTTGTATAAAGTTCTTGGCCAAAACAACTAAAAAGTTTGGCCATTTTTTCATTTGAAAAAAATATAGTAATGGCAAATGTGGTGAGTTTGAAGCTTAAAAGACATATTTATATTCATACGGTGTTTTTTTTTTAAGATTCTTGCAATTGTATTTGTAATTTTCAATCAAATTTCGTAATCTTACGACTTTTAATGTTGTATTTGCATGGCTGCATTTTCCGCATTTTGATATATTGAAAATAAGTCAACTGCTTTACTATTATTTTACACAGGACGAAATGGAAAATATACCATTATTCGACGGTAGTCTGTTAAACGATATTGATTACAGTAAAGGAGATTGCAAATTGAATGAATTTGGCATTTCACCGGCCAACCCTGGAGAAAATTTGTATATGAGACCACTAAGCAGTGATGATTATGATAAAGGTAATGATGATGATAATGATGACGAAGATGACGGCAGCAAATGGGGTCATAGACGCCCTAGGACCCCTGTCCTAGGATGTGCCGATTTTTTCCCCGTGGTAATGGTGTTGGTAATGAATGGTGATGATTTTGATAATTGATCAGTCTACTAGGTCGTCTACTATTAAATGATGCTTCTTTCAATTATAGATTTCGTAGAACTTTTATCCCAGCTGACAAAAACAGGAGACATAACAAGAGAAAAATTTTTAAGTAAGTATCAGCCTAATAGAGTGCACGCACTAAAAGTGTGCAACAAAAATACCACTAAATAGTGCTATTTTACGGTTCTAATTCTGTTGTTTTCTTTTGATTAATTAGTGCTATTTACTACTAAATAGTGACAACTGTTGCACACTTTTAGTGCGTGCACTCAATGTTCATTTGATATGTTATGTAAGATTTGAAATCACTTTCAAAAAATTAAATTGAATTTTGATGGATGTTGGTGGACGACAAGTGAAATACTAATAAGTTTGGATTGTGATTGTTGAACAGTTGAATAGGGATAAGAGTGTAATCAAAATCACTGTAGAGGTGTGTTGAAAACTGTGTTGAAACTTGCTCCAACAAAGGACTGACATCCAAAATGTTAGTTTTAAACTTTTAAACAGAATGGCTATATTGAATTGTGGTTGTTATTGTTATTGTTTCAGAACGTTTCAATTCAATGCGAGCTGATAAAGGGACATATTTTATAGTGGTTGTTGAGAATATTAAATTAAGAAAGCTTGTTGCTTGTGGATCACTGATTGTAGAACAGAAATTCATTCACGATACTGCTGTTGTAAGTAAAATTAATATTCATTGACAATTAGGTTGTATGCTTTACATGTTAAAATAATGATTGTCTAAAATAGGAGATACTATTAATACATTATAACTTGTATTACTGATTGGTTTTAACGTTACGCAAATAAAAGTACATAACATACACACAGGAGCTTGCAAGGAAACTCTCTTGTTTCAGTCATAGTACAAGTGAGGCATTTGTCTGAAAGCTCTTGAATTGATCCAAAAGCCTCACTTCAATGATTCTTATTGTAATATTGTTGGTTTATTGTGTAGAGAGGAAGAATAGAAGACATTGTTGTTGATGATACTGTGAGAGGTCAGAAAATTGGAAAACTGTAAGTACCTAAATATATTTTAATGACATTTCCATCTTTGCAATTTTTCATTCAGGCAGGCACCCTCACATTCATCATAATATTCCACCGTCTATCAATCCATTGTCTCACCTTCAGATTTATACTTTCATCCATTCATTCACCTATCCATTCATTCATTCATCTATCCATTCATTCATTTGTTCATCTATCCATTCATTCATCTATCCATTTATCTATACACTCATTCATTCACCTATCCATAGATTGATTCATTCATTCATCTATTCATTCATTTGTTCATGTATCCATTCATTCATCTATCCATTCATTCATTTATCTACATCATATAATATCAACATCTAGTTTTCAACCATTAACTCATTCATTCAACATCTACCTAGTAATTAATTCTATACTCTTTTATCTAATATTCAATCATTCATTTATTTATTTAATTGGCATTGATGGCGTTTGTCTTTTCCAGTATTGTAGAGACACTGTTACTTCTAAGCGAGAAGCTTGGTTGCTACAAGACAAGTCTAGAGTGCAGAGACCCCCTGCTGCCATTCTACTCAAAGTTTGGATTCATTGCTGAAGCACAACAAAATCATCTTTGCAAAAGATTCTTTCATTAGGGGAAGTTCATTGGGAAATGTTATTCTGACACAAGTCGTTTTAATTTTACATAGCAGGATTTCGCTCTTTCTCATTGTACACAACACTAAAAAAATGATGTGTATTGTGTTGCATTTTATTGTATTTTATTGTATAACATTATAGTGTCGTTTCTTGAGTGTTGTGTACAATATGCAATTTAAATGAGAAAGAGCCAGGATTTTCTCTCTGAAACAGATAGATATCCAAGACATATTAGATCTTCATGTAGCATTTTCTAGCCAAAGCTAATGTAGGATTTTAACATTATGATGTTTTATTCTGAAACAGAAAATTCAAGGTTTAGGATACCAGATTTAAAACAGACGTTAACATTTTGAATTTTTATAATCTGAAGCTGATTAATCAAGTGGTTTCTTTTGACCAAAGAATATAACACTTTCGTCATAGCTCTCTGGAGATTACAATTGAAATTTTAACTGACATTTAAATTACAGAGTCTGATGACTTCAACCAAAGCCACTTCAAGATTTTGTCAAAAAAATAAAATAAAGTGAAATAACTTTGCAATAGTTTTTTTCAAGTGCTTGATTTCTGATTGGCTAAAATATGGCTTAACGTGCCTTTGGTTGAAGTCAGTGCACTGCAATATAGAATAATGAATTTTATCAAGGTTTAAAAATTATTGTATTTTAACTAAATCTATTTATTGCAAATTTTCTCACTTGCTGAGTTAGGTCAAGAGCCATGATCAAAAGAGCATACAATAAGAGATGCAATAGTTAAACTGGGCTATCAATGTCTAATAAAAGTTTTGAAGTGTAATATTATTTCAATGTAAGTGATGGGTACAGATAAGGTTGTTTCCAAAAAACCATGGAACACAGTGTAATAACTAAAGTGTGATAGGGTGTTAATAAAGTGTTATGCACCAAAAACACCAACAAAGTTGAAAAGGTAGCTTCCGTTACAGACGTCTTATGTGGTTCGCCAGAAGAAAAGCTTCGGCGAACCACATAAGACATCTGCAACATAGGCTATTGAAAAGGAATGTATACAATAAAGCATAATATGTGCAATATACTGAAGCCTATTTCACTGGTTTTTGAAAACCAAAACAACTGTTAAAGAGTCCTTTTTGCATAAGTGGCAAACAGTATGGTTACAATACTGCTATAATACAGCAGATGATTCAAATGTTTTCTTAAAATATATGATTATGATACGATACTGTTTCCCACTCATACAAAAATGACCCCAAGTACAATATGGCTGTAATTAAATTATAGAGATTGTAAGTGAATTTCATGCTGCTATTTATTATCAAATGGTGTAAAAATATTATCAAAATAAAAATTGGTTAAAATGAGATAAAAATGAACTTGATTTGATTTCCCTTAAATTTCACTGATAATAAACTGTCCCATCTATTAGTGTTTGAGATGCTAATTATTTCATTTACTGGGTCCAATTTTCATGCATGTGCTGTATCTCAATGTCGCCATTAGCAGGGAAGAGTGATGAGTCAATGAAGAACAGGGGTAGACTGCACAAAACTTTCAGTGAAGGGAAGCTTAACATTTTTATGCTAGCTTCATTACCAAAGTGTAGAAGCAAAGCCCATATATTAAAATTCCGGTCCGATGTTGAGCTATTATACAGACTTGAATGTGAACAATAATAATAATAAATCAACTTTTCTTTTGATGTAATAATAACAAAGCAATTCATCAAAGAAACAATGTAATTTATTTCATTATTCATGGAATTACTATTTACATAATTTGTTAATGAGAATCAATTATGAATATTGCACATTAATATATACTAGGCTAAGAATCTAATGCTCATTTTTGCATTGAGGTCGACATCCTTCATAACCTAAGAGAGACAAAAAAAGTAACAAGGTGAGATGATCTCCTTTCACGTCTATTGTGGAAACACATTATGTACACAATATGCCTTGGTAATTACATCTTCAAATGGTTAGAATTGCATGTTTACTTTTACTTTGAACTGCTACGCCTACCAAATTTATTTGTTGCACGGTTGTTGTTGCTGGGGTGCCAATTCATTGTGCACAATATGGTGCTACATAAGGCACAGAAACTTAATTCAAATTAGCTAATTATTTTGTTTGGGGTTTGCATTGCTGGGGTGCTGTATAGGAACAAAATACATTTTAATAGTTACTGTAAAAATTTTTTGTAAAATAAAGATATGTTAGGTTACGTTCAAGTGGTACTGCATAAGATGCAGAAACTATACTTCAAATTGTTTCGGGGCTGTCATTACTGAGTCAGAGTGCCATTTTGTTGTAAGGTCATAGTTGAAAAAGTACCCACTTGTTGGGCCAAACGATGATGAAGGTCATCAATCCCAGCTATTTCCTTACCTTTTTCAACATATCAAGAGTGATTGCATCTCCTACTTCACAACCAGCATCAGTTAGAGCCCTGTCAGCTATCACACCTAGTTGATCATCGCTGATACTAACGCCAACCATCATGTGAAGAATCTATAATGATAATAATAATTTATGATAATTATAATCTAATACTTATGGGGCACATATTTCATGTGTATAATAAATAATCATCCACAAAAAAACTATACCAGTGATTATAATTGGTGAGCTTTAGTACATATTAAGTCACATAAAATCCACATGAAAACAGCTGATACTGCCTGTTGTATATATGTAGAGGATCTAGGATTTATACAGAAATCATGATCTGTCTCTGTCTGAGCTCCCTGGGGTATTCAAAGCCATAGGCTGGGCAGGGTAGAAAGAAGTCAAAGCAAGGATGCTTAAAACACTAGCATTTGACCTTTAATTCTTGCATAAAATGTTGCAATCAGGTCCAGGTACTTTCGTAGAATGACAGAGTTTAATAGTTGGAGATTGTTTTGATTTGGATTTATTACTTACAGACAGAAGATCACACTTTGATATTTTCCCATCGTTGTCTATGTCATATATTCTGAAGGTAACTAAAAATAGGAAAAGATAAAAATATCTGTACTAGAAAAATGTGCAACAGTTGTCACTTAGTAGTAAATTATTAGCACTAATTAAACAAAAGAAAACAATAGAATTAGCATGAAATAGCACTATTTAGTGGTATTTATGTTGCACACTTTTAGTGCTTGCACTCTACTAAAGCCATATTTACTCTTCTAACCACATACAAACAAGTCGCTGTTCAAGTGATTCAACTATTGAGAAAGATTGACGTATAGCTTTGAAAAAAACAGTAGAGCTTTATGAAAGACCAAAGTTTTGAAAACGTCTGTTAGTATGGTCTTGTCAAAGACTGTTTGCACTGTGACAAATCACCATGACAACCCTCTTCACACTACTTACACTTCAGTTTTTGATCCCTAGTATTTAGAGGGTTCGGTGTATCAGGGTCATGTGACCTAAAATGTGCTAGTGTCTTTACAAACTGCTTGAAGTTGCAATCCACATATTCCTCTCTACAAAATAAACAAAATACATTTGTTATTCGATCACAGGCAATTTTTTTGTTGTATGGCCTTTGCTTTATTGGATTTAGTTTTTTTTTACTGTAAATTTCAGTGGAGGAGTTTACTTCAAATCGACTAATGGCAATAGACCAAGTTCTTAACCAAACTCCACCCAATTAAGATACAGAAACATTAGATTGTACTTGCCCAGCAAGTAAAAATACAAGCTTCATCACATCTACTCTTTCATCTGATGAGCACTTCTAGATTTAGCGATGATAGCAACATTGATATGTTGCACAATGAATATTAACTCCTTTCATTCAATATAAATAAATACAAGTTTACAATAAATACTGATAATCTGATTGATGTAACTCACTGGTTTTCATCACCCATAAAAAATGCATCAACTATTCTATCTCCAAGAGGATTGATAGCAAGCTCTGGTATACGAAGAAAGTCTTCTCGACTGTGGACAGTAAAATAAACAACTTTACAAAATCGTCAGATAGCTGAATTTCTTTGAAGATGAATCTAATTTATTAAGCATTATTCAACCAGTTCCATAGTATAATCTCAAAATCATACCTCAATGTTCCTTGGTTTGATTTATCCAGACTTAGAAATCGGCTGTATAGCCTAGTAATCTGTTTCGGTGAGACTGGAAAAAAGATCGAAAGTCAGCCACCTTGAAAATCAGGGGCTCGTTTTACTCGTCAAAATTAGTGTTATTTGTTTCAAACTTACAACCAGTTTCGCGCTGAATTTCATTAATATCTTCTTCTTGAAGTAATGTGGATGATTTTAGACCCATTCTGTAAATGTATGATTATATTTTCACAGATTTTAACACATTTTCACCAACTCTTTTAATACCAGTGACATTGACCGACCTAGTGACTAGTAACCAGTCACCACTCGGTCAAACATTATTGGGCCATGGGGAAGGGAGGGGAGGGGAGGGATAATTAATGTGGACTTTTTCAGTGCCCACATCTCAACAATCAAGGGCAAATCAATCAGGATATAAATTTTCCAGTCTGATTATATCTTTGGTGGGGGATTGGTTGTTGTTTAATATACAATATTCCTAGTGTATCCTTGGTATGTTGTCAAAAACAGAGTGTCAAAATCAGCCATCTCACATGTGAGCATCTATAGACTACCGGAATTTTATGAGCAAGCATTTGGGGTGATTCACCCCTCCATCAAAGATTGATTACATTTGTTTGATTTTATAATATATTTATAAAATTCATTAATAATTTAATGAATTTATAAAAATAATACATCTGAACATGATCTGCTGAACAGAGTATGGTTTTTTGAGCTTGTTAAATTGTTATGAACAGGCAGGGCTGTAACCAGAACTTTTACAGGGGAGGTGCACATAAAAAACCTGGACCATTGATGGTTTTTATTAGCCTTTTATATTGGTAGCTGTCATATTTTTCACAAAGTAGAAAAATTGCACTTTAAAGTTCTTTTGAATGACTTTATTCTTTGTATTTTCGGCGATTATTCTAGTTTTGTGCTCTTGATTCCAAATCTAAGAAATAAATTCTTGTAATAAAAAAATGGAGATGGATGAGTGCACCTTTTGACTTTTCTTGGGGGGTGCACATGCACCCTGTGCACCCCCTTGGTTACTGCCCTGACAGGGTTCAAATCAAGGAAGAGTGCCCACTGCTTGGGCCTGTCACAGTAGACCAGAATGTATCTCCTTTCTGGACCTTGTTGTGTGCAGTGCACTGCTTGTCATAAACAATATTATTTAAATAAGCAAACATTACATAAAGCAATAGTTTTTACTTTTTATTCATTTCCGAATAACTTTTGAACATGAAATAAATTTCCAATCTTGTAAAAATCTCCACTGACAAGATATCACAGAAAACAGTTATGGAAAATACAGTTTTGTAGCAATATATTTAATTTTCTAGTGCTTGTGTTCCGTTTGTCTGACTGGATCTTGTGTTAGAATTTCCACACCATCATCTGTAATTAGAATAGTTTCTTCAAACTGGGCAGCTCTATCAAGTTAAAAAAAAAGAATATTGGTTTAGGTACGGCTGTACGATCATCGTATGACTTTGGTGCAACAACATACCGTTTCCCATCAGTGGTGACCATTGTCCATCCATCATTCAACACTTCAATTCCTGGTTGACCCTCTAAAACAACTGGTTCTAAACAAAGATTCATTATTGTGAGTGTTATACATATCTGTCTCTGTTCTTGACCATGTAACTCTACACATTTGAAAAGGATTACATGGCAGAAACAAAGCTTAGCTAACAAGAATGTATCATTTTATTGTCAGAATTGTACTGCTCTGTTTGCATGATGCATGGCCATTAGAGATCTTCTTGACACACTATCTTTCATAAAAGTACAACATAAAAGGTAATAATACATGCACAAAGTTTACATTACATCTAATTACAATGACTTGATTAGGGATACTTTTCTAGCAACTTACCAATAGTAAATGTCATTCCAGGTTGCATTCTACCAGGACGATTGTTAGCTGCACAATCAAGCAAAACATTAAATGACGTTTTTTTTTTACAATATAATTACAGTGGCGGATCTATGGGATGGGTTCAGGGGGTGTGCACCCCCTCCTGGATGGATTTCAAGGCCTTGTTTTATCAAATATTTTTTCTAAAATAACCTCAGCATTTCATGTTTACTGGGAAGTGCACCCCCACCTGGAAACAATCCTGGATCTGCTCCTGTAATAATAGAATATGATGAGGACCTGCCATCATTCAACAACCTAATCTGTAGGATTTTTGTGCCTGGGAATTCTCACAATAAAAATCAATTGCGAATAGAAATAACAATAAACTAGAGCAATAAACTAAGGTCATAATCTTAAATAGAGTTGTATTTAATATATCAATGGGAAATACGGTTACAGACCTTAGTAAATGCTTTCTTAAAATGACTCGGTCTATAGGATAATAAAGGAAAGGTACATGTACTTTAAAGTTCAATGTTGATACATACCTACGTGACATATATCAGGCAGCGCATGGAAGACACTTCCTATGCCATGACCATGACTATAGTGGCACACACTGAAACCATGACGACCAGCTAATGAACTGAGAAAAATTCCAAAATTGATGTGCATTACATTCAGTACCACAGTTTATATTAGGTGTTTATCACATGCAAGACATTTTCCACATGTGTCAAATACAACTCAAACAATAGATAACTGGACTGTCTTCTTTAATGTATTTAATGTAATCAAATTCAACGCATGAAAAATCCGACTTATAAAAAAGCCTAAAACTGAACAAAATGGACATTTAAACTAGCAACTTCTCTGGCTTGTACAAATAAGCTGGTAAAATATATTATCAGTTCATACTGATATATATATTCACCTGATAGTGTTTCCAATAGTAGAAAAGCGTACTCCAGGACTACACACACTAACAGCTGTATCTAGACACATCCTGGATACTTGGACTAATTTACGGCCTGGTTCATCAACATCATCCACCATGAATGTCTCACACAGGTCACCATGGACACCATCTAAATATAGCTGTATATATAACAATCATTGGCAAATAATGGTTAAATTATTTCAACCACATAGTAACTTTTTTTTATATTAGTGTCATTTTTGGCCACTTCTTCTAAGATCAACTTTAATACCAGGAGCTAAGAAGCCTGGATAGGTTATGCATTATTTTATCAAGGTATCTACATAATTATAGAATGATTATAGATTTTATCAGCTGGATATAAAGTGCAATCCAGACAGTGGCAGGTCCAGGATAAATCTCTATAGATCCAGTAGATATCAAAATGCATTGTTTAATACTTACTGAAACATCTACACTGATGATATCGCCATCTTTTAATGAATAACTAAAAAAAGAATAACAGAGATTGACAGACAAATAGTGTATCTGTTACAATCAATGTGATGATGGTATAATGTTATACTGATGGTAATGATACCATATCAATATGTTTATTCATAAAGTAGTGGTAATATTTAAAAATGCGTTTGGTGTTGTAATGAAAGAAAAAATAAGAGAAAAATCTCCTATGCCCTTGGTGGGACTTGAATCTACATCTTCGGTATTCTAGTCCAACGTGTTAATAATGTTTATTCGTGTGTTCATTCATACCTGTTAGGAATGCCGTGTACTGTGACATTATTGACTGAGGTACATACTGACTTAGGAAAGCCTTTATAGTTCAGTGGTGATGGATACGCACCATGGTCTATAATAGCCTGATGGACAGCGTCATCTAGTTCTTGTGTAGTTACTCCAACCTGTTTCAGATGTTCAAACAAAAACTCATAAGGGTCAAAATTATGCTTATTACTCTGAATACAAGACTTTATTATTATTAAACCTTTATTATTAGAAAGTTTTAAATGTTTGCAGTACATGCTAAGTAACTTGTCATCATGATCACAACCATATATTTATGGGTGACATGGATAGCCGAGCGGTGAGAGTGCCCGTCTTTCACCACTATGACCCAAGTTCGATCCCTGCATTGGTCTGGGTGATATGTGAACTGAGTTTTTTTATATAATGTGTTGTTTAATTCTCTCTCATGCCACAAGGGTTTTTCTCCGGGATCTCCGGTTTTCCTCCCTCCACTAAAAATGAGCACCATGAGTAGCGTTGTATGAGTTAAATATAAATGTAGAGGTAGCAAGTGTGAGAGTGCAGATGAAAAAACACTCAGTGGATATGCTCCAATAAAAGATTATTATTATTAAAATATTATTATTAGTCACTATTACTATTATCATCATCATCAGTGACCACAACTCCCCTTGGTACCATCATCATCATCATCATCAACACCAACATCACTAATTTTACAGTTATCTCTTTTGAGGATTATCACATTAATGACTCAACCTACATTAACAAGTTGACCAGCCAATGTCACAACTTTCCTTGCTGTTTGACATGCATGTCTGATGGCATCTATTTGTGTTTTATTCTTAATCTCTACTGTTTGAGGTGATGGAGGGACGATGCCTGTTTTGGCATACACAGGGAGGGCAATGTGTGATGGGATACCACGTTCAACTGCAAGATTGCTTTGTGGTGAGCTGGTAAATAACTTAGACTTTGAGGGTAAGCTGGAAATAAACAACAGATATAAATAATACAAAATGAATGAATGAATGGGTGGGTGAATAAATAAATGATCAATCAATGGCTTTGGAATGCATTTGATATAGGTGAGTGAAGGAATAAATACATAAAAAATCAATGAATGTTTTTTTTCATAACATCACATAATTGCTGTACAATACAAAAATGATGTTATTGTTTTTCGGGTGAAAATCATCACATCCCGGCACGGATCATGGCTAGATCTGTGACTATCTGTAATATAATAATTCTGACCTCTTTCTGAATGTTTTGGAAATATTTCTCCATGCTTGTACTGATTCTACGATTAAACAAGATTCTAAATTAACTCATAAAATCAAGAATAAAAATAAAAAATATAAAAATCACAATTATTTTTCAGATTACCTAGCAAAGAAGTTCTGAAACCCATCTCTTAGGTACTATGCACAAAGACCAGGATTTATCAAAATGGCGTAACACAGGAAAGCCGAACATCCTCATTAGTTCCCAGCCTCAGAGCGTTATGTTTCGAGACTGAAGCCGGGAGGAAGGGAGAAAATAAAGTGAAACAAAATATTGCGATGTTTTCATAACAGCAATTTTCTGTCACCAAAAACTAAGTGATGTATTACTAAAGCTTCTTGTTCTATTTCTCCAGAAAGGTTCAAACGGTAATATGGGCATTTCTGTCACGCACTGACATTTTATTCTATACCCTGCGAGCAGAGTAATTTTTTAACTCTCTCCTGAGAACGGAAGGTATTTTTTTCTACTGTTTGGAAGCTATCACGGGATTTACGTCAAAAATTTATTTCTCTAGTATGGACCAGCTCGATAGATTATTTTTGATATTTTTTCATCTTTTTTAAGAGTAACAAATATTGTTTATGCCTTGGTATTTGGTTTTCGATTCCAGTGATCCGGAGCTGGCGGTCATATCGCGCTCTTTTCTGAAACTTTTATACGCTATACCGCAACCTAAAACTCAGTTTGGATGTTTTTCTGTGCTGTCGGTTCACTGACTTTGAAGATTTAAAAATATCACACAAAACCAAATTACCATATGACAATTGAAACTGTGAATTACAATTCATTTTATAATTTCATTCTTTAAAAAAAACATACGTGTGCTCAAAACAAATGTTTTTCTATGTCGATTTTTTTATTGGCTAAAGTGGTTGTTGAATTGCTCGTATTATCCAATCATAGAAACCGCTGGTGGCGTGGAAATCACCACGGACATCTTGACTTTAATCATTCAATCAACCACCTGCCACATTTATCAACATATTACGACGCGCGACACTTCAAAACTTAACGAAAATCATAAGATTTAAAATGGAGACAGAATTAAGCTGTGCTTATTCCAAGCTAGACTGCAGTTGTAACGGAAATGGGAAGATTTCTAGTACGAAACAAAGCAATTGTTTTAGTGCATCACAAGCGTATCAAACAGGCTATCAAGATGAAAATTTAGTCAAGCGAAAGACGCCTGAAGAAGAAAGGGATATTTGCCAACATCAGTCAAATTGTTATCGCAAAAAAGATTCTTGCCCGGAGGCAGATTTCTCAAAAGGTGACATATCTATACCAAATGGAAAAACATTTTGCGTGGATGAGAAATGTAGTCAAGAACACGAAGGGAAATATGAAAAGGATGGACACTGTCGCGCATTGCGATGGGACGAGGTACCGAGTCAATTTCGTGAACAGTTCATAGTACGGGGCTATCGAAAACCGTACACTTCAGCCTACTACTGCCTAAAAAGCGCCTTTATGGCAAGAAACGAAACAGCAAATTTCTGGACTCATTTTATACCATTCCTGCTATTCATCGTACGGTTCACAGTTCTATTCACAAGCGAACCCTTTGACTATTATACGTATCCATTGTTATGTTTTGCTGTTGGCATCTGTGGGTTTTTGCTCATGAGTTCTGGCGCGCATCTTTTTAACTCTATGTCACCGAGGACTAGGCATGTTTGTTTTTTCTGCGACTACTGCGCTATCAGCGTATATAGCGTCGGTGCTGGAATGGCGTTTTACTCGTACGGTAGACCAGTAGCAGATACATTAAGTCGACAATTTTTCTCTCCTGGGGGCTACCTGTTGGGATCCATTCTAATATCTTTCATTTCGACGTATTTCTGCTGCGCATCTAGACATCAGTGGCCGAAGTACAAGTATATCATCCGCACGGGATGTTTTGTTCTCGCTTTTGTTTTTAACTGCTCGCCGTACCTCTACCGCGCGTTTGTTGAAGGGATTTCCTCTATTGACCCCATCGCTTGGTCATATTTCAAGCGCCATAGCATATTCTATCTAATTGCTGCAATAGCAAACACAACAAGAATGCCGGAAAGGCTTATGCCGGGAGTTTTTGATATAGTAGGGCATAGTCATAATTTTTTGCATGTTTTTACTGCGCTTGGAGTTTCCGATCAATTCACAGCAATGGCGATTGAAATGCATCATCGTCGACCAACACTTGAGCCTTTAGGAGGGATGTTTTTGTCAAGTTATAGTCTTGCAATGATGATAGTTGTTTCATTGACTAATGTTTTTATCGTGATTTGGTTTGGAACACATCTCAAGTCCAACAAAGAAGAAGAACATAAAGTTTTGTAATAATTTTTGATATATTGCTGATATAGCCTGAAAACGCGCGGCAATATCACCATGCTAAATATAATTATTCATTTTTTGAAACATAAATTATATGTTTAATTTATATACGTTTAAACAGGTAAAAAGAGGTCCCACACTATGTATTTAAATGATATTGAATATTTAACAGGGTTGTGAATATTTCAGTTTCATGAAAAATAAAATTTTAATAAAGATTACATTATTTTAAATTTTGTCTGTGTATTTTTACGGTCCGTACGTAAACAAAATGTTAATCAGCGGATAGCAAATTACTCCCTTTTTCAAAAGATTTTCCTCTTTTGATAGTAAAAGCACAAAAAGCATTAGTTAAATTAGTTGCGAAGCGTTAATAAATTCACTTTCCAATTACTTAACGTCAAGTGTGAAAATAATCCATCATTGATATTGAAATAATGGATTGCATGGTAAAAAAACAACTGCATTACTAAAACCATAGCGACCAAAGACCTCACCAATTATCATAACGACTGTACTTTCTAGAATCGAAACCATCACATGAATGCCAGGGAGCGCAAACTATATATAGTTTTAATAGTTCAGAACATACTTTTTACCTAATGCAAAAAAAAAAAAAAAAAAAAAAAAAAATTCATGCAGTTTTCTATGGTTTTAATTTGTTGAATTCTCTTTCACAGATTTAGCCTCAACTGCGCGTAAAATATTCAGAAATTCATTTTTTTCCCCACACACATGCAGGCCGAGACTCAACATCTCCATGCATGGGATGTTACTAAATATATATATTACACGCCTTTGAGGCTGAGGCTGAGTAAAACGGAATTCGAAACTGAGTTAATTCTATATAAAATTAACGAAGCACGGAATGGGGTGAGGACTCTTCAGATTCCCGATTCCTAAAAATTAAACCTACAAATCCCGAAACCCAAAAGCCATGCATGCTGGAACTTCATCAACCATGAATTCATCCCGCAAAAATCCCGTACCCCATAAGTTATGCTGGAACTTCACATGAGGGAGCTTACTACCGCAACACTCCCCCGTAACAGGCTCCCGGAGCAAAGATACCTTGGTCTTCTGTACCAACAATTCTTCGAAAAAAATGTTGCGCAACAAAACTTTTGCTCCTGGGTTGTGCTCCCTCATACATACCGGTATCATTTCAGTACACGTGGGAGCTTTCTCCTCTCTTGCAACAGATTTGCTCCCAGAGCTTGCTTCCTCTTATTTTCAAAACCAGCTTGAGGAGCAAAACCCAGAAGCAACATTTTTTTTTTCGTGCAATCATTTTCAGACCATGGAGCGTGTTGGCCGACCATACTCTCTCGTGTCGGTACCGGCATTAGTACGAGGGAGCAAAACCCAGGAGAAAAAGTTTTGTTGTGCAACTTTTTTTTTTCAAGCGGTTTTTTCTTCAGTTCCCTTCAATTGTTGGTATAGATAAGGGAGCTTTGCTGCGGGAGCATGTTACGCGGTGCGAAACAAACTGTCCCATGTGTACCGGCCTTACGTGGCAGCAATCTACAGGAACAAATCTGTTGCGGGAGAGTGTTTCAGGATCAAGCTCCCTCGTGGGTAGCGGCCTAAAAACTCCCTGGAAAGGCTGTGCAATCCCTACATGCTAAACACTGTACGTAAGTATAGTCTATAAAGACTCTATGCTACACGAGTCCTTTGCTTTCCTGTTTTACAAATCTCCGGCTCATAGAATAAAACCTCTGAGGTCGAGTTGGGTTTCCTGTGGTCACGCTCGTCGGTGAATCGTTACGTGACGTTTCCAACAACAAGGCGCGGCTACACATTCAGCACATTTCGCACGGCACTTTCAGGTTTTTTCTGCTCCAAAATGGAGACTTCCTTAAACTGGGATTTTGCCCTCAATTTCTCTGAAAAATGCACCTCAGAAGAGACGGTAGGCTATATTATTGATTGCATGAAGAGAAGCAATCTAGAAGTTTATAAAGAAGGATTTGAAGGCCAAACACTGCTGAGTGTTCGCGCGCCTTTTGATGTCTTGGCTCAGAAGGTGAGACATGCCAGAAGTTGGTGAACTTTTCTCCAGGATAAAAAAAACTTATTAATCTTATTTGGTACGAATAATGATATCATTTAAGGCAGAAGAGCTGGGCATGGAGAAAGAAAAGGCAGATAACTCAGGGGTAAGTAAAATGAAGAAAGGTTACATCAGTGAAACATTGGCTAATCATACATATTTAACGATATTTCGAGTTTCAGAACTGGAAAAAGTAAATAGTAATAATTTAAGCGTGAAAGTGAACATGATTTTGGTTGATTTCGACATTTTGTTCAGGTTTAAAATGAATGGTTTTGCCCAGAAAGCCTAATAGATTTATGAAATATAAAATTAAACTTCGAAAAATTGTAACTTATTAAAAGTAGAAACAATGTTCGAATAAGGATTAAGTTCATGTAATACTAAAGCACTTGATTCATGAATTATAAAGTTGCTTGCAAACAAACACATTTAGCAATGCTGTTAGCATAATTTAATAATGACCATTCATGACTGGGATATCCCAAAGATTAGCCAATCACGATGCAGCATTTCAATGAATAACATGTTCTGATTGGCTAAGCTCAAGCATCCTAGTCACATTTTTTTTTCAATAAATTACATGTATATTTAAATTAATATTAATATTATTAAATATTTAATAATGTAAGTTTAAATAGTACTCTATTTTCTGTATAGTTTTATTTGTTTTTTTTTTTTAGAAAATCTTGATAACATAAGGCAAAATAAGAATTTGTTTTTCTTATTATGGTTTAATAAACAACATGATTTACAATTATAAAAATTTGCATAAAAGTCCATTAACAAAGCATTCTACTAACTGGTAAAAACAGTAGGGTGTATATATGTTTTTTTGTTAAGACTTTAATCCTGTATGTGTTAATACTATATCTTGGCAGGATTACTGTCTTTTCATTAAAGAATGATGAAATGATTTTTTTAAAAGGATGGAAGTAACAAAAGTTATATCCAAAGTGATCATGGAAAGCAAAAATAATATATAACATAGCAGATGAAATTTTGGTCCGTGTATCAAACACTACAACTTTGTCATGCTAAAAACGTTTGGTACTGCTGTGCTGAGAAAGTAAACTTTGAATTATACATTTGTGGCATTTTGAATGCCTATATGTAATCCAAACTTTACTTAATAATCACCAAACCTTGTGAATTTAATCATGTTTGTTTATCTTTTATTGTTGCTGTTGTTTGTTTGTTTATTTTAAAAAACTCACTCTAGACCTCAGAAATAAGGAAATAAAGTATTGAATGGAAGGCAAGTTTTTTCAAATTGAAATAATTACCTTCAATCTGATGCACTTTTTGTTGTCTCTCTAGGGATGGGAATTCTCCATTGAACAGTTGGATAAATTTGCAGGACATGAGAATAAAGACACCTTCTTTACCCAGTCAGAGAGAGGGTATCTTGTGCATTGCTGTCTGAACTCTCTGGACTATGATAAAGTAAGGGAAACAAAATATGGCAGAGAAATGGGATAAATAATATTGCATTGTTTTTTGTGTTAAATTTGATGAAGTGATGACTATAAATAATGAATATATTGTTATAAAAAATGAAGATGTATTGGTATTTGTTATCAATGATGTTTTATAAAATGATTACCATTTAAATCTGAAAAATGATTATGGTGCATTGATAAGGATGTCCTGGGCTAGAGCATGGTCAATATTGAGTGGAATGATGCATTTCATTTGGATAAGCTATTAAAATTAATATCAAACTACAGCAAAAACCGTTTGAGCGTTTAATGTAAACGTTTGGATCATTTGTTTGGACTTTTTTTTACTCAATTAAATGTGGTGTTTTCAAGGAGATCAGACATTGTTTCACTCGTAAACCAATGAAAAGTCTCTTGTGATGGCTCCGCCCCTAGAAACATTTGACATCTCACATAACAACGGAAGATTTAAATTGTCTAAAGAAACCATCAAAATGTTCTCATTAAACGCTCAAACGGTTTTTGCTATACAGATTTTACAGTTGAACAATGTTATGGATAATAATCCAATTACTGTTGGAATTCTGAATTAAAGCTTTTTGCTTTTTTAGAGTAAGTTTGTATCAATGCAAGTTCATCTTGGTTCAGATGCTTTTCTGACTGGCCTGCTGCATTCTAAACCACCTGTCCTTGAGTCAGCATATCCATTACATAACCCCGACTGCCAACAACAACTATGGAAACATATCAAGAGAAACATACTGGCTTGTCCTCTACAAGAAATAAGAAACTATTTTGGTAATTTGTTGACATTTCTGTTTTATTTTTCACTCTCTCAAGAGTGGACCCAAGGGAGTAGTGCAAGGGAAGTTGTTACATTTTCTCCGAAAGGGAATAATGGAGCCCTTCTTTTTTTCCATGATGACCTTTCAAAAATCCTATGTGTTTTCGTGTTTACATAGTGGCACCCTCCCCCCTATTCAAAATGGTTTACCCCTCCTGAAATCCGAACCTGGCAGCCACAAATTAAATAAATTATCAACAGCCAATTAAAAGTGGTTTTATATGCCAGCCCACTGATTCAGAATGAATGCAATAGGGGTGGATCCAGATGGGAAGGGAGGGAGGCACACACCTTCTGAGCTCAGACAATGAAAAACAGATTGTCTCTAACATTCTAACATGATTCAATCCTGGATCGATAACATCTTAATTTTCTGAGTGAAAATTAGCATGGAAGGCATGAAATTGATTGTCAGTCCAGTAAAGACCAAGAAGTAATTTAACAACATGTAATTGATTTGGTTCTGTTAATAGGCGAGGGTGTGGCTTTCTATTTTGCTTGGATGATGTGTTTCACATGGAGTCTTCTACCAGTTGCTGTCATGGGTATAGTACTGTATTTCACCAAACCAAAAGATATTACTGTGGATGATAACCCTTTGTTACCGCTCTATGAAGTCTTTATGGCTTTCTGGGCTATTGCTTTTCTTGTGGTAAGTTGACAATATACTTGTATCATTATTTTGTAGTAAATATGTAAGGACATTGCCATGTAAATTGCCATGTAAATCTGTAAGGACATTGCCATGTAAATTGCCATGTAAATTGCCATGTAAATCAGTTCTTTTTTCTTGACAAATTATATTTAAAAAATTCTGATTGGCCAAGTTATGGGAATACCCCTATCAAACAACCCTTTTCAAAAATACAGATTCAAATGATCAAGTATAGATTATATATTATATATTATATATTATATATTATATATTATATTATATATTATTATTTATTGGATTGCAGCACTGGCAACGAGAAGAGTCACAACTTTCCTACAAGTGGAATACCGTCAATGTTGACCATTTAGTCGCAATCAGACCTGAATTTTATGGTAACATTATTAAAAGCCCTGTCACTGGTAAACCAGTAAAGCATTATCCACGATGGAAAAGATGGCTACGATACGGGCTCAGTTTTGTCCTTACCCTACCGGTACTGAGTATTGCTGTTGGTGCCATGTTGTGTTCACTCAATCTCAATGGTTATATCAAGGATAAGGAAAGTCCTGTTTACTTTGAATGTCTATCACGCTTTGCACAGCCAGTGAGTAGTTTTAATGTATTCATATACTTCTATGCAGTCTGCAATTCAGCCAATTAGTACAATGTTCACATTGCTGCTAAATAGACCTTTTCTGAATTTGCTTGACTGACTATAAAACAATAGATTCACTCTGAGGCTGGAGTGTATAAAATCCTTACATTCTCTGTGTTTTATACACTCCACTTGATGTAAATCTATTGTTTTGTTGCCAGTCAAGCGAATGCGAATTGCTGATTGGTTGAAGGACATAGATCAAGTGTTATCACCAGCCATATTGTATGATAATAGAAAATGTACGCCAACATGGGAAAATTTCCAAATGCACTTCCATACCATTTTCATGCTACTTTCAAATCATTTATATACCATTTCTAAACTATGTCCAAACGATTTTCAGATCATATGTATTGTAGTTCTGCATTGTTGTTTTGAAGCTTTGGGGTTCCTGTGTCCCAGAGCAGCTTTTTTTTTGGCTTGGGTTTTTTAGGGTGAAGTAAAGTTTAATTTGTAAAAATATTGTGGTGCATATATCATCTGAAAAACAATATTATCATGATCAATTTTGTTCCTTGTGATACAATTAATTATCTGATCATACAAAGTAAAGAGAAGCTGTAACACTACACTGTAAGTTCACTGTGAATCAAACTTATTTCAATACAAGAAGATCACCCTCTTTTCTCCTTTCACCAATGAGCCTCTAATTGCAGTGATTGCTGTGTTGTAGGGTCAGATATTTGCTGCAGACAATGAGTATTATGGTTGGATGATACCAACGATAGGTCATTCACTTGTAATCAATCTACTGAATACACTGTATCGTACAGTAGCTCAATACTGCACAGATCTAGAAAACCATAGGTAAGAGCTAAGTATTTACAGAGTTGCCTGTGAAAAATGATCTAATTTTGATATCACAAGGCCCAGCCAATCAGATTTGCATGTTTTACAGACAGACAGACAGACTTTTTTAAAGCAAGCCAGTGAAAAACGATTTTATTTTGATATCACAAGATTTGCATGTTTTGTACAAAAACAAAGACTTGAAATCCTTTCAGAAGGGGGTGCGCACCCACTGCACCCCTCCCCCCAAGATCCGCCACTGAAACAGAGTGTTGTTACTGTGCTATTATGATTATTATTATTATGATTTTGCTTTGCAGGACTGAGAGTGAATGGAACAACTCCTTGATTACCAAAAGAGTTATGTTTGAAGTATTTGACTGCTTCATACCTCTGTTCTACATTGCTTTTTATCAGCTTAATGTAGTAGCATTGCGAAGAGAGCTTGTTGGGTTATTCTGGGGTAGGTACAATATAATTTTTGTTTTACTTTATTTGTGAAATAATGTGTTCCTCTTTCTGGTGAAAGCTCAAATTGAATTAGAGCTCTGATTTGGTTGTATATACATTATACAGTTTTATCTATTTTAAATATTTAATATATAATATTGTGAATTTGTTTCAATTACATATTTATTTTTGTACTCAATATTTGTTTATTCATGCATTTATCCATTCATTAATTTATTCATCCATCCATCTACTTGTTGATTTATTTACTTCTCTACAGGTGATGAGATCCGGAGACTTGTCACTGAGTCCCTAATTCCATTTATCAAAGAAAAAACCATCATATGGAAAGCAAAGCGGATATATGCCAAGAACAAGAAGGACGGAGACAGAGATAACCCTATTCCAACTCAGGTAACACAAGCCTTAGCTTAGTTGTGAAATTATAGCACAGTATGGTAACAGACAGTAAACCAGGGATACCGGTAACTTATAAGTGTGCAATGGCACAGTAAAATAAAGCACATTACACATTTGGTATGTCAATGGTAAAATCAGCCCAAGAAAAATTACCAAAAATCTTCCCAAATGAATATAATTCTAAAGTGCAATCTTGAGACTACACTGGTATTATATGGTTTTAAGGTAATTCCGTAGTAATAGAACTAGCCATAGAATTTTAATAAAACTTTCTACGGTAAAACATTTTGAGTTATTCATCAAAAATATAAAATAAAAAAATGGGTTCACCGTATTGGATTTTGCGAGAAAAATTTTTAAAGTATACCTACTTTTGTCAATTTAGCGGCTAACATTCGAAAATGGGCATCATACATAAAAGTATCTCTTGACTGAGATTGGTCAATACCAAATATTTTTAATGTGCTTAAATGTACTCCTTATACATTGGGCTACCGATGTAAAGCAAAAGATTTTCACTAAAATTTAACAGCTAAGAGAAATAAAGAAAATATTAACAAAATGTTCGAATTTTTCCGGGCCTCATTAACGCTTCGAACGAAACACTTTTCGAAATATCGAAAAATCTAGCCATAGAATTTTGTCATCGATCACATATGTTTTAAAAAACATTATTTCAAATGATATTATGAAATAAAAAAGATAGGTGCCCGTATTGGTTTGCGAGATATTTTGAGAAATATTCTCAAATTTCAATAATATCAAGGATTTTCCGAGAGAGGAATGGGGCGAGTTTAAAGAAATTCGTAATTTTTCGCTTGAAAATGTGAAAACTGTTCGTATTTTAACGTTAAAGTGTTTCTCAGACATAGCTCTGTATCTATTGATGATAAGAAATGCAAAACTCTAAAATTCGAAATATGCGCAGAACTGTGTGCAGTGCAAAACTACGGAATTACCTTAACTAGTTTATCACCTGACCAATTTACCAAATAAAATGCATAATAATACCAATACATTCCCAAGATTGCTTTTCAGAAACATATTCATTTGGGAAGTTATTGCTATTTAATTCTTGGGCTGCTTGATTTTTACCAATGATAACATACCAAATTTGGGATGTGCTGATTTTATCCTGTGGGGATGGGATGCACCTTCTTCTAAGAGGACACCAAGTACTTGTTTTATTGATACCTTTTCAAAATAATAGCACTTCATAGCTCTGTCCTGAGGAAGGTACAAAGTAGAGTACTACCTAGACTGAAGTGTGATGTAGAAGTTGGTTATGGTTTACCTTGCTCTAAAATCTGTATTATTGTAAGGAGTAGTCTAGGACGAGGCTGTATGGTTCAGTATGGGAAGTGATACTAATGGCCTTACTATATCCATCTTTATCTTACCAGGCTCAACAGGATAAAGTGCTTGAGGAGTATGATCAATTTGATGATTACCTAGAAATGGTTGTGCAGTTTGGTGTAAGTGATATCAATACTGCATGTCAGTTTGTATATCAAAAGCAATTATGTTATCTATCATTGTGCAAAAATGATGTAATTATAATAATTGACTTTTAAATTCAGTCTGTAACTTAAAACAGTTGTGTGCATGATTGACTGGTGTAACATACCAAAAGCTTAGTGAGTAAGACAATTAGTTACCAGCGTGACGAGTGGACACGTTTATGACTAGAGGAGATACTCAAATTAAAAAACTAAGAGAAGAAAACAATAGCCTAAAATCCAAACTGGATGAACTTCATGATGAATTAAATGAAGTAAAGAAGAAACTAGAAACACATGCTAGTAACAACAAACTTCAAGACTCTGTCAACTTTATGAGTGAAGACTAAGATAAACCTGTGGATGATTAAATGTTCCAGTTGTGTACAATCAATTTAAATAGTCAGGTGCTTTTATTTCCTATCTAAAGTATTTTAATTAGAAATTTTCGTGGACTCAGATTCAAGCCATAATGTTTTCATATATGCTTGTCAAGTTTTATTGTTTTTTTTTGTTTTTTTTTTCAGTATGTGACTTTGTTTGCATCAGCATTCCCACTGGCTGCAGCCATAAGTATAGTATTTTTGTTCTTAGAGGCAAAGTCTGATCTATTTAAGCTTATCTATGTATATCAAAAACCTCTTGTAAAAAGGTAAGTATGCTAGCAACCCCACAAAAACATTGTTTATTTGTGTCTCTCTTAGCAACATTGCAAATGACGCTACTCAGGCCACAAATAAATAATATGCCCTCCAAAAGTCATTATCTGCAGGGATGCTTGATAATCTGGACTTATTTTTATATTGATCTGGAAGTGTCCAGATATCTGTGATATTGCCTGTATCATAATAATCTGGTATGACAAATATTCATAAATATTATTTCAATACATATTAAATAAATATATAAATTATAAATAAGTTCAGTTTGTTTTATATGTATGGAGTTCTGCGCTATATAAATATATCAATTATTATTTGTAATTAATTATTATTATTATTATCTTAATAATGTCTATTTTATTGATTTTTCCCAGGGTATCCAGTATTGGTGTATGGTACAATGTACTATATCTAATGATGATACTATCAATGTTAACTAACAGTCTTATTGTTGGTTTTTCCTCTGAACAACTTGCATCTTGGTGCCCATGGATGTATGAGACTATTGATGGTGACCAATTTATTAGACCAGGATATGGAAGGTGAGATTATTTTCTTATGCTATTGTCGGTAGCTTTTATTTATTATATGAAATTTGTTAGACCAGGATATGGAAGGTGAGATTATTTTCTTATGCTATTGTCGGTAGCTTTTATTTATTATAATGAAATTTATTAGACCAGGATATGAAAGGTGAGATTATTTTCTTATGCTATTGTCGGTAGCTTTTATTTATTATATGAAATTTGTTAGACCAGGATATGGAAGGTGAGATTATTTTCTTATGCCATTTGAGAGATATTATGTGTTGCATAACAACACAAACAGCTCAGGAAAGGCTATTCAACATTAGCTAAGAATAACTCAAAATTTTCCTTTTCAACTAAAGTGGATTTTGATCTATATTTTCAGATACGTTGTAGCTATTGTGTTTAGCTGTGAGCACTTCTTAATCTTGTGTGCAGTCCTTGCTAGACTTCTTGTATCAAACAAACCTAAATGGGTTCGTGTTGCCATTGAGAGAAAGAATTACCTCCAAGAAGAAGAGAGGAAGACATTAGAAAAGCTTCAGAGGTTACAACTTGGCAAAGATACCTTGGCATTGGATGTGGTAGAAAATATGGAGTTGTAGTTTGGTAAAATATATAATTGTTGAAATTTTCTAAGCACAATATATATATACATGTACCGCAAAAATACATTTTGTCAAGATTTCTCAATCACAAAATTTAATAGAATTCCTAAAGTAATCAGTGTAGCTAGGAGAAAGTATGACAGAATTATCAAGTCTTTTTGTAAAAATGAATTCTCATTTTGAGGTTATACCAACTTTGCTATAAGGAAAAAACTTTAGCTTCTTGAGTTGATTTAGCATACATTGTTCAGTAGTTAGATCAAATCATTTCATTCAAGTAAGGCATTGGTTATTTAGTATTCATGCAAAGATGTCATCTCCTGTAAACAGACTTATCTGTTGTGAGTTGTCCAGTCCTTTCACATCACTACTGTCTTGTAATTGATTACTGTTTATCTCTGGGTGCTGTATAGTAGTTTTGGGTGAACAGCTAGGAACCATTTGCTCTGGAAGTGTAAATCAGGATTATCAATTATTTATTTAGCTGACACATTTATAATTATTGAAATAAACATTTACCACTAAATTATTACTATGGTTGTATTGTTGCAATACCAAAATATAGTCATACCCCACCAAAAGATTGATTTTGGATTAATTATGGAGCCAAGTCCATTTATATTTCAGCCAGACTAAACTGCTCAACACAGGGAGCCCATAAATGCATTGTCATTGTGAATAGGGGAGGTGATATGTAAAACATTTGTGTTCACTGGCTACTAGTAGTTATTTGCAATGAGATAATTTTACCTCTCTTTGGAGTTTCGACATGTTTATTCTTCTCGATATATTTGCGTAATGATATGTTGGTTGGATTGGTATTGTTCCTTGGTTGGTGTGCTGGTGACGGCACTGTCATGCCTGGAGTGTCTGGGGCTGAACGAGGTGTGAGTCCTAAACACAAAATGTTCGTATTATTAAATTGTTGTAGCGAGTCGCTTGTTTGTTTTACTTCTTGTTTGCACGTTCGTTTGTGCTTGTACGTTCTAGTTTGCCAAGACGAAAGCTGTGAACCTTACGGATAAACTTACTTCCAAATGGTAGACGAAATGATCCAGTTTGATCATCGATATCTGGTACGTTTGAATTCAACGGTGAACTACTGGTTGGTACTTCCAAGTAAGGAGTGCCAGGTACTTGTTGTGAACAAAATGGAGATTCTAGACCACAGCTGCTCATCTTGGAGAAAACAGAGTGGCTGGATGCGAAAAAAAATATTTTTGAGATTGTTGCTTACTTGCTCGTTTGCTTGCGGTCTCCTTCGCAGCGCTTGCTTGTTTGTTTCCTTTTTAGATAGTTTTGAATCAAAGAAGTGAAAAAAGCTGAAAAGCGAATGACCACTTCTTGACTTACCTCAAATAAAGATTGTTTGGAGCTCGAACGGCTTTCTTGTTTTACTATTCAAATTCCACCTCGAGTTTTCTCACTGCTCTCGATTTTCAATTCGCCGCAACGATTGCAAACCTTTTTATAAGCACGAGGCTGAATTTGAGTTGAAAAATTTGTTTGGTTATAAGTACACGAAACCTAATAATTTTCATTAATTTTGGATTTTTTAAGCGATTTCAAGGCCTCTCATATCACCTCAACCTGAAGACTTTCAAGAATAGTTTTCCCGCCAAAACAGCACTTTAGAACGCGCGCTGCATGCTCGTCGTCCTGTCGAAATTTGTAAGTTCGGAGAAGTTCGGAAAGTGAGACAGCTCAATTAACAATCGGTAAATGTCACTGGCCAATAAGGCGACAGATATGAAAGTCGAAGTATATCCGGTCAAGGCATTGAGGACGGATGGCGCGGAATTTGTATGCTTTCAAAATGGCTGAGTGAGAGAGTTGAGCAGGTTGAATGTGTGAAAAAGTTCGTGTTTTTGACTAATATTTCTCCTGGATTAAGTCCTAATAAGCGGCTTTGGGGTTTACTAAAAGTTGTGTGAGTTGAATTTAAATAGGTAGAAACATTCGTCTTTTTGCAGCTCATCAAAGTTCGCTGTAAATATATTCGTTGTAAAAATTCTTCGTTGACAACAGAAGCCATGAAAACACGAACTAAAAGTGCGCACTTGCCCAACTTGACTAAACTGTCAACAAGCAGAAGCTCTAGTAGACTGCCTACAATGGGCAATTCTACCATAGACGCAGCAAGCAGTTTGTTTGGACCTAGAAAACATGTGATGTTGACGTATTCAAAGTCAAGACCTTTGCAATTTTTGAAGAAAAGTCATTTTTTGAGTCCAGACACTCCACAAACGTCTACTCCAGATAGTCTACAGTTTACGAGCACAAAAAGACAAGGTATTAGAATTACACTATTTAATTAATCCACTGCTAGACCACTGTTATTTATTTTCTGTAGGAAGTAAATGATCACTCATTCATCCATTTTCATGCATTTATCCTTCCATTCATTTTTCATCCGATCACTTATTCAATGGTTTACTATATGGCACTTAGTTAGTTTATGTCAAGTAAATGTCCAACGTTCCATCTGTTTAGCACCTTTTATTTATATTCACATATTACACCAAAATATTTTCATTTCAGGACATGTTGATTATATTTAGTTTTCTGTTTTCAGAAACTAAAGAAGACAACAAGAGTAAAACTTTTGCCTCCAATGGAGCTACAAATGTGGAAACTCCATTGAGGTATACAATTTAGTGACTTTGGTTTATGAATTAGGTTCTAGATTTCAATATTCACTCACATTCCCTTTCGTTCATCCCCAGAGTCCCCCCCCCCGGATTTCACTCAAATTGTCCCCATAATTCATATTTTTGAAAGCACTCTGAAAATGTTGTTTAAACCCAAAAAATTAGAACAAACTAAAAAATTTGAAAAAAAGTTATTTTGTCACATCACATTTCAGTACTCTTTTGCTGAAAGTCTATTGGATGTCAACGGTTTGTGTCTGGTAAAGTATTGCTAGTTAATAGTTATAATAACCTTATGACACTATGTTCTTTCTTTCATAGTGAGGGAGATAGTCAATTGAAGCCACCAAGCTCTGCAAATAAAATAGTAAGACCAGTTCTTGCATTTAAAGACATCAGTAATATACCCATCGAGAAGACGTTAAGTACAGTGCAATGTACTCCAAGCAGGCAGCAAGAGACAGAAACTACTCAGCCAGAAAGTAAGACATCATGTCCTTCACATATACTTGCACAATCATAATAGGTAAATAGCCATAAAACTCTTTACTCAGACAAAGGACTAACATCAGTAAGTAAGCTATCTTTTTATGGTGTATAACTTAGATTTTTACCACAACTCTTCAGGATCAATGTGATAATTAACTAAAGCAATCAGTGAGGTGAGTTTTGTGTGCAACTTTTGTATGTCTGTAAGTTCTGAAACTATTTTTCTTGGCTGGTATTTAGGAACAAGCAAGTTATCAAAGGCCAAGAGAAAAATTAACAGGTAATACAAAATATCATAATCATAGAAAATGAAACGTTTTAAGTTCACTACAATCTGAATATTTGATGTTTTTTTTATTGAAACATTCTCTTGCAGTAAAAAGGGTGCAAAATCTGGTAATTCAAAGAGAAGAAAAAGACTGGATATGAACAGATTATTGCAGCCACAGAACAATTCAAAAGAATCCAAAACTGCTTTGTCAACTACCAAATTGCACTCAAATGTAAAGGACAGTAAAAAAGAAAGACAGTCTGCTTATAATAGCCCTTTGGTGGTGAGGCCACATACTTTAAAAACATCCCAGATAGCAAAAAGAGAAGAGATTATCCCAGAAGAGATTGAACAAGACAAACATTCAAGCATTCAGTCAAACCAGCAACAACTGTCTAGTGTGATAATGGTCAAACACAAAAAACAGCAAATTTCAAGTAAAGATTGTGAACAAAGACAGAAAACTTGTAATTCTACTAAATACCAAAGCTACCAGGGTAGGGTTGGCAAACATAAAGTAGCTAAAATAACTCAAAATGTGCCAAGCGGTTCAAGCCAACAAAGACCCAGTAGTGCAAATAATTATCTAAGTCAGGAGTCAACCAACTACAGCATCAAATCTATGTCAACAGACACAAATGCCAAAACCAGGAGTGTTGTCCAAAGTCAAACCAATACAAGGACATCTCAATCAATGTCGCTATGTTCTATGATAGAAGAAGAGAACGAAAACAAAGAGATTGTTTCTAAGAGGTTACAGCACAAGAACTCCACTTTCAATGAAGGTGTACATAGAGTGGAGCTTGCAGATTACTTCACTGATCTACTGTCGACAATTGGAGGTATGTTGCATTGTCATTTAAGATGAATGGTGACTGTTTAGTCTAGAGAAAGAGAAGCTATTTGTTGGTATACTCTGGCATTTTGACAACTCGATTGAATTTCATGTGTATGATATGAAATACAGAAAGTTGAGGTTTGTGAGTGTCAATATAGTTAATATATTATACTGCAATCTCAAGAACAGCAACTATTGGAATGAGATGCTGAAAATATAATAAATTACATTTTCTATAAACTTATATAAATTGACACAAATTCCAACTGTTTGTCTGAGTAGAAGATCGAGACATTGAAAGCAAAGAAAAGAACAAAGCTGATAGATTGGAATCTTTAACAATTATAGACCAAGACTGTACAATAAAGCAGCCAGAAGAAACATCACCTAAATCAAGTACTCCTATTGACAACGGAAAAAGGTTACACATTGAAGAGGTATTTGATTATGTTAACTTTGTACATTGGGCATTGTGTATTCTAAATTCTGTGTGTTCTGGGGTGGTACTTTTGCATTGGAAGTAATATCTCCTACACATCCACATCATTCTCTTAGACTTACTCAGATTCAATAAGCAAGTAGTATTTTTTTAATGATTTTATTTTTATCCCTTTTTAGCCTGGAATTTCACCAATTACACAAGATAATGGTACACCAGATCTTAAGCCAGATTCTCAAGATATGAAAGAGGTGAGAGGAACAAAAAATCTCAACACAGTATTTGTATAAACCATTCTTAATCTTCAAAATTACTTTGCATCTATCATAATCAGGCTCAAATGTTGCCCAAGAAAACATCTCTCAAAGAAGAGGCCGCAAGTACCAGAAAGAATCTTAAAGAAAAACCAGTTAAGGTTGAAATATCCAAGAGAAATTGTTCCAACAACAGAGAAGGATCAATTGAAAGTGCCAGAAAGAAGGTCAAGCAAAGCCCCAAAAATGTATGTTGCTTTGTTCTTTTTGTTAACTGTAATACACATACTTATGTGTATAATAACTATATAGTGCATACCCCATATCAAGTTTTAATGTTCGTCTATAGTGTAGATAGCCCTTGAAAAATATCTGTTTTCAACATGTGAGTGTCATTAATAATTGAATGCAAGATGGAAATGGCAAATAGTTTTTGTATTGTTATTACACTGTTTATGTACAAACAGATCCATGACGTTGAGCAGCAAAAGAAAACCTCACTGAAAGAGATTAACACTATTAAACAGTCAGGAACAAAAGTTACAGCAAACACTACAAATGTAAGTTACCTACAGTTCAACCTTGATAGTATTCATCTGATTCAACAGAATTAACAGGAGCCAGTAGCATAAAGTATATTTACTAAGTAAAAAAACTGGTCCCAGAGATACTCCGGACTGTAAAAAAAAATCCAAGGGGGGGGGGGGGGGGGGTGGAATCAGGGAATAAATGATTGGGGATGGTTGTTGGAATTTTTCAAAAATATCCCTAAAAGATATCAGACGTTTTTCAAAATTGCTTGGCTTCACAAATTTTTTTATCTCTAAAAGATACCAAAATCATAAGTTTCATTGGATTTCAACCCCTAAAAGATACCAAAAAATGAGAATTTTTCAAAGTTCATACTTTTAAACACTATTTAAAGGAGACGAAATTGATGATTTTTACCCCTAAAAGATATGACAAGCATCCCCGATTGTTTACCCCTCTAAGTCCCCCCCACCATGGTAGCATGTGCAGCAAAAAAAAAAATGATGCTAATTAATGTGATTATTGAATATATTGTAGGCATCTTTACCACTGCAAACCAGTATGTGCATAGAGGATGGCAGTGATAATGATAACATTACTCCAGAGCTTGTACCACCCAACATGGTATGTTTTGTTCCCGTTCAATACTTGCAAGAATATAATTTTTATAACTGTTTTTTAACTTCATTTTTGATATAAAACATGCTGAGAATAAGATGTGTTTAACACCAAACCTTTTTTTAATTTCAAAAATAGCAAAATTTTTTAATGGAAATATATACCTTGAATACCAAGTAAATCACTCTTGATTGTGCTCCTTCGTTTATTCATTTATTTTTCATTCAGTTGATTTATTCCTTTTCACAATTCATCATTTTCCTTTTGTTTTCTTGTCCTTTTTTAACATTAATAAATAAATAAAATAAATTTTAATGATTTATAACGCGCATTTTTCATGTCGTGATGATCAAATGCGAGAGACAGACACTGAGGGTGGTCACTGACAGAGATTAGTTTATGTCCTCAGCGGTTCTTTTACGTCCACCTTATAACATAGTCAGAGTGAAGGCAGACGGGACCTCCGGCTTTACGTCCTTATCCGAGAATACGAGGCACTGAGAGAGTAAAGTATCTTGCCTAAGGACAGAACGTGATCGCCCGGTCTGGGAATCGAACCCGGGCCACTGGACCCGAAGTCCAATGCCCTAACCACTAGGCCACCACGTCTCTCTCTCATTTGATCATTCTTTTTATAATTCAAACATTTATTCATAATCACTTGCTTAATCATTGGTAACTTCAACTAATTTCAATCATTCTTTCATTCACTTGCTGCTTTATTCATTCATTCTAGAATCAATACTCTTCAAGTAAGAGAAAGCTTCAGTATAGTGACATGCCATATAGGCCAAATGTAGAGCAATGTTTCCTGTTAGACTTCCCAGTGTCACTCAAGAAACCTGGCAAAATATGGATGAAAAAGCCACATAAAAATCCAAGAATACAATCCACTGTCTTGGAACCTCACAGTTTTGCACCAGATATTTTAACAAAAGTGTACCATGCAAAGAAAAAAAAGCTCTACAATTGTAATTATACATTTTAAGTCCATTATTTCTTGAAAAGAAAAACATTGTCATTGAAAAATTATAGTTGAGATATATCTATATCAATTATAAATAACAAATATGCAAATTGGCATTTAAAAATACCATAAATAACTTTTGGGTGAGTTAATAAAATAGGTGTATTTGCATGAATTGGAAATATTCCCAGGCCTAATATTTGTTCTTTGGATATGAGGATGATGTTTCATTGAGTATATTCAAAACATATTTATTATCAATATGCTGAGTGACAACATCAATGTCTGGCTAAAGTCAATTTTCTAGTTTATTTGTTGGTATGGTTGTTTTATAACTTAATATTCAATATAACAGAACTATGTATACAAAAACAGTTTGATACTAGAATGAACTTAATGATACTTGTCAAACCATAAGTATTATTTTGACTTACTTTACAAGTACAAGCGATTCAAAAGTAAATATTATAATTTGGCAAAAGTAATGGTCAGGAACTAAAAGTGAACATGAAATTCAAGTACCAGTAACATGAATTTGCTGCAGTAATGTTCTTTTGTACAATTTTTGAAGGATAAAGTGTATAATAAAATGTTCAGACTGAGGTTTTCATTACTTCTTTTTAGGCTTCTTTTTTCCCTTACTGGGTTTGGCAAATAATGAAGGATCTAGTTCTTCTAGAGATTTCCCCTTTGTTGCAAATAATCTCTGTGCTCTTTCTTGTAATGTACCTCCACACTTGAGGCCAAGAATCACCAGTTGTTCTTTCAGTACATCTAAACCAATGACTTCTAGTTCCTCTGCTGTATTGTAATCCTCAATGTTGAATGGCTGTATGAACAGAATAACAGTGAATGATCAGGGTCCAGTTGTGAGCAAAGTAAAATTAATGATTGTTGTGCTCATCACATATGCAGACTGTGAAATGACATGGTTTTTAAATACAAGTTAAATAGAGTACATGTATGTTGATGAGTGAGCATACAATTTTGTATACAAGATCTAACCATGTACAAACAATTACCAGTAATGAAACATGATCATAATAATTATTTTAAGATTATGACTCATCAACCATAGTTAAAAATATCAGATTTACTCCGAGCTTTCGACCTTACCGGTCATCTTCAGGGAATGAAAACGTTACAATCATAATAAACGCAATCAAACTAAAGTAACAATTAGCGCGCTGATCATTCCAGTTATAGTTGTATGCAAATCAGGATGAATTTCTTGCTGATTTAAAAACTTGGTCATGGCTATGATTTTGTATTGTCCTCCCCCTCATTAATTATTCATGATTTTTTAATTAATATGCATAATCACAGACTACAGTTTTGAAGAAAATTATGTAATACCTTCTGGTTTTTAGACTGTACTTCTTTAACCTCTTCTGTAGCATCAGCTTTTGCATTATCTGCAATTTTATCGTCATTCATACTTCCTGACTGTCTTACATCTTGGCTCTCTTCATTTTCATCACTAGTTCTTGTCTCTGTACATAAACCACTTGTTGTCGGCTCTGACTGACTACTTGTTGAGGTTTGAGTGTTGTTCTCTGTGTTGTCAGTATCAAGGCTTGTTGAAGTTTCTGTTGATGTTGATGTGCAAGGGCCTTCAATGGAACTTGGTGGTTGTTCATCGTCACTGTCATCTAGTTCTGAGGTAATATCAAGCCTAGAAGAATAAGTGAGGTAAATGTTGGGGTAATGTGCATATAGCTGGCACTAGGTTGCCAGTCAAATCTAAAGAAAATAGTCTTGCTTCTTTGAAGTAAAATAACAGTAACAAAGAGAATGAAAAAGGAAAACAAAGTATGTACCCACCACATTTTACGTTTCTTTGGAGCATCCTCACTATTGCTGGCTGCCTTCCTTTTAGATGTTGATGCTGTCTCTGTTGATGAGCTTGATGCCTTCAAACCTAAACAGAATTGTTTATATTCATGAAAATAATGAATCTGGAGACTTATTTGAACCATCTGTACTTGACTATTAAAATCTATGCTCTTTAGAAAACATTATTTGACAGCTATGTACCATAGATTAGCCAATCAACATCTTAAATACCCACTGTATAGAGAAACCCCTCTCTATACCAGACTATACTGGGACTAAATAAAATTTCCAGTTTAGAGAAGGTTCCAGTTTATCAAGGCACCAGAGCATTTTCACATAATGATCTACCTCATGCTAGTGAGCTCTAAAAAATGCTAATGAGAATTGCATGTGGGAATGTACGCTTTCATTTTTAAAGACAAAGGCAAGTTTGATCAGCTTATTACCGTAACGTAAAGGCGATAATCAGCTGATTGAGCTTTCCCTTGTCTTTGTGTATCAAAGCCTACATTCCCACTTGCAATTCAGAGCAGAGCTCCTTTGGCTCATTAGCGTAACATAGCTTGTTATATGAAAACACTCTACTATGCAGGCTTTGTATAACTGGCCACTGGTACCAATGCATCATTCTTGATTGGAGGTTTTCAGACTGGATAACTCATCAAGGTTTTAACATTTTGAGATTATGTGAGAAATTCTTTTCTTGTGTCTTTTATGGCTTATTTTTCATGTGTTCATATTCCTACTTACCTTGTTTTAAGGCATCATCAATTCTCTCTAAATTGTTCTGTATTTCTTTAGTGTATGTTTGGTCATCAAAGTTATGTTTAGGCACAGCCCGTCTTCTTTCCATTCTCTCTTGTTTCTGTCTAGCTAGCTCACGTTCTTTGTCTGCCTGTTTTGCAACCCATTCTGTTATCCTGAAACAAATATTAAGAAAAAGAAGTGCTCTCATCAGCAGGGGGAATTTAGGAACACTGTTGAACCACAAGAGCTAGAATTTTTAATAATATTATTAAAGGAGCTGTATCAATCACGATGCTTCAAGTGCCTCTGTCATTGTTTACATATGAATAAAATAAACAAGTCTACAACATATCTTCAAAAATCAATCAGTAAACAATAACGAACTCTAAATAATTCACTTGTATTGCATGAATGAGACAATATGGAGAATTGAAAGAGATTTTATTTGAATCTCTAGTAACCATTTTCGGTCACCTCGAAAATGGCTGCTCTAAGTACATGATAGACCACAAGGTCACAAAGCATCCTGGCTGAGACGGCTCCTTTAACTTTTCATCAATTCATTTATTTTCATTATTCCTACTTTTTCTCATTGTTCACGTCCCTCATTCGTCTTCCACTGAGGTCCCGGCAAGCTTCTCTACTTGTTGTCTTTTCAATCTGTGCACCAATAGCTCTTAACATTGACCCAAATCCTCCTTTGCCTCCAGGGAGACGACAGTGCACACGCAAGACATCACCTTCACATAATGCCATTGGTTCTTCTTGACTGACATGAAGTAGCTGACCATTCAAGGTAAAATACCAATAATTGTCTGAACACAGTGGTTCCTGAAATGTGTATTATGAAATTGTTGATACACTATGTACAAACATGAATATATTGTGCTGAAATAGATATAAAGATCATTTAGATACAGATTTTCGTCATGCGTGATAAAGCAGTTACATTAAAATAAGTGAGTTTATATCTATTCATACAGGGAAGTGAGTATGTAAGCAATGTGGAGGGCAAATAATTTTGCAGTCATGTGATAAGATACCATCTAGTGTCAGTGAATAAGTAAATATACTAATATGAAGTAAATTATAGATAAATACTTTGAAACTAATTTATAGAACGACATAAACTTTGTTTGAGAGACAATTTCTTATTGTATTGTACGGTTACAGACTTACAATTCAATGGCATTCGCCATACACGATAAGCAACAAACATAAAACTACCAAAAACTATTTCGTTCTGACGGCAGGAGTTTTTTGACAGAACAAAAACCTACCGTCTGAAAACAGAAAATCATCTCGATATTGAATTGTTCGTCAATAATAAAGCATGTAGATCAAATCATATTAAAGGTGGTCAGCTTTATCATACCTCTTCCAAAGACAACTCATTTAGTAGTTTGTCTCTCTTCCATTCCTCTGAAGACGATATAACATGTAAAGATCCACAAGGAGAGTATACAAATGCCGACATTTTTTAGGAACTTTCTTCGTGGGCATCAAATTCCAAGGAAATCACATACGTTTGTGGGTACCAGTCTCTTTGTAATTTTACACAGGGATCCCACAATTCTTCACCCTGCCCATGAACATAATATATACCATGAACAAAGAAAGTAAAACAGGCATTACAGGTTGTATAACAGGTTGTATAGAGTTTAACTTTGTGCAAAATAAAAATTATTAATCAACACGTTTTATTTTCAAAATGATATTATATTTATTACATTTAGAAAGTGAACAGATTAACAAACTCAATACACCATCAGCATTATTCTTGTTCAATGGATTACACGTTTACAAAGATCACACCAATATTACATTCATCTGTTTAATATTGCATTTTTACAAATTTATATGGCTTGACACCATCCTGTGTGTTTGGTAAATTTTTTAATCAAAAAGTGTTATTTGTCAGAAAAAGAGTATAAATCTATCCGTTACACTGGATTTTATCCAAGTTCTTCAATCTACATGTTTATAATTCAAAATCTATTTTGAAATTTATGGCAATTTTTTTTGTTTTTTTTGTTCAAAATTTGAACTTGCAATCTGTCATCTACCCTTACCATAGAATGCACTGGACAAAATTTATGAATTAGCCTCTCAGAAGCACTAATTCTATAAGGACTAATTGTGTAACAAAAGCAGCCTCGTCCACAAGCAATAATTTTCCTATTTTAGGTTTCCATCTTAATATTTATAATAGTTTGCTATAGACTATTAAGTTATGAGAAAAGGAAAAATATGATTTTTAGTAATTTGTTCACACAACACCATTAGCAGCCATGCCTTCAAATATGGGCAAATATACCAAACTTTGAGAGTGTAGTGACTGATTTTACCAATATTTTCACAACTAGGAGCCAACTCATCAAAGTTAATTTGTTGAGTTTGATGATTATGTTTCGTCAATCAAACACTTGTTGTCCAGACAGTGTGCAAATAAAAACAGTCAGAAACTGTACAAATATAAAAACTGAATTGTAAAGCAAATTGAGATTAGGTGAAATTCACTATATAAGCACTTCATCACATTACATTACACTAACTTTGTTTGTACACAGTGGTCTCAAATAAGCAGAAGAAAGGGCATCAAAAATGGATGGTTTGTACTTTGAAAGAAGGCCAACAAACATGCATTTGTTTTCATTCAACTTTTTCTTATGTCTAGACAAATTGTGTTTGATTGATGGATGAGAATCAACCACTTTTCAAGTGATTGTTTTAATGTAGATGGGTGCATAGTTATGAAAATAGTGGTAATAGGATAGTAGTAAGTATAGCTTGATCAGTGATTTCTTGAATCTGGGTGGGGAATTGAGACTTTAAGTGGAGCATACAGGAAACCATGGCTGTGTTCACTGCCTTCTCTGCATGCTTACTACATGTGCATATATGAACAAAAAGAAAGTTGGCTACAAGTCAAGTTGAGACTATATGAAATGTAATAATATGTATACACGATATTGAATGACATATCCATCAATATAAATTACCAACTGAATTGAAATATGTCTCAAACTTGACCGATTAAATTCGATTAGTTAATCCGACAGTCGATTTTCTTCATTGACTCCCTTACTAAGTCTAATATTTTTACATTAGAAACACGCTTGAGTGCAGAAATTCTACAATTATTAAAGTGATACATTTCTAGTCGCAAAGTTAGTTCATATTACCAAAGTTCAGTGCTTGATCAAAAAACATTCAAAATGGCCTCCATCTTTCGGTTCGCCTTTCAAATGATATCTGCTTTCGTCTCTTCTTGAGTTTGTCGACGGCCTTCTGCTTGCATATTTCTGTATCTCATGAAGTGAAAATATGCCTCAGCAATGAACAGAGCAAGACAGGCAAAACCAAATATAGCGGCAGCGATTGCAGCACCGCTGTTGAAGACACGATCAGAACAATCGGCGACTAGAGCAGAGCCGATGAGATAGCCAATAATGGCCAAACCACACAGTATTAGATGCAAAACGGGGTGGCGAAAGATCCATAGAAGACGCTCCCAAAGGCCCATTATTTTAATGACCATATCTATCAGGATATTAATGAAAGCTGTCCATGTTACTGTTCCGAGAAACGAGAGTCTACCGGCACATCCAGAGCCATACCAAGTCGACACAGACGAATTACAACAACCACAAAGAAAAGACAAGACACACTCGCCGATCAATAGCATTCCTAGTGGTGTACGGACCCAGTCAAAAGTAATTTTGAAGAATCTGTCTTCGCGTGCTTCGTTTTCGTTAACAGGAGCCATTTTTGTCAACAATTCTTGTCCACGGAAGCGTAGTTCTCTCGTGTAAACAGCTAGACTTTAGTTCAGTATGGCGCGCGAATGAGACTTGACTGGGGGAGGAGTGATGGTAGTTCACAGGGGTGGGGTCGATGAGGTAAGATCTCAAAGGAGGTCCATTACGTCAGCGCACAGAGTTTGTTTTACGTATTTTTTTCATTATCAATTCAGTGAATTATTTTTTACTGCATGCGAATGAATGAATAACTCATTTGCTTTTTTCATATACATAATTCACACATTTGTGTTAATATTATCAGTCTTTTAGCTTTTCCTAAAATCAGTGTAGCCAGGAAAAAAATATTGTTTCCCCTTTTAGGCACTTGAAAGAAAGAAAACTATAAATCAGTGCATAGTTAGTAGTAAAACCAAAAGACAGAGCTATAACTGTTAGCACCAAATATTACTTACATATCAGTGGTTATATCAGATATACACTTTTCACAGGAAACTAAAGCATTTTTCAATGGCTTAGATAAGACATTCACAAAAACAGCCTTAATAATATGCACCATCAATTGAATTCCTTTCACAAGCAAGAGACACAATGAAAGATTAAATTTTATTATCACAAGTGTTTTGCTAATGCTTACACAAGCTATCTTGAAGACCAGTCAGTACTTGTGTTAAAGTGTCAAATGTGAAAGACATACATTTCAACAGTTGTTGGGAATTGTTATTTATTTATTTACTTTATTTACTTATTTGTGATAAGGTCTAGTTATTGTAATAGGCTGTACTGATCTACCTCTTTTCAAACTTTGTGTATTGTCACATGATTCTTAGTATGTAGTATATTTGACAGAAATTTATGGATAATTTCTATAAAAATAATACTTTGATGCTTTCTTCTGGCTACCATAATACTTATAATGATATACATAGGCTTCTTTGCATACAAAAATGTAAGTTTTCATTAAAATTTTTCATTGTGGATTGGTTTTCAAAAAAAACTGACCACTCTTGGAAATTTCAAATAGCATTCAAGATGAACTTGATAATGTCAGGACCATAAGTATATGATGAGGCAGCAGAGGTTATAATTTTCTACTTCTCTTTGATTATTAAAGCTTTCTATTTTAAAAAACAACATGATAATATAAACTGGTCTGCCTTGGTCTTTTGTGTCACCATTTTGGTTCGGCCATGTCATAGCATGTAAAATTTTAATGTTTTACAAACAAATCAAATTTTATCAAAATTGTAATTTTATCATTATTTTTATACAACATTAACACATAGTACCAAATGGTATTTCAAGAAACATTACCCTGATCACATCTGGAATTTCAGCTAAGAACAGTGGATGATGAGATATAGCCTAAATGAGGTGGACATTGGGGAATCTCGAATACTGCATACCCCCCCCCCCCCCCCCCCAAAAAAAAAAACAAAAAAAATCGATGGTGAACACTGCAACACTGCAAAAAATTCAACTTCACATGAAAATAAACATTTTTGTGAGATTAAAATCGCAACTCCAAAAGAGTTTTCATTTCACTGTACACCACACGTAAAATAACGCAAGGTTTTGCATCACTGCAACACTGTATTTTTTCAGCCTCGTTCACCGTAACACCACACCACAATAAGGACAACACCGCAACATTGCAAACCCCAATGTCCCCCTCCTAAATGGTAGTTTCCCACAGTCAAAAGAAATGGCATCTTTTGAATAACGGCAATGATGCCTGTTTTGTGTAAGCAAAGGACCTATGATGGTGCCATACATAACATTGGCACCCATTCTGTTGCATTTCATTACAAATTCACTTCTATCCATAGTTCATTTTGTTCATGCAATCCTTATTTGACAATAATTATTATAGTTTTCTAATACCAACAATATTTTTTTACAGCAGGATGTAGAAATCTGGACCGACTATAATTTATGCACACACTTCTATGTCTACATTTCAGCCAGTATCGATTACTGCTTAATTAAAAATGTAAACATAGAAGTTTGTGCACAAATTATTATAGGTGGTCACAGCTTTTTGGTTGCCTTGTTAAGTATATATTGACTGTTCATTAAAATGTTATAAGACTGGGAGGCAGTTATCTCAGATTAACACTTTCCTGCATGTAAGGGTCTCCTGATTGTGATTAAAAACCAGTTTGATAATTGACTGGAAATATGAGATAAGCGTGACACAATGAGTAATACTGCTGTGAGGTAGTTGAGCCCTCTATGTCAAATGCATCTTGGTTACTTGGTTTCGAAGAATGCATGAAGTAAAAACCATCTTGAGTTGTCACTCCCATTTTTCTCATCAGGAATCAAAAACAAGAGTCTCTGACAGCAGGGAAGTTCAACTAATTTTTAAAATTACTGTTTCAGGGTCCTAAAGTACATGTTTCCCTGGGAAACAATATAATATAGTTAAGATAAAAACTAGTGTGGGCTGTGTCAGTGTTTCTATAGAAAAAGTTCTATTGTAATTTGGACATCGTAAAGCGATAATAGAGCAGTCAAGCATGTCGTCATGGCTTGAGAACTCTATGGGGATACTGATTTTTTGGAAGTTAGTCGTTTGTTGGAGTAATAAGGGATAGGTAAGGTAGTGAGTAAAAAGTAATATCATTTGTTAAGGTCTCAGATATGTTTTGAAGTGTTTCCATAGAAACACCGACAATTTACTTCTTAGTCATCTGCCATGGTGTTAAGGTTCTTTTTAGTATGCAAACTCCTCAGTTCGCACATTTTCAGTTCTTGTTGTAGTTTGACTTGAAGTAGTTGTGTTTCTTCTGTAGCGAATAAACTTCCAAACTAGTTCGGCAATAAACAAAAACATTGTGATATACCCAAAAACAGCAGCAGCAGTAATGACTGATCGATCATATGCATAACCTAGAGCCACGGAAGATGCAATCAGGAATGCTAGAATGCCAACACCAAGAAGTACAAAGCCAACTAGAGGTTGAATCAACACATATGGAAGCTTTTCATAAATGTGAGTCATCCTCAAAAAGATGTGCAAAATGACAAAGATCCACGCCGTGGTGCCAACAAATATCAAGAACTCGAAATAGGCACGTCCACTCTCGTGGTAGGTGGACAATATCACAAAGCAAAGGAAAGTTGTGATGAATTCTAGGACTTTGAACCATCCTTCAATCGTGGTGAAAGGCCATAGCAAGTCACAGCACCCACAATATTCCTTGTAAACGCGACTTTCAACTTCACGGCGGACTTCCGCTTTAGCTGTGGTTTTTACCTTGGTTTCAACTCTCTTTTCGACTACCTCTCTGCTGGCCATGATTTACGAAAGACGGTTAACTTACGTTTCCTTACGTTTAGTTTTTGCAAATTAGAGATTTCGATCAAGTTTTGATCATTGGGTGTCGTTTGAGCAGTGCCAAGCCCGCTCGTTTCGAAATACACAGGACGACTGACAACATAGTCTCCTTCGCATACGTTTCCGGTCTGTTCGAAAAAATCTCCAGTACTGGACTGGAGATTTTGTCGAACAGACCGGAAACGGATGCGAGGGAGACTACTGACAACATGGCTTGTCTATTTTGTATTCATTTATTTATTCGTTTATTCATTCGATCCATTCATTCATCAAACTCTATGCCCCATGTCGTGAATCAGCGTTTATAATGCTTTCCGGTTGTCAGTTTGACAACACAAGAATACAAAATTCAACTGTCAAATTAAAACTCATTAATTAATTATTTCATTCATTTATTCATTCATTCATTCATTCATTCATTCATTGGTTGGTTCGGTCGTTCGTTCATTCATCAGTTCATCCATCCATTCATACATTAATCTATTTGGCCATCTATTAACTTAATTCATTCGTACATTCATCCATCCATTCATTTATTAATTAATTAATTCATTTATTCATTCATTCATTTATTCATCCATCCATCCATTCATTCATTCATTCATTATCTTTTCATTCATCCATTCATTTCTTTTTTTTTTTTTTCAAAACCTGGCAAAGATTGAGTGACCATGCGTGTTTGACAATTGTAATTGATAATTATCATTCTCCACTTAAACTCAGTTGTGGTCCGTAGAATGGAGTTATTTCAGTTGTCTCTACTCAGTAAATGGAATTTGCCTTAATGACAATAATGGTGTAATAAATAATACTTTATTTTTTTGTCTTTTTTTTATATACTTTGTGACTTGACATGCGTGACCTTAATTAAGACATATGAGGGTCTGAATGTTTTCACTGAATGAAAATGAGCTAGTGGCATTCAATTCATTAAAACTGGTCAATGCTCTGTGTGTTCTTTCGAACAGGTGTCAGTCTGGGCGTAGTCTTTGTCGACATTTTCCGGGTTGGATTCTCAATTTCAAAACTGTAATATTAGTTCATAAAATGCGAATTATAAACAACATTCAAGAGACTGAAATATTAAATGACAATAACGATAATAAATGTATTTATATAGCGCACATTTCCATGATTTCAATGGCGTTTTACATTTTTGATTGTGGAAAAAAGGATTACTCTATCAAAATATTCTCTATTTGTTGACCTTTGCTATCCTCACTTTACACGCTCTTTACTGATTTTAAATTTTGCGCTACTGAGCTACTTTTCAATAATTACCTCCTTGAAATGTAGTTTACACTTATTATTTTTTCGTCAGATATTTTAAAACAATACACACTGCTCATGCAAATTTTCAGTTTGAAAGATGCACGGTTCACTCGGTTTGAGAGTTTATTTCGAGGCCTATTCTGCTCTTTGGCAGCATTGGCCGAACAATGTGCAACAACAATAACAAATTACTGATTTGTCAGTTGCTTGTACAATTCAATTTATAGTTTTTTCCATTTCTGAAAAAAAGTAGTTTTACTCCTCTTGGTTGAGTGTTAAATTAGCACTGCCTCGACCGGCACTTTACCAGTGGAAATAGAACTGAATATAAAAGTCAATCCTTTTTTTTTATTTTGAATAAATCAGTTACTTTGTTTTCTTTACTCTGGAAACCCATGGAGGTCTTTTTCTTGGTGTGTTTCGATCTTTTTTTCATGGACTAATTGATCTTTATCAGGCTTCTCAACCGATTCCACCGTTTTGGTTTCCGTGGTTTCGCTTAGTGCAGCTCGTCTGCCTCGGCAGAAGATATAAAGGGCTTCTAAAATAAAGAGAAACATGGCGATATACCCACTCGCTGCAGCAGCTTTCAACTCAGGCTGATATCTATGGTAAGCAAGAACAACGGACGAAGCAATAAGAAATGCCACTGCACCAACGAGACAAAACACAACACCAAGTATTGGATGGAGTAGAAAAGCAGGCAGCTTCTCAAAAAGATGAGGCAGTTTTAGGAAGATGTGAAGTGTTACAAAAATCCATGAAGTTATTGCTACGAAAAGCATGAAGTTATACTCGGGTAGATGTGCGTACAAGGTTATAGGAAAATTAAAATGTGCCAGAATGATGACAAACGATAGGAAAGTGGTAATCCATTGAAGTATCTTCAACCATCCTTCGACAGTCGCAATCAGCCACATCCAGTCGCAACATCCACAGTAAGCAACATATTCACGTCTTTCAGTGCGAACCACTGTCGTTCTCTTCGTAGTTCTTGAATTATCACTCTCAGTTCTCGAAGACATGATGAACGGCTCTATACTAATCCTCGAACAGTCAGTTGGTTTCACTGTACCACATACTCATGAATATGCAGGTTAGATTATTCATGCGTGTTATGAGAGACAATATGTAGCCAATCATAGAAAAATATGGCAACGTCACGATATTCAACAATATTTTATACTTGATCGCACTAAAAGTGTGCAACATAAATACCACTAAATAGTGCTATTTTATGCTAATTCTATTGTTTTTCTTTTGTTTAATTAGTGCTATTTACTATTAAATGACAACTGTTGCACACATTTAGTTTTTGCGCTCTACTAGTGAAAGTCAAAAGTAAACAGTAACATGCTTTCGATCGATATGAATGAATAATTCAGTTTTAATTTGCATATTGATGTCAGTATCATCATGAATCAGTTCATCGATGAATTTTATTTTATTTGTAAATGTCTATGAATATAAGCTGATAACAATCATCAGCGGATCAAAGTGCTTCTATTGAATTAAATAAGTGTACAAAATATGAACAACTGGAAAGTGAAAGCAATTTTTCTACTTCCTTCTTTTTCTATTTCCTTCTTCAAACATTTAATATCATTAATATATATGTTCATAAATAATTCTTCAACAATTCAATTGACTCATTCAATAGATATTTCTAATATTTGGTCATAATTTGCCTATGATGTAATACGTTATAATTACCTACACTAACTGACTGACTGACTGACTGACTGAACCCAAAGCTACTTTCTCCATCCATGAGCCCATACGTCTAAAATAAGTAGCTGTGCTCAAGTCAAAAAGAATATTTAACTCAAAATAATTGATTGAGTGATTGGCTGATTGATTGATTGATTGATTGATTGATTGATTGATTGATTGATTGATTGATTGATTGATTGATTGATTGATTGATTGATTGATCATAAACCTTCAGTATTTTTTACTTGGATTTATATGAACAACATAGTAATAACATAACATAGTAACCGTTAATGTGGTAACTAACAATTTGTTTATTTGTACTTTACATACTTAGAGAATCATTGAAATAAACAAAATATTAATGGGTACCAACTTGTGGTAAACTGTATCATGCCAATGCAAAGGCTGTGTTCATCAGTCAGCTGTGCAGCCTGTGTAAAGGCCCTTGAGTCCCACACATCCCTAAGGCTAGCTACTCAGGTGAACCAGCTGTTCGTCCTGTTTCTCTCTTCCTGTTCTTTTATATTGTGAATGTGCAGTTCGACCTCCCGCGTTGTTGGACTGACCAAATGAACTTCCCTTCACCTAGTTATGCGTCATTCGTTTTCCTCTTTCTCTCGACAACAGGGTTTCTGACGATAATTGTAAAAATAGTAAAAGTACAAAAAACTATATATCATTCCGATTGACAGGGTAGCTCAGTTAGGAGATTGTTGGCTGTTAACCCGGGTACTCAGAGACTAAAAATGATTGAGGAAAATGTTGTTCGATTTATTACTGTTAGGCTTCGCGTCTTCTCCGGAACGTCCGGGAGGTCCCGTCTCGCCACTTTTCACACAAATAATGGGGAGAATGAAAAGAACGACTGAGGACGCAGATCACTGAGATGAAGACCATCCTCGGTGATAGGCCAACACTAATACATACTAACCACTAATAAACCTCATGCTTGTAAAACTGGATTACATATACCATATCTTCAACAAAGCACCCAATCAGGAACTCTAAAGAATTAACTGTTATGTCGTGAGAATGTCAAAGAATTCAAGGAGATTTGTTTTCCCATTTTTGGTGACCAGGGGCGCAAAGCATCATGGGTTAGATAGGGCGAGTACCAGGCCTTCTGGCCGTGGAATAAGAGGGGGCCTGGGCACTTTTCCCTTGATACTGAGGCTGGGTTGACGGCTCCTTTAACCTTCTCGTCTTTTTTTACCACAGAAATCCCATGAGAAAAATATAAGTCGCACAGGGATCCCGTCATTTATAGCGGCAAGTGAGTATGATATAAGAGAGCTTATCCCCCGTATTGGGCTTTACACAAATCAGGGGATCTTTTCATTCTGTTTTCAAACTGAAGTTATTCCGGGAACAGAACGTGATTGGCTGGATTGCAGGAGACGGGGTCGCATCGTCAAAACATCTCTTAAAAGACAAAAGTGCGGAGATTGTTAACAAGTTTCTAAAAATAGCATGACGAGTAGAACCCCTGATGGGGTCCGGGGATAAGCTCTCTTATCTCATACCCTCTTGATAGCGGATACAAAACTCGCAAACAGTGTTTTCCATTTGTAATTATTCCTTATTTAAAAGTAATGGACGTAAGTTTTTTCACTGGTTTGTCATGGCCCTGCTACCAAATAATGCAATAATGAGTGTAAGACCGTCTAATTAATGGAAAGCGATGTTGCAATCTGATACAAAATATCAAGAGAGGGAAATTGAAAAAGAAATGGAAAGACTGGATCGGAGGAAGAAATGAGAAGTGAATATGAATTCACTGATAATCACATAAGTAAAATGCCTAGATGGTAGGTGATTGAATTAATCCATGTATGAATAAATAACTATGCAAGGAGGGATAAATGAATTCATGAAAAAACGAGTGAATGAAGGAAATATATCAGTATTTTTCCAATCAGTCGAAAGGTATTCTCATTTAACCTAAAGTTCAATCAATTTTTTTAAAAGTTAAATCCGTCCTGTTGTAAACTCTTTGCCGACCAAGTAATATTAATTATTTAATGGAACAGGTTAGCAGAAAAAAAAAAATGATTATAAGTGCGTGCACTGATCACGCGGGATCGCCGCCTTTAATCAAAACAAATGTAACTTAGTTTAATTTAAATCATCTACATTCCATGCAGAGATGTTCAGTTAGTTTAAATCCTTATCGCTTTATAACCAAGTATCATGCGACTGAACAGTAAGTTCAAACTTTTCTTTTATGCTTATATTTGTATTTGATATTGTTGATCATTTCTTCATGCGCAAAATTGCTACGTACGTTTGTTTAATACAAAGTTAAATTAATACTTTTATTTATATTTTTTCATAATCATTTTGTTTTATTATATTTTCCTCGAAGTTTGATGGCTATTTCATTACCTTTTTAACGTAACGTGTGCAGATATTTGTACTTTTGTGATTTTTGGAGCAACTCGAGCACTGTTTATGAAATTTTTACTTTTATATCATTTTGTTTGCTTTTTTTCTCTATGCATTTTGTACATTTATCTTATTAAATGTATTTTATACTCTTTGTGATTAATGTTAGTCTTCGCGAGAAACAGTACCGTGTCGTATAACGGTATCATAATATATCCCGGTCGTGCAAAAAACTTTGTAGTAATGCCATTTGGCCAGACCATTTAAAACTTATTGCGCATATTTCTGCTGTTTCCATCGGAAAGCTAGCTAAGCTAGATTTCATGATCAGACAGAGACGTAAACGGCAGAGAAAAAACATGATCGTTCAATTAATAATATATATTTAACCATTGTGATATGAATTCACATATATTTCTCACTTCATTCAAGATGTTTTATATCAGGAATTGCGTAAAACGACTAGATACTTCCAGCGCGCATTTCGCCGTCTAGTTTTCAAACTTTGGTGTCACTTCGGTATTTCATTGAACGTTTATTTCTTTTGTGGATTTAGTTCATATGAATTGATAGCTAACAGTATACTTTCTAACATTGTTCCTTCTGGCTTTTCCATCTTGAATATTAACTTTAAATGGCTTCAATAAGTAATAAGTGGTTAGTGAGAGTAATTTAAACGTAAATGAAAGAGATGACTTACAGTATTTATTGGTTAAGAATCTCAATAACGAAATTTTGTTAAAAGCTATTAAAGGGGTACTAATTGATATTGCGTTTTTGCAGTTATGAAATAAAACCGATCATAAAAAACCTAGTGTCGATGCCAGGTGATCAGGTACAAATTTAACAGGGATGTACGACTCTAATTTGTATTACTTAAAGTGTGCCTTTTATTTCTAGATGACTGAGTTATCGTAGCTTTTGTGCGATTTTATTAAGACATGGGCAGCCCGAGTAGTTCTTTCTGGCTCTCAATCAATAAGAAATAGCTTTGGTTTCTACTGAATTATTTTGCTTTGTTTCGACGCTTTGCTTCCAGCCTTTTTGTAATTATAGCTAAGTTTATTGTGTTTGATATGAATAATTAACGTGCTTCATTCCTTCCTTCCATCCTCTTTTCGTTTCTCTCTCTCTCTCTTTTTCCTTTCTTTGCTTCAAGAATTCATTTTATCTTTCCTGCAGTTGTTTCGCTTTGGCTTTTTGTATACATGAAATTTCTAGAAAAAAAAATAATTGTTTTTATTTTTAGGGTCTCGTTTGGAAAGCACGCCGATCATAATGTATATTGCATTTTTTGGAGCATTGACGATCACCATGTCACGTTTGCGTATTGATGATTTTTTAATGGTCTTAGTATCAATATCTATATTAAAATATTAAAGAAGAGAATAGAAATTGTTAAAAGCTATCCTTGGTGGCTATCTGTTGTTTACTAAAAAGCAAATAAATTGAATTTGTTATTGATCGTAACCAGCAGCAATTTCGAAATGCCTTGGGATTATATTTTGTTTTTATCATGCGATTGCAACTGAGCTGAGAATTAGATCGAAACAGCCAATCAAACAAGAGCAACGTATAGCTGACACAAAATTACCATGAGTAAATGAATGTGTGGATATATAAATCAAGGAATCATTTTAAGGTATCGGGGGACCCTAAAAAACGATATCCACAAAACGTCTTATAGCGCGCGAACTATTACAGTTACTTCTATATAAGTATGTTTTTCTTAAAGCTGAGTTAATGGAGATTACAATGGCATAAAAATTGTTTCAATGTGATCCATTGATTAGTAACTAATAGTCCGCACGCTATAAGGCGTTTTGTGTACATCGATTTTTAGGGTCCCCTGATACATTAAATGTATTGAATGTATCTATCTATGTATTTAGCGATGAATGGATGAATGGATGAATGAAGGAGTGTTTGAACGGATAATTATAATAACGAGATTTATATAGCGCCTAGGCTAATTCCTTTAGTCCAAGACGCTGTTACATTAATTAAAATATATGAGTCTATCCGACTATCTATACATATCACTAAAAGGCACCAAAAACCAACGAATGTAGAAAGATTAAAAAAATGGTTTTTCGCACATGAAATGATAATGATATTTATGACTTACAAACTAAAAATATATGTTTTCAAATTTTTCTTAAATTGTTCTAAATTATTAAATCGAAGAAGACTGTTGCATAGTCTTACGCCGAATGCTCTTTCGCCATATCGCTAGCTCGGTGTTGACACTGGAAACTACCAGTAGGTACCAATAAGTGAATGGTCTAGCTAAATAGTGGACAAATGGAACGAATGAAAAAATTCAAACAAAAATTACTAATGAATAGATGATTGAATGGCAAATACTCTATTATTAAGAATTCAAAGAGCAATTAAAGTAATTATCTTCGATCTTAAAGTAATCATAAATGACCAAGAAAGTTAAAAACGTTAATATATGATTATTAAATCACTTTTTAACTTTTTAAAATTACCTGGCTTAAAAACCTGCTATTATTCACACGAACTAAAACTAATTTTCCATGCGACTTCACTTCAACTATTCTTCATTTATACAGGGATTAATTTTTATATTGTACTGATGGAATTCATCACGTTGACAAAATAACGTATTGTCATTGCATTCAAATTTGTGTGACGATTTCTGCCACCTGTCTTGATCATTCATTCATTTCAATAAAGCCAAATATACGATCTTTCAGTTTGTTACAAAATTAAGATTATCATTGATTCAGTTATGATCATTTTTTCAATGTGAAACTAATTTATTCATTGTTTTCTGTTAATTCCACGTTTACATGTGACAGTTTAATCCTCTCGTTAGGCACAATTAGAAGAGGTACTTTAAAACGCTCTTGAAAAACCCTTGCTATGTTATTTTCGTCGTGTTAAGTTTTGCACTGAAATGAAGTACTGCATTCCAGTTACCTCTCAAATGAAGACAACAGTAAAACAATAATCTAATTTTCTAACCAAGAACAACTTTTATTGCGAAGGGCAAAAATGACATGAATTAAAGATTTCATAAGACGTGTGGCTGTTTGCATGATTAAGTGCAAGAGTTAGCATATATATAGCTTCAACTCTCACCATTTCACAAATGACGCTGAATTTCTACGCGTAAGGATAGAAACGTTGTTTTGTTTTTATCAAATGTCAAAAATGAAATATGACCCGGTAAGTTAATGTGAGCCTCGTTTACTTTTGTATTAATTAATTGTTAAAGTATTGCAAATGATCATGAAAGCATCTTGAAGCCTCAAACAAAGCTGAGTAAGGTTTAGTTCATTCATTTATATTAAAGATTAACTCGAATATCCGACGTTGCGGAGTCATTTTGACTCCATTATGCATTCATTCTTTCATTCACTCATCTATTTATTTGTCTATTTATTTATTTACTTGTTTATCTATCTATTGATTTATCTGTTTATTTATTTATCTATTAATATCTATTTATTTATCGTTTTATTTATCTATTTATTTATCTATGTATTTATTTATCTATCTATATTTATTTATTTATTCATTCATTTATTTATATTTATTCATTCATTCATTCATTCATTGATTTATTTGTTTATTTATTTATTTATTTATTCATTCATTCATTCATTCATTCATTTATTTATTTATTTATTTATTCATTCATTCATTGATTGATTGATTGATTTATTTATTCGTTCATTCATTCATTCATTTATTTATTTATCTATTTATTTATTTATTCATTCATTCATTCATTCATTCATTCATTCATTCATTTACTTATTTATTTATTTATTTATTCATTCATTCATTCATTCATTCATTCATTCATTTATTTATTTATTCATTCATTCATTCATTCATTCATTCATTCATTCATTTATTTATTTATTTATTTATTTATTTATTTATTTATTTATTTATTTATTTATTTATTTATTTATTTATTTATTTATTTTACCTTTCAGGAAGGTTAATATGCATATTGTACAGACATTGGTCATCTTGACGATTGCAGCAAGTGCAGAAGAAATATTCAAAGGTCAGCTTTAAAGCTTATCTCTTCATATCATATCATATATCTCTTTCTTTTGTTTGTTTGTTTGTTTGTTTTTTGTTTTTGTTTGTTTTTTTTTAATTTATTTATTTATTTTACCTTTTATTAATTATAATTTATTTCTGATCTCAAAGCAATCAGCTTTTTGAAAATATATGTATTTATTTCAAAGTGACTTAGCTTTTAAAAGGCAGGTCAAAGAAAATGAAATAGTATAATTTTACTGAATATAATGTTTATAGAGCTCGATCATTTACCAGTATTTTGTCTAAAGGGTGCCTTGTCCAATATTCATAATATATATATACGCTGGTTTACAAAGCTCACCAAGACACAAATGTATAGTTCTAGAAATTTCTTTTCTTTTGCCTCTACTTCACAACCGTTATTTTGAGGTCCTTGTCCCTCCTGGCACTTTGACAAGAAAAAATATGATAACAAAACAATTGCTTTTGATGTTGATGAATGCTCCACATCAAAGGAAGCGTCGTCGTTACTTAAAATTTCTATAATTAAAGATTTATTACAGTAATCGTATGTTTATTTTGTTTCAATTTTGTTGAAATTGTGTTTTTTTTTTGTTTTGTTTTTGTAAAATTAGAACTAAATTAGTAAGCTTTGATTGAAAATCGAAACAATAGAACACAATAGCATTAGCATAAAATAGCACTATTTAGTGATACTTATCCTGCACATTTATAGTGCTTGTACTCTGTTTGAGATGTAAGTTATTTTTATTGATGTGTTGTGATCGTCTGGGTGTGTGTAGTTTTGAGGAAGACTGTTGGTGTTAGTGTGTGATGGAGATGTAAGTTATATTGGTGCGTTGTGATCATCTGGGTGTGTATAGTCTTGAGAAAGACTGTTGGTGTCTGATGTTTGAATGGTTTGTACCAGGTGTAAGTGATGTTGATGTGTTGTGATCATCTGGGTGTATGTAGGCTTGAGTAAGACTGTTGGTGTTGGTGTCTGATGTTTGAATGGTTTGTACCAGGTGTAAGTGATGTTGATGTGTTGTGATCATCTGGGTGTATGTAGGCTTGAGTAAGACTGTTGGTGTTAGTGTGTGATGTTTGAATGGTTTGTACCAGGTGTAAGTGATGTTGATGTGTTGTGGTCATCTGGGTGTGTGTAGGCTTGAGTAAGACTATTGGTGTTGGTTTTGGTGTCCAAGGAAATTAATGGTAAGAGCCCATGTTAATGGGATGGTGAATTGTTGAAAAATACGGGATTTCATTTGTTCGGTGTAACATTTCAAAAACCGGTGGTGCAGAATTCATCTCTATCATTATCGTAGCTTTAATCGTAGCTTTAGGGGCCCTTTAGTTCTGCAAAAGCCCTTGGACCTGCTAAGTTTCGACAATGGAGACTTTGTTTTATTACCATTTTCATTATATTCCCACTTGACAATCAAGGGTGACATAAGCCATGGTTGATGTGTAGGAGTAAGAAATACCCCAGGTAAAATGAAAAGACAAAAGAAAAAAGGGAACGAAAAAGGAAAAAGAGAAAAGAGATTCAATTTAGACATCAGTTTTGTTTTCAACACATCACAGGTAGCCCAAGTTAGATATTTGTGACCGTTTGTAGCAGTAGAACGAAATAAATAAAATATGATAAAAACTAAAGTCTGTACTTGTCTATGTGTATTGTTATTTTCTTTGCCTTCCTATTGAATTTCAGGCAATTTGAAGCAACATTTAGAGAATAATTAAATACTTACCCCCCTACGTCAATAATTCAATAATTCCCTTGATATAGAACATATTTGAACAATTTTATCATGCGAGCGCGCGACCCAGACATATCATAAAGGATAGTGGGTCTTTGTGCATGTCCATATGCCTATATGAGTTTGGTCGAAATTCTCGATCTCACTTCAATATCGCTTGCTTCTTCTTCTCTTCTAGAAAATTATTATTGGTATAGTACCAGGAACATCTTCAAACTCGGGAGCGTTTTTTATTACGATCGAGCAAATAAAATGTACATATGGAGAATCACAAGTTCTTATGTGTTAGCTGTTTCGTGTTCAACCTAAATTGCCGTCAAGCACTATGACGTCATGGCTTATTTACATGAATAAAAATGCATCTAGTTCTGGCAAAATATTTTTCCTTTAATACATTTCGCATTGTACTTTATACTTATAATTTGGTCCAATATTATAAGTGAACTTTTACCCCATTTTTCATTGATTTTAAGATGTTGAATCCCCTCTTTTGCCCATGATTCTAAGCATTAAAACAATAGATTTGTTTACATGTGACGTCATAGTGGTTGTGGTTAATTAGGATTGATTATTGTTCATTAGTGTCGGTCGAAATTTCTACAAAACCAAATTCGCGTCAATAATTCACTCCAAAATGCATAACTAAAGCTATCACATATCTTTTGATTTTCAAGATAAATTTGTAATTGCTAATAAGAATTTAGCATCCAAGTTTAATCAAACCACAAGTAAAACCGAGTAAGAATTGACTGTAGAGTTAATGAGAAGTATAGTAAACAACTTTGTGTATAGAACAGTACATTTTTTTTAGGAAAAGAAAATATTGAACACATACATGGCGTTCAAATTAGTGAATAGAAATGAAAATCACTGAGAAATGGAATACATTGGCGCCATGCAGTTCCATGAGAATACGTTTGCGCTTTTTTACGTTTAGTTCAAATACAAGCAAGCGTATCATATCAAAGAGCTGTTGCATGGTTGTGACTTGCATCCTGAATATTCTTAAGCCTGGTTTCCATAAAATCGCAAACGATCAAGAACGGTCGCAAGCGACTGAAAAAAAAATCGATTTTGGAGAAACCAAAGTATTTCGATCCTACGACCGTTTTTGAACAATTTCGATCGCGATCGTACATATATCGAAAACGGTCGTAGGATCGATAAACGTTGGTTTACCTATAATCGAAATTGTTTTTCGATCGCTTGCGACCGTTCTCGATAGTTCTCGATTATATAGAAACCAGTCTTTAGTTCCATATCAATTATAATTTATATGACTTATACAGCAAATATAAAAATCCACTATTTGACCTTAGGGATTTCCAGACTATTCCATGAAAAGCTAAAACGGGTGGAATTGATGGCTCGGTTGAACCACATTCTATCCAAATAACAATATTTTATCCATTTTTCTTTTTGTTTCTTTTTTGATTTTCAAAAATCCGTGAACTAAAGTCTAATAACGTGCGATACACCGAAAAAAAAGAAAGAAAAACAAAAGAAATTTTGGTTCAATTCCACACTTTCACTAATCAGATACATGATCAAGCAAAGGCAGATTCGGGGGGGGGGGGGCATGGTGTGCCGGTGCCCCCCATTTTGATCTATTTTTATAAATAGTTCTTTTAATTTTTGTTTGATAATCAGTAGTATTTTGATTGGTGCCCCCTCCCCTTTCAAAAATGTCTAGATCATTTTTTTATTTAGTTATTAGTATTTCACTAATGTCTCAACAGCTCAATGCGCTTTGCAATCTTTTAATATTTATAGTATGTAATCCGGTTTTACAAACATGAGGTTGATTAGTAGCTAGTATGTATTATTAACCAGGCACGCCCCAATTCTATTGTTCTATGTGGGTTTTGAAAATCAATGGAAGACCGACATTATAAAATTCGGGGGCGGCATTGATCATCAGCAGGGGAGTGTGGGGCTGAATTATAAACCCGGGATATGTCTTGAATTCAAAATTCAAGACCTGCGTCCCAGGTCTATATTTCACAACCACTCTTCTCTTCTGATAATCAAGGCTGCAAGAACTACAATGAAGTTAATGACTAATACGATGGGAGAGAAAATCTATGTTTTTGCGCTTGATTCTCTACAGGTTCCTCTTTTTCTTTGTTCTCTGACAGTCGTTGCAAAAACGTATCAATTACACTTCCCAACTCGGGCAGTTCTTGAGCAGAGCTATTTTGGGACATGTGTTCTTCTGCGTTGTCTTGCTCCAGTTCTAGCAAACCACCAATATCCTCACCAAAGCCAGGAAGGTGTTGGCTTGGATAATAACCACCATGTTGTGGAGTAATAAATATACTTTTTTCATCGTCGCTTAAACTCATCTTCACCAGCGCAGCTATCACATGCAGACCCGGCTCATTCAAGTTCACTTTGCACAAACTGTTTCGTTGAGCATATATATCGTTTAACAAAAACACCGCCGTCCTAGCAAAACAAAGTACTCTTTGAACTTGTACTATAATTAGATAAGATTTTGGTATACAACTGAACGACTTCAAATTGACTATAGAGTGCAAAGAATACATGATTGAAAACGTCATTAAGCTAGTACAAAAATACTGTTGATATCCATTGTAAAATCAGTTCTATCTCAACAAACGCCTCACTGAATACCATGGACTTATAATGCCAATAACATTCCAAAGACCTGATTAAATCTTGCATAAAAACAATAGAATTGGGGCGTGCCTGGTTTATAAACCGGTTCAAGCGCACGTGCTCGGTTTTGCATTGGAATTCAAGACCTCGGGCCTGCGGCCCTCGGTCTTGAATTCCAATGCAAAACCTCGCCCTAGCGTTTGAACCCTTATTTAGTGTAGGCCTTATACCGAGGATGGTCGTTACCTGCGTCCTCAGTCGTTCTTTTACATCCCCCCGTAATTGTTTAATGTGAAGTGTTGCGAGACGGGACCTCCAGTTTATCTTCCTTTTCCAAGAAGAAGCGAAGCCTAACAATAATTAATCAGAGAATATTCTCAATTATTTAAAGATCCTGAGTGATGGTCCGGCTGAGGCTTCGAACCCACCGCCTCCCGGTTAACAGCCAACGCTCTCCCAACTGAGCTAACCTGTTAATCGGTATAATCCAATCCTGGTAAAACCCGTGTTTCGAAGTTTAATGGTGTAATTGGACTAACTGGAATATTTTATGTATTCATTATTTCCCAGGATGCCAGGAGCCTCTTGGACTGGAGGACCGTCAAATCAAAGACGAACAAATCACTGCTTCGTTTGCTTATGAAAACGACTTCGATAACTACGGGGCTCACCGGGCCAGGCTCAACAAGCGAACCTGGCCTCCAGGATATCGCGGGGATCCTAACAACATCACCCGTACGTGGATTAGAGTCGATCTACTAAAACCATATATTATTACAAGTATTGCGACACAAGGCTATGGAGACGACAGCACCTCAGATTGGATAGAGAATTATTATGTATTCTATTCTGATAATGCAACGAATGCTTACAAGTCGACGAGCAAATCCGTCAGGGATGTTATGGTAAGAATTTAGCCTTTTCTAATTCGCTAATGTTTTTATTTGTAAGTAAACTGGTATGAAAATATCTAATCTAGTGCCAGCTTTTTTTCTTAACTCAGCGTTCTGAGTGAGGAGGCGTGGACCAGTGTTTTTTAACCATGACGACTGTAAAATGAAGCAGATGTTAGGTTATGTTTGTCACAAGAGCTGCAGGAGTGCTGCTGTCCATATGTAAAATACATGGTTGAGGGGATCAGTCTCCCATGTTTTGAAGAAAAAATTCGATAATAATATAATTATAGCAATAATTTATTTATACTTTTTGATTTGTAGTTATTCCGTGGGAACGATGACCGACACAAAGTAAAGTTGAACTATTTACCATTTCCAGTGGTAGCACAAATAATCCTGATCCTACCACAAAATGGTAAAAACGGTAGGAATGTGGGACTTCGTATGGAGTTGTATGGATGCAAACCAGGTACTGTTGTTGATGTTTTGTTGTTGTTGTTGTCTTTTTTTTGGTTGTGGGAGGAGGTGTTTTTTACGACTTGTTGTCTACCTAAAGTAAGGTTTTGTGATTTGGCTTATCTCTTTGTGGTCATGCCAAAAATCCCGTCATAAATTCAATTCCTCTTGAATGGGGTATGGATTTTCATGGTGTTACTGTCTTAAGCAGGGTCAGGGTTTTGAGGTACCATTTTAAATTTGACATTCCAGTACCAACGAGTGAAAACATTAGAAATTCTAAATGAAAAGACATAAAGTTTCCCCGCCAGAAACTGGATCAAGTTGCTCCCCCCGGAGGGTTTCCCAGATATAATGAGTGTTTCTAAAGTGTTTCTAAAGGTATTTTGTTGTGTTTGTTAGGTCATAAGTTTGTTGCACGAGTGATGATTAGAAACACGGAGTTCAATCTACAATACATCTATCCACATACAGACATGTACCAGATATTGAGAGCAACGGTTCTTGAAAAGGTGAGTTCTTGCATCACGTGATCTAAGATCCCCTTATAGAGGGGGTTTTGAGAAAATGAGTAAAAAATAAATAATAAAATACTAATATACTTACTTGCACTACGAGGTCGCGCTACGTTCCTTAAAAACATCTTACTATCTAACTTTCAAACATTTTCAGTCCTATGTACATGTCAAATAAAATAGGATCTGCCAAAAAAAGAAATCCAAATTAAATATGTAAATATATGTAGCAAAGGGAGTGAAAACAAAGTAAAGAAACAAATAGAAAGTTAGAAAGCGGTTATAAATCGAATTTTAGAAAGAAAGAAGGAAGTAAAGAAAGGGAGAAAGAAAGAAACAAACCAACAAATCGGAAGAACCAAAGATGTGAAATGTGTGTGACTAGGCAAATTTATGGTTCTGCCTTGAGAGTCATGATAAGTTTCATCAGTAATAAAATAACAAAGATGACACAACCGACAATTTCAGTATAATTGAATTCGGATAACAATATTATAATTCTTCGAAAGGTCTACTCTGACCCCTAAAGTCGCCGAATCGAAATTTTAATTGGACAGGTTTTAGCAAAATTTTGTCAAAAAGTACCCCGAAAAAGCTCTTTTAAAAGGTTTACTCACAGTGAGCGTCAGAATTTATCATGTGACATTCCTTTGTGTAATAAACGGAATTCAAAGAGCCCACACTGCAGCGAATCAAGCATAAATAAAATTAACATGTACAAAATTAAAAGCGATTTTAGGCGACTTTGCTCGATTGCAGGCGACTGTTTTTAGTTTACAGGGCGAAAGTTTTTAGTTTTTAGAAAGTGTAATCCCACATTTTCTTACTGATAGAGAATGACAAGATGCCAATATAAATTCTAAAATGATTACAGATTGGCTATTAATTATTGTTGGCTGTGAAGTGAAGGCGATTTCAGGCCATTTTTGCAATTATCGGCAATTTGGAACGATTTTAGTCAATTTTGCGCTGTGTTAGTCAATTTTGCGCGATTTTAGGCAATTTTGCGCGATTTTAGACAATTTTACGCGATTTTAGTCAATTTTGCGCGATTGTAGTCAATTTTGAGCGATTTTAGGCATTTTTTTGTGATTTTAGGTAACATCAAGACCTCGGGTTTTGCCTTTCCAAATTTTGAACCCCCTTTCAAAGCGATCATTTCCGCCTGAAAATAAACTGATCCCCCAAAATCCTCCCCCCCCCCCCCCGGCGATAAGAAATGATTGGTCCTTTAGTTTCTATATAATCCAACAAAATTATTTGCAAAATTTCACGTTTATCTTTTAAGGTGTCAAAGCAGCTTGATCGTGTTTCTGGATTCTTGTCTGCAAACTTGATAAAGTTCAGGTCAGTATCACCTAGTGTGAGAGGCATCATACAGTGAAACCCCTCTATACCGGACTCTACTGGGACCAAATAAAATGTCCGGTTTAGAGGGGGTTCCGGTTTATTGAGGTTCATTTTACAAAAGATATATAGGGAAAATTTCCGGACCAAAAACATTGTCCGGTATGGAGAGAATTCCGGTAAACTGAGGGTCCGGTATAGAGGGGTTTCACTGTATAAAAAAAATTAAAATATTTTCAGATTATTGGTGAAACGATCTATTTTTGATTGTCTGAGATCGGGTTCTGTGTTTAGTCCTCAGCCTATCAAATTTATCCAATATGTGACAGCAGAACTAGAGATCTATTGTCTGGCGAGCAGACAGGAGGTGGTACTAGCAGAGCTGGAAAAAATGAAGAAAATGGATCGATTCTTTGAACCCAGTTACCTATCTGTGAATTATCCAAGTAAGTTGCTTCTATAAACATGGAAATACCCAATGGCACTTGATTTAATGTTTTCCTTGTAATGTTTTTTTTGTAATTACCATTTATATCAGTAAATACTGAAGTTCAAAAAGTTATAAACGTTATTGTTTCACATAATATCAATTGATAACAGGTTATTTAGCTTAGCTAAGCTTAGCTAGCATTAAAAGTAGTCCGATATGCATAACGTAAATCAACAAGTTATAAAGATGCGAATGCAGAACGCATTAAAGAATGCGATATCAGATCATTTTTATTAGTCAAGAGACATTTGCGAACTACTGGAAACAGCAGCAATATCACTTTCACGTTCAATGTTGCTATTAAAGTATTATGATTATTTTTCAGGTAGAAAAGACTGTCTTCCCCCTTTAATCGATATTGGACTCTCTAATAAAAAATGGCCGGAAAATGCCCTAGATCTTCAAAACAGGATATCTAAAAGCTTCAAATTCACTGTTCAAAAACGCTGTAACGATGTTGAAAGCTCATCTGTTCACGGCTGTTCTTCGTCGAGTTTCGATTCTAGATTTGGTCGTTTTCTATACCACTATCCAATTCTGATGGACAACAGCGGACACTTCACATTTCTAAAAGCTCTGTTTCTTAAAGCGCCTTATTCTATAGTGTACATGACTTGTTTTTATAGGCTTATTGTTAATCGATCAATTTTTGGCGAGAGCTACGACTATGGATTTATTACAATGAAGAAAAGACAACTTGTGGCAAAAATCACAGGAAAATCTACTGTTATCAAAGGCAGCAAATATGCTTTATTCAATGCCAGGGATTCGTTTGATACTTTACTGCGCTTAAATGCTTACCACGGTCTCAACTTTACCTGGAAATGCGAGTCTAACGGCATGGTTATACCAGTGTTGGACAACAGCTTTGATGAGGAGTCATTTCTGAATATAGCTACTCCATTTGCCGATGTTAAGATTGATACGACTTGGCTTGAGGAGGGTGTGAATGCTACACTAACGCTAACCGTCAAGAGACATAAAAAGACCGCTATTGCGAGAAAACTGTTGATAGTTTATGGTGAACCGGTCTTCACACTAAGGTAAAAATCACTCGGGCTATTTTCTATTAACGGGAAATAATATCAGGCTGTATATGCGGGCATCTATAATTTCTAAGAAAAGATTCCAATCTTTTGCAGTATTTTAGTCATATCGTGATTGTATACACTCGTGCTCAATCGATTTTGCATCATTTCTGGTTGCACAGCCTAAATAGCCCTATCTAGACACCGAATAAATCCTAACCAGTGTAAACATGGTGTGCCTTCGTCGATGCCTTCGGGTGAAAGATCGAAAGAGGCACTAAAAATGTACTTCAAGATGCACCAGTGTCAAATTTTAAAGGTTTCAAGAGCTTGATTTAACCCCTAGTGTTGTTCTCTTGCATCCTCCACATCATACTTGTAACATTCCTTTGATATATATTTATGTAATTTATGGAAATAATAACCTTTGAACCTTTTAGGTGTCACAGTAATTGTGGAGTACGAACAAAACCTAACAAGCCACGGATATTCAAAATGAGTTGTAATGGAACAACGTGCAACCACATAGCTACGTTTACATGGAAACTCTTCTACAAATGGACCCCAGTTTATAAAATCTGCAAAGGAAAATCTATCACAAAGGACAACTCGACGATTTTAGAATTGTGGAACTTCACTTGCCCAGGAGTTGGCGAGCTTAATGTAACGTCTACAGCAATTTTCAACGAGCTGCTAGAAAGATCCGAATGGTCGAAGTCCATGGTTTTAACTCTTGCCAACACGACACGCTTCTGTGATGTGACGCCAACGTCTGGGAGAGTACTTCGCACGGACTTTCATGTTCAGTGTTTCGGATGGACAGATGGTGGATTGGCTGCTCGATATCAATTTTTGTTACTTTCAGAAAAACGATATGTGTTGTTATCAGAGGGTGAAGTGGCTAATACTTACACCACACTGCCTGTAGGAAGCTCCATTGATAACTATCATGTCAGTTTGTTAGTGAAAATAACGTACGACGATGGCGAGATACACGAAGTGAGCTTTATGGTTAAGGTATGTAAATATTTATGTAATTTTTTGCATATTAGACATCAATTTAGAGCTGTCAAATTAAAGTGGTTATAACCCTTTAAATGAAATTGATGTAGTTAATTCTACTCACTGTCAGCTTTCGAATGAGGTATATCTTAAGGGTATTTGATTAAATACGACCAAGTTATTCGATGAGAAAGCAATTTTTTGCTTTTTTTACATGGTCGTCCGAATGACGGAAGTGACGGCGTTCAGGCAGGTACCTTACATGCGCACTGAGCGATATCCGGTTTAATTATCTTCCAGTTTTCATACTCAGTACATCGGGTTTGCATATTTAAGGATTGTAGTTGATGATCTTACTCTTCATAACTGATTATATATAAGGCCACGATTGGAGGCAACAAGCGATATTTATCTGACTTATTATATGATTACAGAGGTTTTCAAACAAATGTCTTTCATTATTCCTGATTTTGTCGACTATATAATCGGGCTCATTTAACAATGTATGCGTTATATAAGACTCACTATACTTTTTCACATGATTATTGGGATTTTTAACAAAGCCATGACTGCATGCATTTATTATCAGAACTAGAATACTTTATCGGATTCAAAGAAGAATTCAGCTCTAACGAAGGTATTCAAACATCACATTGACATTCAAATAAAGCTTGCACTAAGCAAAGCGTTTGAAAGTCAAAGTCAAACTTCAGTGTCCGAATCCGACGGTTTCTTTATTCGGTTATTTGTTCCAAATTCCCTTTGTAAATCATTTCGTCGATTATAACTTTGCCGGGATATACGATTTGCTGTGTAGCTATTCTTTAGGAATATGAAATAAAAGCATGAAAGTTGTAAATTAATGTATCTGTGCACGCTGGTCGGGAATCAGGCTACATACTGGAAAGTACTCATTTTCGCACGTTTAGAAAAAATTGCTTTGGCTCAACACACAGCATTCTTACAGTTTTTCTTATTGGTCCTTTATCATTATCATTCTTGCAACCACTTCTATTTTCGTTGATTTAAACACTCTTCCACACAGCAGTAAAATTGCATATTATCAACTAATAATCAGTAGCTATCAGTAATGAAGAGTGTTGAAAATTTCAGGTCATCAACTACAAGCCTTAAATATGCAAACCGGATGTTCTGAGTATGAAAACGGAAGATAATTAAACCGGACATCGCTCAATGCGCATGTTAGGTACCTGTCTGAACGTCATAAGATATACCTTATTCGAAAGCTAACAGTAAGTAGAATTAAGTACATAAATTTCATTTAAAGGGTTTGAACCACTTTAAGTGTAAATCATCAGTCATGATCAGGTACTCAGATACAAAACTCAGTGTCCATGCTATATTTTGTTGTCTAAATCTGTGTTAATTGATCAGCATTCATTCATTGGCTTTTTCACATAGGTAGAGCCAGTACAAATCACTGAGGTCTTGGATATTTTAGAGCATGGAGCCAAGGGGAGGCCATCATTGTCAGATTTATTAAAGAAAGGTGACGTTAATACAGCTACAACCATTGCCATTGGTGCTCTGTCCGTTTTGAAGGACATTCCTGAAATTAAGGTATATTTGCGTATATCATCTAATACCTTCAATGTTTTAGATTTTTAAGTGTCATACTTCAATTAACAGTGTTCTATTTGCTTTCAGAAAAACAGATACCTCGAACACAAGGTAGGGTCTGACGCGCGAGCTGACGCCAGCGAGCATCACATTACGTCACTTCCGGAATGGCACGAAAAAACCGGTTAATAACCGGTTTGCGAGTTAATTTATTCGTCCAAACTTTTGGACGGCGCAAAACACGTCCTAGCAGAGGTTTCTTTTGATAAGTCTCTGCTAAACAGGTTATCGTTAAATATGGTTTCACTTGATGTCGAACGTCTTTAATGCATGATTGTCATTTCATTGTATTTCCTTCCAACTGCCTATTTAAGTCATAACCATAGTTATTCAAGGGAATGACTAAGTCATAACCTTCCATCTGGGACTGATAAAAGTCCTACTTCAACTCAACGCTTAATCGTCTTTTCAGGTGAAGACGACTGTCGTCCATGGCTTCCAGAACGTCACTGTAAAGCAAATAGAAGAGGTCCATAAACTGTTGTACATTATTGCTCTCTGTTGTCTGTCGTCTGAAGACTCAGCTTCACAAGACAACCAGGTATTCACCTTGATAAGAAGTTCACAGTTAATAATCTGTATGACGTTAGTGCGAATCATTCCGTTGGCATTAAATCATATGAAAAATTGCAAACATAGTTTGAAATTGCACGACAAATTTCGGATTGATCGATCTGACGTCTTTGTGAAGTTATGATGATATTCGCATTCATGACATGCACTAGTTGACAATGCCTTTTTTGTTGTTTTGTTTTGTTTTAACCTGATTGATTTGTGATGTTTCTTTAAGGCAGCTGTTCTTCGCATACTAAACAGTACGATGCAGTATCTATCTGACGTCTTTGTGAAGTTATGATGATATTCGCATTCATGACATGCACTAGTTGACAATGCCTTTTTTGTTGTTTTGTTTTGTTTTAACCTGATTGATTTGTGATGTTTCTTTAAGGCAGCTGTTCTTCGCATACTAAACAGTACGATGCAGTATCTATCAAAAGGAGACAGTTCATTACGGAAGGCGTTGCCACTATTGAAAGGAGGTCTCTTTGGCGTTGGATCTATTATTAATTTAGCATCTGCTGGCGCAAATGAGAGAAATACAAAGGTAAAAAGTACTGGTTCATTGATTCATTGATTCATTGATTCATTGATTCATTGATTCATCGATTCATTGATTCATTATTTTAGGCTCGTCAAATTGTGAATACAGGCGTTCATCTAGTCAACCAAATGAGCAAAGATCTGGCAGCGTCTTTAGACTCTCGACAAGCATCCATCAACGTCACCTCGCCATTTGTTGACATTCTTATAACAAGACAAAATGCCCATGAAATGCTTGGATCCACGTTCGAGTTTCAAGGTGCCATAGTTGCGCTGCCAATGCAAGACTTTACCTTTTTTGATGGATATAGAATCAAAAGGGACGATGTGTTGGATTTAAAGGTATTTTTTACTGAATTTGAGGGTAACGTTTTTTTAACTGAACTTGAGAATTCTCATGATAATTATTATAGCCATCATAATCATCAACATCATCATTCCTCCGCATTATCAACACCACCACCATCGTCATCATCATCAAGGAAACGCCTAATTGTATTCTCATTCAATTGAAAACAGGTTCAGATATGGAGAATAAATCCATATTCCTGGCATGAAACTAGCGTTGCTATCAACTCTACATTGCTAGACATCAAGATCGAACTATTCAAAGGAGCCAAGATACACGACATTTCCAACTGCTCAAATGAATGGAATTCTTCTTGTAGTGTATCGTTCAACAAAACTGAGCAAATGCCAAAACAAGATATTTCAGCAAACACAACTGGAAGTGTTACTAATCTAAGCCAACCGATAGAGCTTTTCATACCACTAAATCCGAAACGTCAATTCATTGGCTTTGATAACACTAACGATGCAGAAGATCTGGACGCAGTCACGAGTTTTATTTCGCTGAGCTCAAACAAGGAGCAACACTTCGTTTACCATGAGATTGACCTCCGTTCTCCACTCTCCACGGCTGCTATAACACTAATACCTGGTCTAAATGTTAAGTTTCATGCCTTTGTACAATTTGGTTTCCAACCTACCCTTACCAATTACACATTTAATAGAACAATTCCAGATTTTAGTTCTTGTGATTATTCGGTAGACACCGGTGCTTACGGAAACTGTTCGTCTGACCCATTTTCGTTTCAATTCTCTTGGGAAGATACAGGCAATATCGGAACACATTACATAGGGTTACTTTACTACGGAGAGCCTGCAAATGCGACATTAGAACGCTCACACGGTCGTCCCGAAATTACCAAGCGAAATAACCCACTCGTGAGAATAAAGCGCTATCTCACTATAAATTATTCCCAAGAAAACGCTGAATTATCAAGGATTAAGAGATCAGATGAGCCTTGTCAGAAGGGTAGACGGGGAAAGAGATCGTGCTTAGAGTATAAAGACCCACCTTCACCGGGGAAACTTTTTGTTTTGCGTCGGAAAGATCAGCAGGAAGTTTCTTCTGTCAACTATACAATACGATTGTCATCGGGTACTTGTATGTTTTGGAACGAGATGCTGCAGAAGTGGGATACGTCTGGGTGTATGGTAAGACCTCATCAATCATCATCTGTGAATAATATTATATACTATAAATCAGTTAGACAACAGAAAGTCGCTCACCCATTACGTTATAGATGCACTCTAGAAAAAATAAAGGACTCTTTTTTTCTTGTTAATCGCTCTTTATATATTCTCTCGTGCGTCTATAACGCAATGGGCGCGCGACTTTCTGTTGTCTAAGTGATAAATTAAACGTATTTTGGACAGTCAGTCTCACATGTCTTTATATTTTCTAGCTGGGATCCGAATCAACACCCCAACATCTCCACTGTAAGTGCGATCATCTGACAGCATTTGGAGGGAACTTTCTTGTCACTCCAAATCCTATCGACTATGATAAAGTTTGGAAGTCGTTTAAGAATATTGGTGAGAGTGGTAATGTGGGAGTTTTGTCTACCGTGTGTGTATTATTGGCAGTTTATCTGTTGGGGCTGATTGTTTTGAGACACTTTGACAAGAAGGACAAAGAAAAGGTAGCGACAAACGCTTGCTATTGTTTCTTTGTTTGTTTATTTATTTATTTTATTTGTTATTTAGTTAGTTTGTTTGTTTTTCTGTTTGTTTTTTGTTAGTTAGTTAGTTAGTTAGTTAGTTAGTTTTTTTTGTTTGTTTGTTTGTTTGTTTGTTTGTTAGTTTGTTAGTTAGTTAGTTAGTTAGTTAGTTTGTTTGTTTGTTTGTTTGTTTGTTTGTTAGTTTGTTAGTTTGTTAGTTTGTTAGTTTGTTAGTTTGTTAGTTTGTTAGTTTGTTAGTTAGTTAGTTAGTTAGTTTGTTTGTTTGTTTGTTTCTTTGTTTCTTTGTTTGTTTGTTTGTCCCATGCGTTAGATACAATCAAACTTGTTTTAACTTGATAAACCAAGAAACTCCAACATCACTAATACCAGCGCGCTTCGACCATACTGAATTCTCTTAAAATAACCGCTTAAATCCAACATTTCAGGTTATCAACCGTACAATTGAGCTTCAAAGTTCAGACGTCGCTACCCCATACACATACAAGGTCCAGATGGAAACAGGAATATGGAAGCACAGTGGCACGTCAGCTGCTGTTGCTATGAATATCTATGGAGAAAATGCCTCCAGCGGCCCTGTTTGTCTGACAGACAGTGAACACCTTCAACCATTCGCTAGGGCAAGTGTGAACACTTTCTTTATCCACCTGGATGAAACTTTGGGATCTCTAATCAAAGTACGAGTCTGGCATGACAATGGAGGCGATGATCCCGACTGGTATCTTCACCAAGTAGTTATTACTGACATTCAAACGAAACAAAAATGGCACTTCTTTGTCAACAAGTGGCTTGCAGTAAATCGAGCAGACGGGAGCTTAGCATTTGAAGCTAAGACTTTCAACAACAGCGATGGGAGTCGATTTAGGAACTTCTTTACGATACGAACAGCAAGAGGATTTGCTAATGATCACTTGTGGATCTCACTATTCACTAGGCCGCCCCACAGCCCGTTTACTAGATGTCAGCGATTTGGCTGTTGCATGTCGATTTTATTTACTGCAATGATTGCAAATGCCATGTTCTATAGGGGAGTATCGGGCGTCGAAGAGGACAACTTCTACATCGGTCCTTTGAAACTTAACCTAACGGCGATCATCATAGGAATACAGAGTGCTATAGTTTGTATCCCAATCAATGTCATTATTGTCATGATCTTCAAAAGAGGGCAGACTAAATCCGGTGATGATGAGGGCGCTTCTGGCGAGTCAAAGTTTCAGAGGATTCTCGTAGGATTTGGCTGGTTTCTTTGTAATGCAGCAATATTAGCTTCGGCGGTTTATGTCGTATTTTACAGCATGCAATGGGGCAAAGAACTCTCTAACCTTTGGTTAATGTCGGTTGTCATTTCATCGATACAAGACATCTTTATCACTGGACCTATCAAAGTAGTCGCAATTGCGTGCTTACTTGCTGCCATCTTGAAGTCACCTCCAAAAGTGGACATCTCTAACACAAGTAAACAATCGGTGATCAAAGGCAACGGTCGTGTTGTTGAACAACCAAAAGAGACGGAGCTGGAGAGATCTAAATTGTACAATGAACGCAAGAGTAAATGTTTCAAAGTTGTCCGAAGCCTTGTGCGTATTACAGTATTGTTTCTGTTGTTTGTGACAGTTTGCTATGGGAATCGTGATAGATCAAGATACATGCTGACCAAGTCTGTGAAAGACATCTTTAACAACTTTGAAAAGGTGAGCGCGATGCTATTTATTCTCTATTGTTCTTTTGATTAATGTTTTGTGTATGTGAAGGAATACAAGTGGTGTGGTTCATTGAACAAAGATATAAAAAATTATAGCTGTTGTTTTTACTTGCATACCATTACTGTCCACCCACGTATTTCAATATTTTTCTTTCATCATTAGGTTCACCATCCAAAAGCATTCTGGGAGTGGGCTAAGGGTGTGTTAATTCCTGGATTATATAATACAACATGGTACAACAATCAAGACTTCAACTATACTGAAGGGTTTATCAGTAACCACGAGGCATTTCTCATTGGTTCACCAAGGCTCAGGCAAATCAGGATTAAGCCAAGTAAGCAAAAACATATTCAATTTACTGGCATTTGTATAGGTGTGCCATGGGTTAGGGTTAGTAGAGTACGGCTTAGGCGAATAACTGCCTCCTCGAATTGCATAATTCTTCATGTTCAGCTTTATCCAACAGTTGTTATCATTATTGCTATTTGCCTTATTCCTGTCTAAGGAGCTTGGAAGTTTTTCAAGTCTATCCCTAGTGACATGTAGTTAGAGATATAGATAAATCGTTTTCTTCTTTCTTTCTTTTTTCAGTCGATGAATGCATAGCCACTGAAATAGTCCACTACATTGAGCACATGTTTAAACGCTGTTTAACATTCTTCTCTCCACAACACGAAGACCGAGGACCTCACTATGGACCAAAATGGCAACGCATCAATCAAAACCTATCTCAGATCAAAACGTTTTGTCCAAAAGCTTGGCGTTATGAAGAAAGCGTCGACAGTTTCGGATCTTTTGAAGCTAAAGGTTCATACATTGCAGAATTGGGATATAGGATCCCTTTTGCCCTCTCAACGGTCGAGGACTTGGAAAAAAATCGTTGGATAGATGACTTCACTGTCGCTGTTTTTGTAGAATTCATAATCTTTGAGCCTGCTAGTAGACTGTTCTCCGTCGTTCGATATTCGTACAGTAAACGACTCAATGGCAAAGCCGATACGCGAACACTGGTAGACACGCTTTCTCTCTACCCTCCATCAAACAATAGCCTTCGAGGATTTCTGTTTATATGCAAAATAGCTCTGTTGGTCTACGTGATTATTCTGTTTATAGCGGAATTAAGGAAAGCTTTCAAAAAGAAATGCAAGTATTTTAGAAAACTCTGGAGTTGGTTTGATCTATGTCTGTTACTGCTGTGCATTGGCTCTTTAGTTCTGACTTCATTCGTAGAATATTATGCTAGTAAATTTGTACAAAAGATCAAAGAAAACCCTTACAAAAACTGGTCCACTGAGTCACTGGTCTTTCATTCCGATGTAGAAATCGCGTTTTTGGGCTTTGTGTTGTTTGTATTGACAATACGAATGATCAAAGTTGTGTCCTTCAATCGGCCTGTTCTTGTGATGTTGCTATCTCTCAAGGCATCTGTTGCACCGCTGTGTTCATTCGGAATTATCTTTTGCTTGGCTGTGATGGCTTTTTCAATGCTCGCGAATGTAGCCTTTGGAACGAGCGTCTACGTTTACTCCTCAGTGCCACGTGCGTTTCTTGAAGTTCTACAACTTGGCTCCTTTGGAGGGAAAATAGAATTTGAACTTCTTTGTCAACTAAGTCCTCTATTAGGTCCAATGTATATGTTTCTTCTGAGAGCCATTATGACATTTATCTTGATCAACTTTTTTATAGCAATTATGAACTTCTCGTATGCTGTTTCTAACAAGGAAGCAAACAGAAGTGAAGTGTTTGAAAATCTTATCCTCGCTAATTTTGCACAGCAGCAGTTCAAGAAGATGAACCTATGGAAAACCTTCAAAGAAAAGGTGACAATTATTATCAGTAATCTGAGCGAAGCTGCACCGAAGTGCAGACCTTATGCATTTCCAAGAAAGCAATTACTAGACGGGAGGCGAGTAAGCGCCTGCGAAGACGTCTGTGCAAAATATGAATATAACATTGGATCGATGTCAGAACCACCAAGCAATCTCCAAGCAAGACCACCAGATGACTACTCCGATACCAGTTCTAGTGGGACTGAGGTGGAACAACCACGTTCAGCTGAAGTATTCGTTGAGATTCCACCTCAAAGCGATGAGCTCGAGAAACATAAAACTTTGAGTACCGAATCAATCGACGATTTCGATGATATTGAGTTCCTCGATGAAGATGACTTAATGGCCTCAGTGAGGAAAAGCTTGTCTGAGATAAGCCTCTCTTTATCGGAGTCAATAAAAGATTTAAGTACTTACAGTAGCACAAAAACTCCGTCTGAACCAGCGTACTTGCCACAAAGTCAAGAATTGGTACGTTCTCCCTCGGAGAGTCTGTTGTATTCGGGTTCCTCTCGTTCCAACGCGTTGTCACGAAGCAACAGATCAATTGATCTCCATAGCCTGCAAGACGATGCTTCGGTTTGCTCCTTTGATTCTAATTACTACAGAATAGACGAAGATTATTCGCGATAACAATTCATTGATGTCTTTGCACTAGAGTAAGCAACTGGGCTTGCTTTGCTGAACTTCATCTTTATGCCATGCGTTTTCACCACCAAAACACAAATTAACAGATCAGTTGATAAGTGGAAGACGATGAATCGGGTTATTGTGACTTATACAGAGACTAGTTCTCGTCACAGGGATTACGTGCGAAGTGAGAGATATTTATTAAACATTGAATTCACTTGGAATTCAGAGACATTCAGCATCTTGAACACTTTTTTCAAAACTCAATACGACAAGTTCATTAGTAGAAGATTTCCTATAAAGAACACTCTCTGACTTATGACTACCATGCTGTTTGTATTTGTAAAGATGCTATGGGACGGTCAGGTTCAACGGCTATATATAACACATATTTTAATTGTAGATTTGTGGTACAAGTACAGGATATCGTATCTGTAGGCAATGGGAATGTAGGTGCGCATGGCATGACTGAGTAAATAAATGAATAAACAAATAAGTACATAAATAGATAAATAAATACATAAATAGATAAATGAATAGATAAATAAATACATAAATGAATGAATAAATGAATGAATAAATACATGAATAAATGAATAAATGAATGAATGAATAAATGAATGAATAAATTAATGAATGAATAAAAAGTAAATAAATAAATGAATGAATAAATGAATGAATAAATAACAAAATAAATGAATGAATAAATAAACTGAAAAAGAAAAGAAAGATGTATGGAAGCTTGACATATAAAGAGAGGACGCGAAGAAAACAAATAAGATATTTATATTGTATCTTTAATGTATAGAATTGTGATTTTCATAAACATTTAAAACAGTGCAGGTCTACGGCATATCAATGAAAACACTAAAGTAAACGTGTACTATACCAGAGTATACTCTACTGGTTAACCACTACGTGGATAATTACATTAACAAATAAATAGCTAATAAAGATAATAAACAAATAAAGTCTCGATGTTAGGTTTTTTATTCACGGCTAGTTTATGTGGGGGATAGAATCGTCACATCTCAACCGATATTAAACAAACTGCTCTTCTATTGAGAACAGGTTAATCAGTTAACATGTTTTCAGACATGGTGTATGTTAGTATACTTATTATATAATATTCAGTGCGGCTCATAAAAAGCAGTTTTTCTAGTTCTCTTCGTGGCGCAAGGCGTGTTGTAGAGGTTTGTTTCTGTTTTTTTTTCTACCTCCAACTATCATGATCCTTTGCATTTTAATAAAGATTGTTTTGATGTGACGTCATAATGAAATAGGCTCATTCAAAGGGCAAACCAGAATACACTTATTGAGAGCTTTGTACAGTCTGATTAATTACACCTAAAGTAGTTGGATATAACTATTATATATATTTTATCTGCTTAATTTTTATTATACATGCATATCGTCATTTATGCAACATTTTTTTCTCCTAAAATATAAAGAAGTCATTTTATCTAGGTTGGTTCTACTGAGATTTTGAAATTCTTGAACTTGTCCTACACATAATATTAGATTGCAGTCAGTTTTTTTATAGGTTGGTGATAGCGAGATATATATCACATCTCCAGCGCCATGTGCATTATTTTCATTCACGTCCACTGTCCATAACGGTTTCACTTACGTCTATCATGATCCAAAGTTTTTACCATACATTTTTTCCCAGCATATCACATAAGTAAGCCATTTTCCACAACGGACGGTTTAACGGACGTTTCTCATAATCTACTGTTCTGTCATTGTAGAGTTTTTAGGATACAACATTTTTTCCCAGCATATCACATAAGTAAGCCATTTTCCACATTGGTCCTACCGAAAACACCTGCAATCTATCATTTCTCCAATCAGTAACAATAACCTTCTCATCAGGAAGCGGAGCAACAGCTAGAGGGTTTGAAAATTGTCCAATATTGGTCCCCTTGGAACCGTATGAACTCAACGCTTTCCGTTCTTTCAGATTGAAAAACTGCATTCTGTGATTATCAAAGTCACAAACTATCAGCCTTTGTTCGCTGTCTATCGCCAAACCGCGCGGGCTGTATAGCTCACCTTTTTTGCTTCCTGGTGATCCGATAGTGTGTAGGAAATTCCCTTTCTTGTCGAACGTTTTGAGCACGTTGTTTCCGGTGTCCGAGACTACAAAGACGTTCTGAGACTCGCAGAAAATCGCGTCACGAGGATGTTTGAGCTTCTCAGGAATGTCATGACCGAAATTGAACAAAAACTTTCCCTCCGACGAAAATACCTGTACCCTGTGGTTCATCCAGTCTGTCACGATGATACGACCAGCTTTGTCAATTGATATTCCTGTTGGCTTGTTAAACTGACCATTACCTGAACCAGACGTACCGAACTTTTTCAAAAGCTTGCCAGTTTTGCGGCTGAAAATCTGTACCCTGTTGTTATCTCGATCGGCAACAATGAGCGATTTCTGGGACTTATCGAAGGTTATGCCCGCAGGGTAGTTCAGCTGGCCGTCCTCGGTTCCATGTTCACCAATGTCCAGAAGCTTTTTCCATTCCAAGTCAAAGATATGAATACAGTTTTTCTTGGTGTCTGTAAACGCTATTTCTCCCTTGTCGCTAACAGTTACGCCATGAGGCTGTGTTATCATCCCCCCTCCACTCGTGTTAGAGCCGAAGGCTTTCAGAGGCATCAGGATAGGGGGTCGTATAAGAACTTGGAATGGACTGCCTCGGATATTTTTACCGTTAACTTTTATCTCCACGTCGTAGTTTCCCGGTTTTGGTGGAACGTAAGTGACGTCATAAACGCCATTTTCTTTGTTTTTAGAACGAGCCTCTATTTTATGTCCATCGGGTGAAGTAATGGTGATATTCAAGACGTCAATATCACTGTAGCAAGGTTCTCGTTTTATATCACACGTCGTGACAGTAAACGACGTTTCCTCGCCTACAGCTCCTTCTCTAAGACCTTCACCGGAAGTAATCGTCGTCGACGCGTCCGTGTTACTTGAAGCAACTTGTCCTAAAACGCTTGAATTGATGTGACGTAGTACATCCTTATTTGGGATGTACCCCATACTGGTGCTCTCGACTGGTCTGGGATCTACTCTGATATGAGATAACGCATCTAATCGTTTATGCACATAATCTTTTAAGTTGACTATTTCACCGGCTATTTTCCTTTGTAGCATATCTCGAGCGAAGTCTATCGAGCTTGTGACTTGAATCAAAGATAAAATAAACGTCTCGAGTTGTGAGCTCAAGTTCTCTTTCTTTTCGTTACAAATGTCGTCGATCTGAATAAAAATTTCTTTTTCATGTTGTCTTAAGAGATTGATTAGCTTTTCAATTCCGGTGTGGACATCTTTCTTGACAACTTCTCTTTGCGTTTCAAGTTCTTCGATTCGTTGCTGTATAAAATGTTTTCCATCTTTAATTTCCTGAGCACGTTCGTTGACTTTTTGAATTGCACTTTCTAATTCCTTGCTGGCCTTTTCACTCGTCTCTGTCAGCGAGGAAACCTGATCGTGGTTTTCTTGTGTCACGGTACTACAATCTTTGCATATACACTTACTACAGTGTCGACAGTACAAATCCACGGGTTTTTCTCCTCGATTTTGATCATGAATGCACATGAAAGGGCGACAGATTATAGCATCATGATCTTTTTCGTTTAAATCTTCCCTCTTGATAATTCTATGATTGTCGATATTATGAGCAGAAGAACACTTCTGACAGAAGAATACTTCACAGCCAAAGCAGTAGGAGAATAATTCCGTTTCCTTCCCGCATTTGCTGCATAAAATCTTGCTGTTTCTTCCATCACTCGGCGAAAAAAGTTCAAGCAATCGTTTTGTGTAAAGATCACACGGAAAAGAACCAAAATCGCTGCCTGGTGGTTTATCGACTTCTGACTTGCACACAGGGCATTCAATCTGTGACGAATATGGATTTTCTCGGCCAAGAGTATTCAGACATGCGAGACAAATCGTATGTAAACACGGAGTCAATCTTGGTTCTGTGTAAACGTTCTTACAATAGCGGCAATAAATTCTTGACTCCATTTTTCAGTCGAGTGTGTTGTTATTATACTGTGCCTTTACCTTTCCATTTGGATGCCGGGTATTGGTGCGTTTACAAATAAATTGCTATTGAATGATTTTTAAGGTGTCTGAGGCCGTGCCACGCCATGCGGAAATACGTAGATCAAACAATCTGAATACATTTCACCCGAACGTTCGATCGCGATCGAACGAATAATCATATATTACCGAGCATTCGAATTAAGATCAACCAACACGTTTCCGTCTTTCCAATATGAATAGTCTTATAAACAGACTGCGTTTCAACTTACTGAGATTAAACATCCGACAAAATCAACATGAAATCAATGAATGCCGATTTTTATATTCCGTTAAAATGTGTGACCAATGTTTTTCACTTTCGACTAGCTGATTGTAATTTATCGGTAGATGATTTGACTCCATGTATATATTATATTCCATATGCGAATTAAATATTCAGGGTCATGGTACTGCGATGGGAATTTTTGAAAGATATGTCAGCGCTCAGAATATTGTACATTATGATATGTACATCAATGATATGCAAATAAACGTCCAAGAACAAAAATAGAACCAAATGTGTACAAATTTAAATTTTGAACATAGTTGAGATACCAATCTACAATGAAATTGTGAGAGAATTCGTGATAAAATTTTTTTGAAAATGAACGCTTTCTTTTATAAACTGACCGGTTTGTTTTCTAAATTGAATTGATTTTTACTCACAGAAAATATGGAAAACAATACTGAGCTCTTGAAAAGCAAAAGATTTTAAGCTAATGGTTCCGTTCGGACTGTTTCGATGTCTGTCAATATAATTACGGTATCGTTTTAGAAAAAGCGCTACTTAGTTTAGAGAGCAGAGAAAAATATTTTGTAAATATGCAGATGTTTTAAAATGAAAAATTCTTCTCGTTAAAATTAATCTCAATGTCAAGACTAGTAGTTTAATTCTAGAGACAGGTTACGACATATGAAGCCCTTTTGGTATAGTACTGGAAGAACATGAAATACTATCAAAATAGACCAGCTGGCAGATATTTTTCTGGCACATATATAAATGACACATTAGAAAATTAATCACTCTCATATTCATTAACAGATTAATAATAAATGAATATACACAACATTTTTCATGCTTTTATCATAGCATTTATGAATTGAATAAATTGTTGTATGTCACTGATACAAACTGATCATTGAATCTGTCAGTTTTAGAATGTGTTTAATTTGTGTGGTGAGTTTTCCACGTTGTCGTGATCATATTTTCTTGCTGTGGTTAAAAGGGATCATTATAAGAAGGCGAGAACAAGCAAACAATCTGTTTACTTAACAAAGTTACTTAACAACTGTTTACTAGTACTTTCCCGTGAGTACTCCCGAGATTTGAGAAGAGTTGTACATACTTTTAATACCGTTTTGAATGACAATTATTCTCGTAGCGTGACACATCACACAACGTTAATTGTCTGTTATTATGCTAAATACAATTTGTTAGTGTTCAAGTGGTCTTGTCATTGTTCCATTTTTCACCACAAACAGATTGTTGGTTTTGGAATTTTGCTTTGGTGAAATTAACAACAAGGAAGACAAGAAATTCGAGAAGTTTTCATCAAACACGTGTTGGAAGGTGTAACAAAACCTGTGGAATGGCTTAATCAAGAGGGTTGAGGGCAAGTTATGCAAATGCGGGTCGCTTATTTATGAGCCTCTTTTCGCCTGGTTGATTTTCAAAAAAGAATCCCTACAGATGTTAGCGTCATTCTGTTTAGAATGGACATCCAAAATATCTTAGAAAACCTAGAAGAGCTTCTTACGTGTAGATTGTGCTCCAACATTTACAGAAAACCTAAAATTACTCCATGCTTACATTCGTTTTGCTGTGAATGTTTGAATGGATTAGCTAGCAGTCGACCCTACCAAGTTTACATCGAGTGTCCTACTTGCAAGTTTGAGATTCAGAAACCAGAAGGCGGTCGCTTTGACTCACTGCCCCCGAATTTCTACCTGCTTCGGTTGCTAGATATTTTCATCGCAAAACGACGAAGTTATGCCGAAGCAAGTTGTGGTAATTGCCATCGAAATCTCGTGCTTAGTTCCTTTTGTTTCAGCTGTAATGTCTTCATGTGTGAGGAGTGTTTCAATGCACATCATGTCATCACTAGGAACAATGCACACAGGACAGTGACTCTGGGTAGACTTAAGCAAAGAGATTACGAAGAACTCTTTCGAAGATCTACGTTTTGTGCTCATAAATTCAACGAAAAAGGTATCGTGGAGTATTTTTGCTATGACTGTGACGCTTGTGTGTGTCACGTATGTAACGTTGCCATTCAACATAAACACCGTATCGTTGACATCGATGAAGCTGCGAAAGATCATAAGATGAAACTACGTGAAGAAAACGGCAAACTGAAAGCAAAACTCAAAACTGTCGAACTTGGTATTAGTAATATCGAATTCAGAAGCATTGAAGTCCAAGAGCAGATTGAATACACGAAGAAAGATATTCGTACCAAAATAGGTAACTTGATTGACATTTTGAAAAAACACGAAGAAGATATGCTTCAAGAGGTCGAACGGATACGTAAAGATAAACAAGAAAACTTAACCTTCCAGCTACAAATGTACGAGACAATGCGAAAACAAACAAAGAGTTCAATTCAATTTACAGACGATCTTATAAACAGAAACATAAGCGAGGAGATACTTACTATTAAGAACCACGTGAGTGAACGTATGAAAGCTATTGATGAGACGTACGTTGGCACGAACCCTGCTGAAAACGAACGCGTTGGTTACGTTGCTAACACCAAAGCCTTTCAATCGATTCAAGAGGAAACGCTTGGCCGTATCAGTACCAGCTTAACGGAGCCTGCTGTCTCGACTGCAGAAGGGAATGGAATTGGAGATGTATCGGCTGGAGAGGAGGTGTACTTCGTTATCACAACTCGAAACGCACAAGGAGAAGTCTACTACAGCGAAATAGACCACGTCGTTGCAGCAGTGAAATCTGATCTTTGGGGAGATATTGACACCAATGTCAAGAGTTACCAGGATGGAAGGTACGAGGTCAGTTACATCCCTAGGGTACCAGGAATTCATAAAATACAAGTGGAAGTCAGCGGTGAACACATCGATGGCAGTCCATTCGTCGTGCATGTCAAACAGCCAGTTCTTACCCCTGTGAAATCATTTGGTTCCCATCGCAAGAAGGCAGGAATCCTGCTACAACCACACGGTGTGACCAGTAACACTATAGGCCAGATTGTAGTCTCGGACAGCCTAAAACACCAGATTCAAGTTTATACCTCAGACGGAGCTCAGATGCTCGATTTTGGTGAAGAAGGAATTGAAGATGGCAAGTTTATGCATCCTATGTCAATTTGCTTTGATAAATCGGAGAGGTTCTTGTTTGCAACAGACAGCGATAACAATAGGATACAAGTGTTTGATATCAAGACTGGAAAGTAAGTCAATGATCAATGAATTATTTAATCCATTTTAATTTTGATCATTGGTGTTTCCCACCAATTTGATTCATTTTAATGATATCCATGTATTTGTTCTCTAACCGGTTATGATATATAAATGTATTCCTCAATCAACCCATCACTGAGATTTGCTAGCTCCGTTTATCTGCATCTTTGTAGTCATTTGACCAACATCAACGCGATGCAATGAACCATTTATTAATCAATTCATTCATTTTGACGTGTTCCGATTCATTGATTCAAACTCATTCAATCATTTGTTTGCCTATTATGCAATTCATTCCTTCACATATTCATCCATTCAGACATTTGTAAATTATATAGGTAAATTTTATTTGACAACTGTTTCTATAGAAACACCGACGGCAGCCCACACTACTACTTACTAGTTTTTCTCTTTTCATTCTCCATCGTTCAATGAACTCATTCTCCTCGCTAATACAGTTCTAACTGCTCCATTCACACCTTACTTAGCCTCTAACACAGGCTTACTTAGGCTCATCTTGAACTTTCTCTCGCCACAGAATGCCTATGTTTGAGGCTATACCATACTCGACTGTCTTTCCAAAATCTATCTATACCGAGTTTAGCTACTCCATTTATGTTTCAATTTCTTTCCGGCCTCCATATATTCATGTCGGCTAACAATCAGACTTCATTTGTATATCTATCGGACTTTCTAAACCTATATCCACTATAAAATCAATCCACTAACGGAAAGTCTATCTGTACAGATTTGTCAGAAAGTTTGGTACGGAAGGCACTGGACCAGGGCAGTTCAATGGCCCATGTGGGATCTACATCGACAACACAGACCGCGTTATCGTCACAGATTGGAATAATCACCGAATACAAGTCTTCAACAATGACAGCAAATTTCTTTTCAAGTTTGGCGACCGAGGAAACGAGCGCCTCCTCAATCCCAGATGCGCCATTTTTCATGACCACGAGAACTGTTTCATCGTCTCGGATACCGGTCACAACGTTCTCAAAGTTTTCGACCACGAAGGGAGGTTCTCGCATGTGATTGGAAGACCGGGAAGAAAGCGTGGCGAGCTACTTGGCCCACGAGGACTTGCCATTGACAAAGATAATAACATTGTCGTTTGTGACTTTGAGAATCACAGGCTCCAGTTCTTTCGGATAGATGGTACTGTTCTGAATTCGTTTGGCACAAAAGGCAAGGGTATCGGTCAGTTTGCATTCCCTCTAAGTATCTCTATAACTGGCGGTAGTAAAGTGGTAGTGAGTGACTGGGGGAATAATCGAATACAGATATTTAAATGTAGAGATGAGAATGCTATTTCGCCTGGTCTGGCTGGGTATAGCGTGCCTAGTATAGGTAGAATGAGCACAAGTTGATCAATGTTATATTACTGCCCGCATGCGCCGATAGAGTGCACGCACTAAAAGTGTGCAACATAAATACCACTAAATAGTGCTATTTTATGTTAATGCTATTGTTTTCTTTTGTTTAATTAATGCTAGTTACTACTAAATAGTGACAACTGTTGCACACATTTAGTGTGTGCACTCTATAGTTGTAGCAGGCCATTTTGTTTAGGGATATTATTATATGCAATACGATGCGATCGTCTTTGCAAGGGTTATTTAGTTAGGCTGCATGAAATTATATTTTAGTGAACTCGAGAACACATCACGTCACAAACTGTAAATGTTTCTTTGCTACAATTTTTGGTGTTGAGCTTCCTGCGGTAGAGGGAACAGGAATCCCGACTTCCCAGGAATGCAAGTGGGACTAATATTTAGGAATTCTAACGCACAGTGGACGTATTAAAGTATATAGATTTATGAATTATATAAGCATATTATTTAAAGTTATTCGCATAAGCTACAAATCAACTGTAAAATGCTTACATCAAATTCTAGGTAAGGATCTTTGTTTTTCTTATATTTGTATACGATATGTATGTCACTAAATTGAACAAACGGAAAATGAGAAGTTTGACTAGGACTAGCAATATTTTAATGGTAGGATATATTATGAATGAATTCTTATGGCTATTCACCTAATCTGGATGGAAACTAAGAGCACATCAAATGGAGCTGTATAGCCTCAAATGATCACGATGATCAATGAGCAGTTATCAGTAAGCAAATCAATGTGTGACTACGGATGATTACCTAAGAGCCATCGATGGTTCCTGTTCTACATCAATCCTTTTTGAATACAATCACCCACAGTTCTTTGCAGTCATGCAATTGCCCTATTTCACTATGACGTCATGGTTTGTTTACATGAATAAGAACAGACCTAATTCGGGCTAAGTAGTTTTCCTCCAGCACATTTTGCTTTGCACTTTAACGTATATTTTGTTCTTTTATTATAAATAGATTTATAACCTATTTTTAATCAAATTAAACATGCTATGTCCCCTCTAGCGACCATGATTCTTAGCGTTGAAACAACAGATTTGTTTTGATGTGACGTCATAATGAAATAGGTCAATTTCCATCTGTTACAAAGCTTTCTTAAAAAAGTACATGAGTAGACTTTTTGTTCTTGATTCAAAGGTTTGTTAGCTATGCTATGCAATTGCCCTATTTCACTATGACGTCATGGTTTGTTGACATAAATAAGAACAGAACCAATTCAAGCCAAATGGTTTTCCTTTGGCCGCATTTTGTATTATACTTGAGCATAGAATTTGTTCCTTTTTTATAACCGGTCTTTTAGCCTATTTTTCAATAATTTATACTTGCTATAACCCCTCTGGTGACCATGATTCTTAGCGTTTAAACAATAGAGTTGTTTTAATGTGACGTCATAATGAAATAGGGCAATTATTTCAAAAAAAATAGCCAGCGAGCCTGTGCTTGATAAAATCGCGTACATAGCTGCATGCATATTCGCGTAAACAAAATCAATAAAAAATATATTTATACAAGAATTGGACTCGTACATTTAATACTATTTTATTAAGAATTGTCTTCACTTTGGCAACGTGTCCCGCACCAAAGAAGATCTGTCCTTAAAAAACGTCTGAAATACAACAAACTTCATCTACCGAAAATGACATTATTTGGATGAATAGAAACTGTAACTAAATACAATTTTTCTGACTTTACCTAACACATTTTAAGTGGTTTTGTGAATAATTAAGATGAATGATAGACTGATTCCATAAGTCGTAATATGGCGCATTTGGTCTTCTTTGCATCTACGTGTGACACACCGCACACTTGACGAGTCCGACGAAGACTAGTCTGAAATAAAGGTGGGACCGACTTATGATACCAGTCTTGATGTATGTATGTAGTGTTTCAAATAAAGTTTTTGTTTAATTCAAGTATGCATTCATAGTAAAAAGTACATGTTCAAGTTCTAAAACGAAAATGAAAATGCATGTACTTTAAAAGAACGATTATTTTAGGGGCGGATCCAGAATTTTTTTCAGGATTTTTTTCAGTGCACTAGTACCCAGTAAACATGAAGTACTTTGGTCACATTGCAAAAATATTAAAGAAAACAAGTCCTTGGAGGACTTGAAATTTGTTCAAGGGGGGAGGGGTGCGTACTCCCTGCTACCCTCCCCTAGACCCGCCACTGTTTTTTTGTCGCTGATTTATATATATATACCCCTGAAACCCACCCATAATTGATAATGAGATAGAAGCAGAATCATGCGGCATGCATTTTGGATTAACGAGCAAGTTTTCATCATCCTAGAATGGCTCTTTATATGCTGCTATTTTTGTTGAGTTTACTCAGATATGTGAATAAGTAAATCGTGATGATTTAGAACTATCATTGCACTTATAGCAAGGGTTTGGGGGAGAGAGAAAAGATATTATTTGTCATGACAACCACAATGAGGGTTTACTTGTCCATAACACCAACACCTATCATAAACACAACTTTTTGTTTAGCCCAAAAGAACAATTGCTTTGTACGCTACACGATTCTGCTTCTATCTTACTTATTGTCAATAAAAAATATCTTTATGAAGCTAGTTCAGTTACTGCCGTGCAAACGCGATCTCTCCTCGTTGCCAAGGTGATATCGCTCGCAGGATTGTACTTTCAACTTCTATGATCATGTGAATTATCTGGTCTGTAGGCTTGGGAATCGATTATTTCATCAACCTCTCTTGTTTCGATCGTGATTCTGTGAGCATGCGCCTTGCGATCACGTCTCTTTTTCAACTTGACTGAAATAATAGCGCAGATGATAAAAAGAACAATGGATCCAGCGACTAAGCCTAGAGCAGTGGGCACATTGCCAAGCTCGCCTGAGTCTCGCACCTCTTCAACGTGTGGTCTGCTTGTAGTTGTAGTATTGTTATCTTGTATTTCATCTGTAGGCTCATTGTTCTCTCTTTCTGTAGTTGGCTGTTTGGGTAAGTTCTTTATCGTGTGGTATTTCTTCTCAGAAATGGGTTTTGGTCGCTGCGTGACTGGAAATGTGAACAGGTTGCATCGCACATCGTTGGGAGAACATTCTGTCGTCTTTCGATACCCCGATGTTGGACTTGACAGTCTCTTTGTTGAATGTGACTGTCTTCGTGTTGAAGGTCTAGCTGTCTTCAGTCTTCCCCACTCTCTTGCTCTTGCATCAGGGAGGGGAGGGGTGGTATGTCGTTTTGTTGTCAACGGTTGGGTGGTAGGAGCCTGTGGACAACTCCATTGAACATTTCCATTCACTGAAACTCGTGGATCTTTAGCTTTTAACTGACTAATCAACTCAACGCCGTTGAATAAAACGGTTCTTAAGCAACCTTCAAACTGCTTTCCAGATAACCCATCACCTCCAATATAGACGCTGGCCTCGCCTCCATGCATGTTGAAGGTGCTGTGTCGTGCAGGGGTCGTTCCTTGGGTCTCACCACCACCATCGATCCATGCACTGACTACTCTCTTCTCGCGCTTTATAAGAACGTCATGCCACTGGCCATCGTTGACCTTATTTGGCACCTTCATGGTCAGCTGGCCAGATCCTAGGTTCCATTCCACCACGACCATACCACGTGACAACTTAACGATGACGTAGTCATCAGAGAAGCTTGTACTTAGTATTAAGGCATTCTTCTTAACGGTTTTAAATTTCAAGCGGATTGAGTCGCTTTTCGTTGCTGCAGGTGAGCTGGACATGTCGTAGACTATGTAATCGTTTTTTCTCAAGTGAACTTGGATGATTTCTGTATGAAATAAAAATAGAACTCGCAGTTAGAAATTAGACGTTGATTGAGGTTGATATAACAATAAATTAGTGTTCAGGAGAAGGGAATATGGCCTGGGGCTGGTTGCACGAGCCTGGATAGCGCTATCCACCGGCTAAACCGCTATCCAGCTAGCGGATAAATTTAAAGAAACCTATAGAGTGGATAACTTTATCTGTCATATCGTAGATATACATTCGCTGAGTAAAATGAAACTAATGTTACATGAAGGAGAAAAACCCTATAAGCGCGACTAGCTGAAATTCAGATTAATTTTTCTTATCGTCATATATACATTATTTATTCATTCGTGCTCATATGCGGTATTTACTAGTTGTTTTGCTGCAATCGGATTTATTTCCTTGAAGTAGATTTTCGCCATATTGAGGTGGAGCGTTAACGTAGATGACGTGTTAGGACTTGAGGGACGCCAGCAATGGGACCCCTGCTAAACTCATTAATCGTGAGCCCTTCGGCTGTTATGGCAGTTGAGCACGCTGTATGTGGTGTGCAGCGGTATCACAATAGATACATTAGCAAAGGAAGGACTTATCGGAGTTTATTGAGTTTATGAAAGAAATATTAAAACTGGTCAGGAGAGAAGTGCACGCCTTTGCAATTCTTGTATTCTCAAGAAAAAGCCTTCGCTAGGACGAGAATAAGTACTAATTCGTGTTTGTAGTCATTTGTGCCAACTAGACAGCGATTGGCTGTTTAATTACAAAAGAACCTATTATGTTATTGGTTTCAGATTAATTTGTTTGAAACACGTTTCTTAGTAAACAGTAATTATCGCTATAGATCCAAAGTCAAGCGTACGTTCGCGATTTTTTCATATGTCAAAGTCTTGGTCTCGGCACTGAATGCTCCTAAGTCTTGATGTATTCAGCTCTTATAGAGCCATTGGAATTATTCATCTTTTCTTGATGATAAACAATTTTAATAATTACTGAATTTGTTTATTGATCTTCAAACCATGGATCACCGAATTCCATTGTTTAAGTTCCCTGGGTTAAAGCGGAAAATAATGATTACAGTCTGTCGCTCGGATACACATAATAATTGTAATCCGGCATACGAACAATGACATTTAGTTTCACCAGATTTCCATGGTAGAATATATAAAAGCGATATAAAATATACATCTATGTATATTATTTACGAATTGCTCAAGGTCAAGGACAGATTGATAAATTTGATACTTTTGGAGTCGAATTGATACTCCACTGAATCGGGTCACATTTAATGTCATTCCATAGAATAAATAAAACCTAAATTAATAAAACAACTACCTCTGTGTCGAATTCACATCAGGAAAAGTGCTTTTGAATTAGGGTAAAACATCTTAATTTATATGAAGGCCGTAAAATCTGGCTGCGGCGCGTTTAATTTTAACTTCGACTTTTTCAAGGTTTTCCGTCAGTGTAAAAAAAATTATTAGGTCTAGTCAATTGTTGCAATTTAAAAAAGAAAATTTGTGCAAAGAAAAAAACAAAAAAATTTCAAGTTGAAAAAGTTCGATAAGAAAATCGGTTCGTAACTCCTATTGACGAGAAGAAGAAATGAGCCACAAATGACACAGAAATTTGTAAAAGAAGTGTTAAAGTGTAAGTGAAAATAAACTAAAAGGACTTTAAAGAAATATAAAAAAATTGCCATCAATGATGTCCTCCACTATCAGATTAAATAGTTCAACAGTTTGGCTATGCAAAAGTAATGGTGTGTGTATTCAAGGATGACAATTTCTGGTATAAACTACCACCTTACCTTTTTCACATTTTTCGCCTTCGAATCCAGTATCAGTACAATTACACTTGGCTCTAGAAAACCTGTTAATACACTTTCCATTATTCAAGCACGGATTCCTAGCTCTGCACTCATTAAGGCAGCCGCTTTTTGTTCCTTTAGACTTAATAAGAACGGCTCTTTCCAGATTTGTTGTAGTTTTTGTAATCAACAACTTTTTGACGCAACCTACAAAGCCTTTCTTGAAAGCCGCTTCTGTCCAGGACAATGATTTGAGACTTAGAGATCGCGGCAAACCGCCAATGTAAAGATCACTTAAAGGATTCAAAAGGGCAGCATTTCTAAGCAAGTTGCGCACTGTTTTTGTGAGAGTTTTATCAAGTGTTAAAGTAGCACGATTACCACTTATCTCTACCACCAAATTGTGCCAGCTCATGTCGTCTAAATCTTGACCGACTTCAAGTTTCACAACTTTTCTTGCTGTACCAAAAGTAGCTACAATTTTTCCTTCAGTGAGTTCAATACTTATGTAATCTTTACTGCTATCGTCTTGGTAAAGAAGTAGAGAGTCTTTAGCATGAGTTTTAAAGTAGAGAGACAATTTACCAACAAAGCTTGATAAACTCGATGCCGGTCGCCAACTTTCATATTGCGCGTAGGAAGACTTTAAACCATCAAAAGTTATTGCACCAAAACTACCACTAACAAAAACCAACAAGACAGCTAAAGAGAATTTCTCCATCGTTGGAAAGATGTAGAATTTGCGTGTATTGGTCTTACAGCACCGTGCTGTGTCGCAAAGGAAGATTTTTTGCTCTTCACAAGGTCACATGCTTGGTGGTGAAATACGAGATGTGATGGCTTCCGGTTGAAGTTGCGATCAGACTCACAAGTCGAACAGTCACTATGAATTTTCCCAAGAAAAATACTTCCAGAAAAGCAAAGTGTTCTCAACTATACATCACACTATTATTTTGAGCTAGATTCTTGCATGAAAATGTTTGTTGAGGAACAAAATCTTTTCGAAACTACACAAATTCACTATGTGTTGTGACAGCTTCAAAACAGCGTTATGTTTCAAATGTCAACAAAGATGTTATGCTAATGTCTAAACAGGTTTTCAAAACAAGTTCTGCCTACTGTGGATTGGCCAATCCAAGAGGATTTTAGGGAAAGTTTGTGATCTGACGCTTCACATTTTATCCCGGAAAGCTCAACAAACTAAAATATTGCGCATTTCCTCTTGGTTTTGAAGAGTTAGGACCCAACTTTGTTGCATGTTGACGTAGACTAGTTGACAAGTATCATCATCATAATTATTATTAGCATCATCGTCCAGACCGTGACCCCTGTTATAGGCTATTCGTGAAGAGTTAAAACGAAAAATTAAAATGTACTAAAAATTAGCAGAAAATAAAGGAAAGTATTTTTGACTTCATTACACGGGGTTCCTGTGGCTGCCTAGCACAGTAGACTGGGCATCTCGTTCCCAGGGCACTTTTTCTCGCCCCTATCTGAAGCGGGTGATTCGAATAAAATATGGCGGAATTTTATGACGGGTGTTTTTGATGATACATTTGGACTAAAATAAGCGCTTGTTATGCCGAAAACTACGCGAAAAACTCGTAATAAAAGGAGAGGAATAAAAGAACAAGGTATTGTGAACATTTTTTGTTGAAAAATATGGTAAATGTAAATGAATTAATACAATTTTAGTCAGTTTTTGACTGAGTGTTTGTGTTCGAGGCAAATAACGTGTACAAACTAAAGACTAAAGAATGCTTTTCTTCGTTTTGATATCAACTTTTATTTCTATTATACCTAAATGAGCCAATTGAAATACAGACTTTCTTTTTTATGTTTTTTTTTTCGGTCTAATTTATCGCAGTGGCTTTTGGAGTGGTTCTGACAAAAGATAGAGATAGCTCGCGTCAATTAGTTTGATTGTTTCCAAACGACTTTTTTGTTCTAAACCAAAACGTTTTGGTCATAAAAGAAAAGAAAAAACCTAAGAATGATTTGTACATGTTTTACGATTATTTTATTTTTAGTACTCAATACCCGCGTATATGTTTTTTTTAATAACTTTTGTTGTAGTTGAAAATGAGACAATTCTCTAAATTTTGCTACAAACTACAAACGGATTCTGACAGAATCTTTCAAATAATATAATAACTTATTTTGTTTCTTTTTTACTTATTATATATCTGTACATTACCATACATATGCATTGCTTTTTATATAAATGTTTGTACAAATGGAACTTTATTTCCTTTTAGAGTTTTTCGTACAACATAAAGTTATGATTTTAGCAACAGCTTTATAAATAAATTGATATACTGTCTTTTCGACTAGAAACATTTGACTAATATTATCAACAAATAGAGACCTTTATTTATACATGGTAAACTTTTGAAGAATAATTACAATATTTTTTATATTTAAAAATATAAAAAAAATTCTATATCTAGATATCTGGTACAAATATTCATACATCTATATTTGTATTTCCTTCATCATTATCCTTAGGCAAATCTAAGGTTGGTGGAATAATAATCTTATAAGATTTGACTTTAGATAGAGTGCAAATAATATATACTGATCTACTAAGTATGTTATATTAGTGCTATTAAAAATTCATTAGCACTAGATAGGATTGCAGCTAGCCTGTATGACCAGAGAAAATACCAGATGTAATGCAGGCTAGAGTGCAAACGATAAATCCGTGAAACACTATTTACTAAATAGCACTCAATAGTGCTAATTAAATAAAAGGAAACAATAGAATTAGCATAAAATTGTACTATTTAGTATTACTAAAGTTTCACGGATTAATTATTTGCACTCTAGAACTGAGCTGTACTTCAACACTAATTATGTCAGCTGAGCTGAAACAGTATTGGAATTGTCTGCGAACAGATTTAGTCCCTATCTTAGAAGAAAGAAAATTTTAACTGCTTGCAACTCTATGTAATGACGTAACTATGTTATTAAAGCAGGATTTTGTCCTCATTCAGTCTCCAGGCACAGCTGGAGTCCTAAATAATCTAGCTATTGCTTTGTATATTATTTACAAAAAAATGTTACAATTTTATGTTGCAATGTAGATGTTTTTCATAATGATCATGGAATTATTGCTGTAAACTAATAATAGTATTTTATGTCTCAACAGATGACACAGAATCTGAGTCTGGTAAGCTGTCAGAGACTCAAGAGGTTGTCAAAAGATTGTCAAGAACACGACTGGTATGGCAAGTGTGAATGTTTTGGTATTGAAGAAGTAAAAATTAATAGGCGATCTGCATTATGTCATCATATACTACAACTACCAGATTACTTTGCTTGCTTTCTTTTGTAGCACAGTTAGTACTAATTGTTCTGTTAATCTCCAAAGGGATTAAGGATTTGAATATAAAAGAGAATTCGCAAAGAATGCTGGTAGTCATAGTAAAATAACGCCAGAATGCAGATCGCCTATTACTGTATTGAAATTATAATTGAGCTAGCAGTTAATCCTCTTGCTGCTCATGGTCAGGCAAGAAACCAATATTATTGAGTATTTATATTCTCTTTCACCACACAAGGAATTTGTACTTGTCTGTAAGCAAAAATCAAATATATGATAAAACAGTGACTTAAATCTTCAAATCCCAGAAAAATACAATACAATACAATGACCTTTATTTACAGAGGGTAAACATGGCCCTCGCAAAGTTTTTGTAATTCAATAAGTGAATATTTTTAGGGACAGCCAATATTTTCTTTCTTTGTTTTAGGGAAAAGAAAATGCTGTAAAACCAAACATACCATCAAATACCAAAGTCAAAGGTCCTTCAGATCCTTACGATGCCGATTCAGAAGTCGAATCTGATGTTAATTCCCAGGCAGACACCAAAGATGACTCGAAGGCAACCTGCCTATCGCCCATGGCTGTTGATCAACCTTTTAATGAAATACCTATATCTTCTGTTGCTCGAGCTTTAAGACCCAATCCCTCCAGGTTACTAAACCATGAACAATCAACACCTAGCACTACCACACCAGGGCAATCTGATGACTCGTTCTTTGGGTTTGATAAAGCTCTTAATACACCGCTTCCTTTCTCTCCTGTTCCTATGCGGCCTATGCCATCTCCTTCAAATTCAGAAGCGAGTAGTGAGTTCTCTGTTTCATCATCAATGATATCACCAGGAAAGAGGAAATTGCAGTTAAGAGTTTTTGATGTCCCTGTGGAAAAACCTTCCAAGAAATTGAAAAAGAAAAAGAATCAAAAACAGGTAAAGCTGAGTGGACATTGAAATTTTTATTTGTTATTTTTATTTATTATTTTTATTTTTTGTTATTTTTCGTGTGTACATATTTTTTGACCAGCAATTCATTGAATTTTTTTTAACATGAGATTTTTAAACTCCAGTCTTAGCTGTAATATCACATGTTCTACAATATGAAAGAAAGAAAAATATTAAAATTAATTTTTCATCTCAACATCATCAGTATGAAGAAAATGCATTTACTATTTACATGTACATCTGCTCTTGACCATTATTGCATCTGCATACACTGTACTTGTACTTCCAAAAAGGATTGTGTGACCATTATATTTCACAGATCAGCTAATCAGAATTCCCTTAAGTTTACCTTGAGTATTTTTTGATTGGCTATTAGCTATGGGATGATGTCTGTTATATAAACTTTTTTTAAAAGTACAGGCTGATTTAAAAAGTCATTACAATATCATTGAAGAAATAATGAGCATATATTCAAATTTTGAACGAGTGTAAGTTCCTAGGCGATACATGTCTAAATAAAATATTGTATTGTATTGTAATAAATATTTAATGATTATTATTATCATTATTGCACAAACTCATTATCATTATTATTACTATAATGAAATCAATATGGAAAATTTATACATATTGGTAAAAAGTACTAAGATATTCAAATTCCTTGGTAACTTATGTAAATGTTTCTTTTTAGGTTGTACACAGTGATGTTGATGACATAATGAAAGAATTCCAAGAGATCGACATGATTAACTTGACCGTGGAATGAGATAATCAACAGTTGTGTACCAATCATTATATTGTAAATATTTTTGTATATACCAAAGTTCATGTTATGCAAATGGCCCATTTCATATCACATGGCAGTGCCCCTCTTGAAAAGTGCTCTTTTATGAAAAATGTTTTGAAATATTTGCACACAAAAAGAGTCATTTCCCAAGAGCTGCGACACATGATTTGAAATGGAAATCAACACTTGATGTAAAGAGGTTAATCTAACCTTAACCTTATCTTTGATAAAGATGTACATGTATTGTATACTTCCTTAAAATCCCCATGTCTTCACCACAAAGATATTTTGAAAATGGTAAAGAAGAAGTGAGAGGGTAGTGATATTTAGGATTAACAAAATCACAGCATTTGTATAGCAAGATTGGACAATCTAAAGGATTGGAGGGCATTTAAAAAAAATTCCTCCATGATAATTTTAAAATGCAAAAAAAAAACAATAAAAAAAGTATTCTTTCATATATTTTAGAGTGATTTTCAAAATGCCATGAAATAAAGTGTAATTACCTTGAGGTGTACTAATGTGTAATGCACCAATAAAACAAAAGAAATTGCAAGCAATAAAGTGTATCAATAAAAGATACTTAAACAATAAAGTGTATTTCACAAGTTTTGGAAAATCACTCTTAGACTTAGTTCCACTGAAGGAAGGCAGTTTCATAGCTTAATGAAAACTACATACAATGAATGTAATTTTTAGCATGTTAAAAACAATTAATACACATTTGTATATTTTATAAAATTGTATCAGTCTAGGGTGTTAAAACATGAAAATAACATAAAACACAAAATAATGAAAGGTTATTTGTAACACTTTATAAACCTTATAAGTATTAGAACTTATAATAATATATATTTATTATGTAGCTTTTTAATGGAAGTGGTTATATACTTATCCAGCAGATAAATTATTACTACATTGTGATAAATTTATCTGAGGTACAGAAAAAAACGTTACTTTTAATGTTTTTTGAAATCATAAATTCTGAGTATGAAAATTATATTATGTATGTCAAAATATCCACCATTCATTTTTCTTTCTTGAAAAAGAAAATATCTACTTACCCTAATTATCGTTAAAGAAATAAATACACTTTTATGTAAAGAATTGTTTTGAATACTTTAAAATTGATTTGTTGCTATTTCCTTTTTTGATTTAAACTATATTTAAATCGTGACATTAGTCGTGACAAATCCTAATGAATCATTGCGTGACAAATTTGAATTCGAAAGTGAAAGCGGAAAATTCAAGTACAGTCACGAGTTCTCTGGGCCACAGAGTAAGCACATTTCTCAGTTAGATCGCCGGTTTAAGTATATTTTACCGTGAGAAAAGTCTTTTCAATATGAATTACAAACTTACATTAGCACTGCTTGCTTTATCAGTGGTGCAATTTGAAAGAAGCGAGTCAATAGCTCACAACTGTACAGGTTTACAACAGAGTCATCGAAGAAATGGCTTGACTATCCGTGGAATGCTTCCCAAACAACTTGGTCAATCGGTGGTCTGTCAGTTCACAACTGAGAAAAAATCACCTCAGTTTTTAACCATTGATGGAATAAAGCTTACAAATGGTAAGGTTTAAGGATGGTTGTACTTTTATATGTACAATTTGTGTCGTGTGTTTTGTAAACAGTCTTGTTCTCCGAGTTGATTATCATACTTTTAGCACTACATTCAGTGGCTGATAGGCTATCAATCACGACAAGTTGCATTGACAAGATTCGTTTCAATGTATAGCAATTTATAATTCTTCAACAGTAGTTCAATTGCGGGCTTTTAAGGACTTTAAAAATCAGTAGTAATGGTATATTTTTCAGTCTGTTCCATAATTTAATTTTGGGCTTCCTGTGTGTTTTTTGTTCTCTGAAGACTACTGGAATGAATACAATACCTTTGAAAACGCGTTACTACTTCTACTCGGATAGACTAGGAGTCAATTCGGGGAGTCAACCGGTCAAGTAAAACAGAAACATCGGGAAAGAACTAGTTTTCTATGCATTTATATTTTGAATAAATCGGCAGCGAAGATCAGTGTTTTTTTATGACCAGAGAATCTGGTCATGAATATACTCAAAAGTGATATATAAAAGCTATGTATGTACAGGAAATCAGTAGATTATCATCAATTGGATTTCACGTTGCTTTTTACAAGTATGCCGTCGACTAGCTTTCTCTGTAGTTCTTTGGGACTGGGGATGAGAGTTCAAAGGATACCACTCTCTCCGCACGCTGTCTTGCCGCCGCTACAGGTCTATTGAAAGCCCGATCAGAAACAGAAACTCTCGGGAAACAGCGCAGTAATGATCTTTTCACTAGATGAGCTAGTGATGGCTTTTCACCGCCTCTGATAAAAATATAGTCTTCTTGTTTTGGTTCAGGCTTATATAACAGCATCAATAAGTTCTCCAGGCTGCCCATAAATCCTTGCCTTTTGCCTCGTGTTAATTGACCCACATACACTATTTATAAATTGATATTGTCTTCCTGACTCCGGCCATGGACAATAATAAGCAAGTCTTTTTATTATCCATGCTCCGGCTAATTTGGTAACATACATTTTCAATCAACGATTGTTTTTCTTTTGCTATAGGTTCCCTTCTTGTAACCATTTACGACTCGAACATGACCACTAGCATAGGAATACTAGAACTGAAGAACTACGAAAGAGATAAAAAGGCAAGGATTTGTCTCAGTAATTCCGCGTTTGCCGTGATAAATTCTGGATACACTGCGATCATATCGGGTTCGCCGCTCATGAATTTCACAGTCTCTATCACGTTTGCTAGTCATCGCATCGAGCTTGGAAAGGAGAAGTCATTTCGAGGTCCAAAACTTTTCTTTTTCTCAACAGCCAATTTAACAAACCCAAACGCTCGTCAGCTCGACATAACTGTGAAGTCTACAGGTAACGGCAATGCTTCGCTGAGAGTTTCTTCCTTTTGCGATCAAATTGTGAAACGAGCTGGTGTCGTAAATAGCGAAAAGCGAGCAATATCATTGACTTTTAGAAAACAAGGAAGGATAACCATTTCTAGAGTGTCGAAACCTCCTTTGAATGTTTCACCGCTGTGGTTTATTGGAGTGATCAGTGTGGATACCGAGGAAGATTCGATCAACAACAAGAACTTTACCATAAATATCGCTCGTTCGTTTGATTATGACTATACCGCACCTCTGTGTTTCATAGTGTTTGTTCCTGCGATTGGAGGAGTTATAGTTGCGCTGTGGGCATTGTACTGCTTCAGAGAGCCTTTAGATCTAGCACATGATCTATCCTGCAGCAGTTCGCTGCACGGATCAAGTGCTTCTTCGTACCACGTCAGTAAGGCAAGTTCTCTGGCCTTCTGGTCTTCACAGCAACCAAACGAACTCACACCGCTTGTAAGACAACCTCATTTGACTCTTAAGACTACTAAGAAAGAGATCCTCAAAGCGATGTACCAGGTTCTTAAATACCACTTGTTTGGTGAAGGATCCAAAGCATTTTCGTACATAACTTGTGTTGTAGGGTTCGTTCTGTTTATTGGTGGGTTCCAGTTCGTGTACGAGGATTGGAACATTATGGTGGAGCAAGGTGATCGGGATAAATGCTTCTACGATGATTTGTGCTATCGTGTCAGTCCATATAGTGACATACCGTTCAATCTCATGATAAGCAATTTAGCTTACATAGTTCATGGCATAATATTGGCCATTGCAGTCTGGGTAATGGAAGCAGAGCTGTATTTACAAGCTAAGAAAAAAGCTGCTTTAGACGACGAGAATAAAAACGAACAAAATGCGAGCGCCTCTGAGAAAGAGTCCTTACCTCAACATACTCTCATCTGTAGGAACATTAATGCTCATTTGCCTGAACTTTCCGTGCCAGTATTTAAGTGCAGCAAGAAGAAAGAAATCATTGAGCTCTACGCTCGAGCTTACAAAAGAAAATACAGCTTCTCCGTAGGGTACTCATTCGCATGGGCACTTATTTTTGAGGGGCTCTTTTCGCTAACGTACCATTTGTGTCCTTCAAGAGTAACGTTCCAGTTTGACACGGCATTCATGTTTGTCATCGCTGGTTTGATTATCGTGTCATTGTTCAACGGTTTCTCTGTGCGTGGATGTCATGAAGAAGAAGGAATACCAAAGCCACTGGAGGACACTGCTTTCTATCTATTTGCCATCGTTCCGTTGTACTTTTTGAACTATCTCGGTTCCGTCTACAACACTGGCAGCCGTACCAACAATCTTGTGAAGATAGTATTCGTAACTCTGATGGTGTTGTGGTATTTGGCGATGATTGGATGGTCGGCTGGTAGAGTTCTGTATTCAACAATCCGTCACAACGGCTTGCGCAACTGCGACAGCGTGGTCAAACTAGTTCTCTTCTGTCTTACAATAATATGCACTTGTGTTGTCTTTCCGATCCTGTTCTATAAAGATTTCTCTCATCTGTTTCTCTTCTCGTCCATAACAATCGCTGTCATTAGCATAATCGGCAAAATTATACTCAAAGCTTTCAAGGCTCCCCCCGAACGTTATTCCACTTTTAAAGTCATAGTTTTCAAAGTTGTGCAGGTGTTATATGTGGTCGTGGCTTTGGGGGTTATGGTCGGCGCTGTTTATGTCTTTGATGGAATACCAACAACCGAGAAAACGTCTTCACCAGGAGAATCGAGAAACCTGAACAAGGACTGTGCTTTTTTGGGATTTTATGATTTCCATGATATTTGGCATATAATGTCATCGTTCGCTTTGCTTATGGGATCGTTTCTTGTCATGTATATTAGCGAATAGTGTCTGTTGTCCATTAATGCAATGCAATCGATAATGTAATATCATGTAGATTGTAGTGTAGTGTAGTGTAGTGTAGCGTAGCGTAGTGTAGTGTAGTGTAGTGTAGTGTTAAGAGCATGCAATAAGCATATCTGAAATTTAAAACGACGTAGACAACCATTCTAAATATTTTATTGTCAAGATTTTTAAAAGTACACAGTCGACTTGATTTCAACTCTGGGTTTGAACATTGCACCTGAGCCTGCAAAGAAAACAAGAACAGTTAAAAACTGTTTGAGGACCTTTGCAATTTGCACTGGTTAACCTGCACTGCAACAGCACCGTCTTTATATCTGAGAATGTGACGTCCAGTGCTAACGCTGATTTGCTGAAGTAAATAAGCAAACAGCGATTTTATCTTGGTTTGATAAGACTTTGAGCGGTAGCGGTCCGGCCAGCTGGAATCGCGCGCCTCGCTGTACAATAGACTTGCGCTTTTATAACTGAACAATGCGACCAGACCACCGAGCTGCCAATGTACTTTGTATTTATGGAATAACTTATTTTATCTTGTTAATGAATAATTATATATATTTACTTGTTTATCTCAGTAGTCAGCTTGTTTTATGTGTAGTCATTCATATTTCTGGCCATTTGTTTGCTATGTACAAATTACTTGTTTATATTTGTGTGCTTCAGTTGAATTTATACTCAAGTAATTTGTTTGTCTGTTTCTTTGCTTATTTGCTTATTATATTAACCTTTCTCAGTCTGGTTTTAGGCTGTTTGTAGGCTTTCTTTGCTTGTCCGCCTATTTCTTTGTATATTTTTGTTCGTTTGCGCGGGTTTCTTTGTTCAGTTTGTTTTTCTGGCGAACATGGATCTCAGACAATAATTAAATATTTAATAATAACCTTTTTCCATACCTTCTATCAACCATTTAGAATACCCATAGCTGCATCTTGCATGTCTTCAAACACAGTTGTCTCTACAAGAAAAAAGAGAGAGAACTACTCAATAATGTGTATGTAACAGGGCCGTAACCAGACCTGGTGGGGAGGGGGGGGGGGGGGAAGTGCTTATAAAAATCCTGGACCATTGATGGTTTTTTTAGTAGCTTTTTTTTGAGATATCCGGAGGAAAATGAAACCTCTGTCATGTACTCGTTGCCAGGACCGCCCAATTTTTATATATTTCATACATAAGTGCAGTGTTTCTGTGCCATGTGCTTGATCATGCTTAACGAGAGGTGTAACTATAACAATGCTTGGATATCCTTTTGCTTCTAAAATCAAGGACAGCTTTTATCAAGCATTTGTTTTTAAAGAGTTTTATCGATAATTTTACCACATTATTTTGCTCTTGGATGAGATCTGTGTTTTATATTGTCGATGTTATCAAATGGCGACTGGTATGGTCTTTAGCGCGCGCTACAAAACTGCTTCAAAGAATCCTTGCTTTGCTTGTTGTTCTTCACTTACCGTGCGATCCGCCAGTGGATGTCCGTTTCATCTTGATCTTGAAATTCATATCGTTCCCTGTTAATTGGAAAATCCGATTAACAAAGAAGCATATTAAGTAATAACTAAGTCAAAACATGAATTGTAATATTAATACTTACCTTTTGAATTTCTTGGACGGTATTCTGGAGAGCCCTCTATAACCATAAATAAGCAATACAATAAACGTTATAACTTTCCTAAACAGATGACCAAACTCCAATAGTCAGACGTCTCATTCACACACATTTCTAGCTTAAAATATCAAACACGCCCAGGCGGACACAACATATCAACTTTGATCACTTACGGCCGCGTGGAAAGCATTAACAGATCGGAGACTAACATCGGTCTAGTTTTAAACTGCTCCAATCTTGACAACACAGTCAAAAAAGCTGCATTTTTGCAACACATGAACATCACTTTTAGATGGGTTTAAATATCTGACATTCACACAAACAGTCTTTTCTCAACCCGATTACACACACCCAGATGATAAAATCTCATCGATATCCTTTTCACCCGCGTGAGATCAATTCAAACATCGGACACGGACACCCGTCTTTCTTGACAGAACACACCTCAAGATGATCACAGCACATGACTTACACATGTTAGAGATAAAAATTACCAACTCGTACTAGACTGTACAGATAGGTTTATGCTTTAGTTCAACTTTCATTATCTTAATTTGAGTACCAAAAATGACCATCGCGTTTAAGTTTTTGAAATTATTACTCTTATGGGAAAACTTCTCTGGCCACGCCCTTCTTAAAGGACGTATTTCTTAGTTGTATTTTTTTTGGAAAATTTTCGACCACCTTAACTGGTACTTTTCTATGGGATCCCCTCTTCACTGAGGAATAATACAGTCCTTAGTAACCACAATTCAACCGAATGATTGATAAATCGATTATAGAAATGGATTTGCGACTGACCTGTTGTAGAGATAAGGACGAGAATGGCCAGGCACAATGCTGTTAAAAACACTGCTCTCTTCATTTTTGGTACTTCTGTGAGCAAGAAACTGAAGTATAGGAAAAAAATATGTGCCCTGTCAGGTTTAAAAATGGTTATACCAGGGTTTTTGATAACAGAAAATTCAATGATTGCAAAGTGATAAAAAAGTTATTCACAAATGTGAAAAAATAAACAATAAAATCCAGATTCTATCAAATGTACCGTACCTTGCACTCTTTACACAAATGCAGTTACGAATGAAGAAAAAAGATATTGCTTTTAGTTTTTATACCATTTTGAAATCAAAAGATCTGACTGTGTGAATCGAACAATTTTCCCAAAACCCTTCACGAGACCACGAGTAACAATCGAAAATCCAGCAACGAATTGTTACTGTGAACAAAGCAAAATTACACAATTTTGCTAATTAGAATAGTTGTTTTGAAGTGTTTGGTAAAATTAAACTGATTACGAAAAGATATGATATTGCTTTAGGAAACATCTAGATTTTTACGTAAATGAAATATCATTCAAGTCAAAGTTCCAGGCCAAAATGACATTCGTATCTCCATTTTTTAATTTTTTGTGTTATAATTAATTGAACTGCAATGTTAATTGGCAGCATTTGTTTACATTCTATTTTATTGTTTTACTATCTTTAGCCATTAACTCTCAGCTATGCAAGATAATGTTTGTTTTTAACTTACCATATCTAAAGGTTGCCATGGGAAAGAATTAAGAAACTTCTATTTGAACAAAAATCATAATTTAAATTTTAGTTTTATCTAACGACAAACAAACGTTATTTCATCATTTTATGTGCTTTTTAATCTCTCCTTATATCGATCTCTTTTTTGAAATGTTCAAGACTGCGTTTTGTAAGATGAAAAATAAACAGCAGCGATAATTAGAGATTCTGACAAGAAAATGATTACTAGCTTGCTGTGCCCAACGTGAGTTAGTTTTCAAATTCATTTTCTCCAGAATTGAAAATAAAAAACATGTGCGATTCTGTGTTCCCTTTTTTTCTTTTTTTATCGTTGTTTCATACTTTATGCTTAACCTGGACTGCTCGTATTTTTTTTTCAGTTTGCATTTTTAATTTAATCCAAAATAAATTAAAAACGTCAAATATTACTTGAACCGAGGCAATAAACATTTGGTACTATTTAATTTGAAAGTCGAGTGCTTTGTTATTGGTAATTTTCTCTGAATGTCCACTATTCTAATGCTTTGGATAAGAAGGCTCTGTTTAGGCCTGATTTCCATATAATCGCTCACGATCGCCGGATCGCTGAAAATGATGTCAGCGATCGTCAGCGTTTATACTTTTCAGCGATAAGAACACATGGAAACAATTGAGAGCGATAGTGAGCGATCCTCGCACCAGCAATTTGAGTGTTCCGGCGATCGTGAGCGATTATAATAATTTATAATAATAATATAATAATAATAATAATAATTTAATACTTATAAGGCGCATATTCCATGTGTATATGCTCATATGCGCCATCTAATTACACATAATATAGAAACAAAAATGGAAGGAAATAAAATTAAAAACTAAAATATTGTTAGAATAAGTATATATACAAATTAAAATATGCTAAAATTATCTAATAAAACGTGGTGACATGTATATGAATATATATAGGAATAAATACAATTAATAGTAAATAAAATAATAGTGTTTTTAATTTATCAATCAATTATAAGCTTTTTTAAAGAAATGTGTTTTTAAAAGTCTCTTGAACTCTAATATAGTAGTAGCTTTACGTATAAAGAGAGGCAAAGCGTTCCACAGTGTAGGAGCCGCAATACTAAATGATCTAAATGATCTTTTAAAAAACGAAAAGAAGGTGTCATAGGGACATTATATGGAAATCGGGCTTTAGCAACAAACCAATGCCTCGCGTGCAGCTGGAAATGTTTTCTATTTGGTCACAGCATTTCATTTATGATTCGTATCATTCTTTCTTCGAGTTGCTTTCTTGCACTAATATCTTGTTATATGTTATTCAGTTTATTGTCCAATGTCTGTATGGCCAGTCTCTTAATAATTTGTATCAGATATCACTGCATATTGACATAAGCAAATAAGAATACAAATAACGATATTATGTCAAAACCGTATTTTGTGTAATGTAACTTTCAAAATGAAAGCAGCTGAAAAGTAATCATGTCAAGAAATGCCGCTTGAATACTGTAAAGAAGTACTGCTATAGAACGCTTATATCTTGTCTTTAACTGTAAAACATCGTGAAGATGCCACACTCCTGACAAATGAAGAAAAGAAGAGCAAAATGTTTAAAAAAATCACTCGACTTCAAATGCGCGCGCGCCGGTTATTCATTTCTCGACATGATTTCTCTTCTGTTGTTGTCATGCCCGCATTCATTCAGCTCTGTAAGTTATGAGCTACTTCACAAGAACAACTGACATAATGCTTTTATTTTTCTTGACTCGTCGATTTTATTGCATGTTTGAAGTATAAATACTTACACAAGTAGTGAATTTAGTTTAATTGCAATCATTAATAATAACATTTCTTGTCGATCATTATGTTTTTGGATTGAGAGTCACTATTGAATGGCTATGTTTATTTTGATTACGTTCCAGTCTATTGTTTTTTTTTTGCGTTTTTTTATATGTCATCCCAATTTCAATATGTCGGATGAATGAAATTTATTTCTTGTGTTAATAAATTGATGTGTTTCCTTTCAAACTGTCAATAGTTAACAAATACAAACCGCACTATTCATCAATGCGTCAATCTAGCTCACTGCAAATGAAATAGCCGTTTCTAATTTACTGCTAGAATAATTTATCATTTGAGATGGCAAGAGATGTCTATAAATATTTGCAAAGGTTAAATTTTGTTGATTTTGGCCTAGTTTCCTCAATTTTCCTGTTCATGAAAGAGAAAAAAATGGTTCTCCACTAATTGGAAATAACGCAACGAATATCAACTGTCGATGCTCTTGTCTCAAAGGCCAACAAATTTCACGGAATCAAGAAAAATACAAAGTCGGAGATTGAAGGCGTATATTTAATAAATCTAAAGAATATTCTTCCTAAAGGACTTAATCAGCGGTGCTCCACCAAGAAGACACTGGCTTTGTATGCACAGAAGTTTTGTAAAACACTGGATTTTTTAGTCCCAAATTCAAAACCCTTTTGTGGATCGACCATGTGATATAAGACACTTCTGGTGCAAAAAAAAAAAAAAAAAAAAAAAAAAAAAAAAAAAAATCAGAAACAAATCCGTGATTAAACAAAATCGACGTCTGTTAATAAAATGTTAACATCAAAGATTGGAAAACTAAAGCGGTTTCTTCATTGATGATCCGAGATATTGACCAAAAACGTTTGAGAAAACGAGATCTAAAAAGGTAAGAAATCACCTTAAAACTGCATGTCTACTTCACTATTATTACAATGAACCAAACAAGACCATGGATGGACGACTATGATCGACTTATGAACGACTTGAAGGCAAGAACAGCGCCCACCTACTGGGCCGAGCTGATCCTGTGGATCGTTTTCATTCTAATGGCAGTAATTGGCAATGGGCTAACTTTGAAGATTATCTTCTTCAACCCTCAGCTCCGAACTTCTTCCAATTTCTTGGTAGCATCTTTGGCAATTTCTGACTTTCTACTTCAATCGCTCACAAGTACGTTGTGTGTAGGGGTAATGGGTACATCAGGATGGCCTTACAACGACTTCACATGTCAGTACCACGGTGTCCTCGCGCTTACTCTCGCATGTGCGTCTGTTTTGAATCTGACACTTATGGCTCTTAATCGGTACGTTCGAGTGGTAAAACCACAGAAATATCAACGGTATTTTTCACTGCGTCAAACTGCGTTCAACATAGCAATGGTATGGATAGTGTCGCTTTTTGCTTCTGTGTCATACGTCTTGACTGGACACCGATACGTCTTGAACCCTGGAAAATATTTCTGCTATTTGAATATGGATGACGATCTCTTCCTGGCAATGGTAGTGACTCTGTACATCGTTCTGCCATCGCTTACGATTGCATTTTGTTATCTTCAAGTACACAGGGTTATAAAAAACCATAACCAATCCATAACATTTAACTCCAATCTTACTGCGCAAGAAATTAACATCACAAAGACGCTATTCATAATTGTTGTGGTGTTCAATATTTGTTGGCTGCCTATCTTCATCGTGGATATCATTGATGTTTTAAAACAAGCTTGGTCAATGCCACGAGAGGTTTATGCATTATATAGTTTTTGCGCAGCTTCCAGTGCTTCTGTAAATCCAATCCTGTATGGGATTTTGAACCCTACCTTTCGTAAAGAGTACTTGAGGGCGCTCGGGTATAGTAAACAAAAAATACGCAGAAACAATGACGTTCATCCTATCATAGTTGAAAGTATAGTGTGACATCCAAAAGGATTTGAATGTCATAAATTCTGTTTACTGTCTGCTTTTTCATTCATTCATTCATTCATTCATTCATTCATTCATTCATTCATACATTCATTCATTCATTCATTCATTCATTCATTCATTCATTCATTCATTCATTCATTCATTCATTCATTCATTCATTCATTCATTCATTCATTCATATACAAGTATTCTTTCATAAGGATTATATTCAACTTTCCACCTGGCCTTCATGCACCTGAGCTTCAAGTTTAATAGAGAGCTTTGCATCAATAATATCGTGCACCTATTGCTGAAAAATGTCGGCAAAATATTAGGTAATACCGGATTCCGGATGTATGAAGATTTCACTAACGAAAGGTACTGTGGGCTTCTCATGATTATAAGAAATAAGCAGTAATTTTATTCCAATCAGCGTCATTTTCTAAAGTTAAAAATCTCCGATAGTAAATAAAATTGTAAATATATCTTCTGTAGCTATTTATTAAAAGAAACATTACTTACAGACCTTTTTAGTCGTGTAATTGACATTCACAATTACGGTATCTGTCATTCTCACTTACAACGTTTTTTTTTTGAAATAGTCTTATTCAATAATTAAAAAAGTTCTAATCACCTCTTACTGTTTAAACATAGCCAAATAATTGCTTTTCATTCAATGAGTCATTCACTGTGTCAACTTGTTAAGCCTTTCCTTAATTAAAAACTGTCCACTTCAACACCTGCAACGAGGAAACTGGCATTTGCCAAGTATCAATGCGTTTGGTTTATTATCGCGGGATTGTTCTTTCCAAGACGTTTGTCTAACACAAAACGCGTTTGCCTAAACACAGTTCTTGTATTGTTCAACAGAAATAGTGTGATATTTTGATTGACCTTCTTTGGTCAGAAGCTTAAAGTCTGTTTTGTTTTCCGATTTCCAAGTACTCTAACTAATCTATCTAAACTGAATTGTTTTGTTGACTTGCTTTGGCGTAATTTATGCCAGAATATCTTGAATTTAATTTTCAGAAATATTTGAATGCGAATCAGAACGGATTCAGCACCTTTTTGATATAAACGGTTGCTAAGCAAGCCAGGCGCCCATTCTAGCTTTTCCGTTTTAAATTCATGCAAAATTGTGTTGGTAAAAAAGAGCAAGAAGTTGGTGAGAACTCAGTGGAGTGTTTCGCTCGCTTTATCATAGCTACGGCCCGGTGTTAGACTTAAACAAGACACTAAGAATCTACAAAAAATAAGCATCGTAGCAATCATGACTAGCAGCTCGAATAATTTTACAATATCGCTGGACGATTACGCAAGGTTAATGAACGAGCTAGTAAAAAGGAACAATACCACATACTATTTTGAGCTTTCCTTATGGACATTTCTTCAATTACTAACTGTTATCGGCAACATTTTGACTTTAAAAATACTCTTAAGCAACTGTAGTCAACGCAGCTCAACAAACTATCTATTGGCTTCTCTGACAGCTTCAGATCTTTGTCTAAGTGTTCTCAGTAACCCCTTATGTCATGGAGTGTTGTTCTGTTCATGCTGGCCGTATAGCGAAGCTTTTTGCCAGTACCAAGGGGTAGCAGCATTGGGACTCATCTGTGTATCTACAAATCATCTTGTATTAATGGCTCTCAATCGATATTTCTGCGTCTTGAAAAGACCAAAGTATAACATTTACTTCAGCACAAAAAGGACACTTGTGTATATCGCCCTGTCTTGGGTTACCTCTTTTATTCTGCCAATTATGTACATACTATCTGGTCGCAGATACATCTTCAATCCTGGAAAGTTTTTCTGCTACTTGAAAGTGGACGATTTAATCTTTCCCATCCTAGTTTGTGTTATTTATATTGTGATACCAAGCTTTATTGTTGATTTTTGCTATTTCAAGGTGTACAAGGCGATCAAGAGTCACAACAATAGTCTACAGAAGTGGGCAAAATCGTCACAGACTTTGACCGCTCAAGAAATCAACGTTACTCTAATTTTATTTTTTACGGTTTTGTTGTACTATATTTGTAGCACACCAGTTTTAGTGATTGACTTTATTGACTTGTTTCGTCAGCATTGGTCTTTTGAAAGAGAAGTATACTTTGTATATACAATCAGCGCTTCGTTGATTGGATTCTTAAATCCTATAGTTTACGGGATTATGAACCCTGTGTTTAAGGCAGAATACAAGAAAATACTTTTCAAAGGAAAGTTTTGGAGCAAGCAGAAAGTACTACCATGCTCGCAAGAGACAACTGCAAAAACTCAACAATGATATAATGTTCTAAGTAGTATTTATAAAATGAGTGTGAGTGTTTTATCGGCAGATATGGAATCAAGGCGACGCCGCGTATCTATAGCGCCGATAGAACACGGACTCGAATTTTATAAATTGCTTCTAAAACTCCAAACGTAAGTTTATATATTCCCATCAAAAACTTGAGAATTTTTAAACTTTATCGGAAAAAAAATAGAGTTTTAAGTTTATGCAAAGTAAGATAATTCTATATCAGTTGTTATAGAACTCGTCACGGGTATTGATTTGCTTTGAAAATCACTCATCAATTATTCATGAGTTTTAGAAGACCAAATTATACGCTATTTATACAAAGTACTATACGGAAAAAGGCGGAGAGAACGAGACTAGTTAGTCGTCCAGGTGATCAGTTCATCTTCGGGCTTTGATGTTATTGTGGTTGAAAATTGGTACAAAACTCATGGAAACCCCTCTATTTGAAGTTCAACTGCAATATTGTCGATGTGATCTCGCCCCACTACATAACCGCGCCGTCGATCCGCCATATTTCGATTCTCTGTATGGGACATTACACAGACATCATTCCTATGGATCACGACTTTCCAGCTTAGGAGAGAAGAGAGGAATAGAAGAAATAATATCTGCCACTTCACCGCACCGAATGCGCACCTCACCGCACCGCACCGCACCGCACATTGTTTTTAATGTTTTATGGCTCTTACCCGGGCCATTAGACCAGTCACCATCGCTTTCAATTGATTGTCCTTCTCCGACTTCATTTCAATGGATCAATTTCTTCTGCCTCTCCTCTGTCTTTGTACATGAAAAGCTCAGTTCCTCTTTATTGCCATAGAATGACAGTTTCCCAACAGGCATATTTGTGCTGTAAATCTGAATTATTACTTGAACTAATTTCCTAATAATTATTTGTGAATGGTGTGTAGTAATGAAAGAAATGTTAAGAGAAAAATATCATATGCCCTTGGCAAGATTTGAACCCACGTCTTCGGTATTCTAGTCCGACGTGCTACACCACAAGGACAACCACGCTGGAAACGCAGCTGAATTGTAAAATGTACGGCAACCGTGAGTATCCCAGAGCAATATTTTTCTCTATAGATAAGCCTGCATATGCGTACATATTTACGGTGTTCAACTTATCTATAAAGAAAAATATCGTTCTGGATGCTCACGGTTAGCCGTACACTTCACATGCAATTCAGCTGCGTTTCCAGCGTGGTTGTCGACCTTGTTGTGTAGTGGTAAACACGTCGGACTAGAATACCAAAAACGTGGGTTCAAATCCTGCCAAGGGCATATGATATTCTTCTCTTAACATTTCTCTAATTCCCTAATAATTGCTTAACAAATATTAATTAAAACCTTTCATCATGCATATATCCTACATCTGTGAAGTAGGGGAGGATTTTTCTACTCTTAGAGCCTCTTGTTCTTGTTGTATTTTCCCACGGTATTTACCACCGGTATTTCCCCCACGATATTTACATATAAAAGGGAGTTGCTTAGGACGCTCTGTAGTTGGAAAGTTCCAGTACGTTAATTGGTATTCAGTAACTGAAATAAACAGATCGGATAGCACAGAAACCCAAAACTCCCGAGTACAGCATCTCGATGACATTGAATTTCACTACAATTCTATAGTTCAGTGTTTACATGTTTTGGTTGTACACTTATTCGAATTGCTTTTGCTTTGCTACAGTTTCGTTTCCAAGGACAATGTAGTTGAAAATCACAACACTTGAAAAGTTTCACAAACTCTTTTCTCAAAGTACAATTCATAATTCCATAGATTAGTGGATTTAAAACATCCGATAACCCCCCTAGCATCGTAAATACCATGTAAACAGCTCTTGACTGTGACCATGTTCCGCGAATAATATCAATAAGCTCTATAAGAAGAACGGGAAACCAACACATCGCGAAACAAATCACAATAGCAAACATTGTGAGTGTTACATTAATCTCTTGTACATTTGTAGCACTATTCTTGGTCGTAGCGAAGAAGTTTGCTTTGTGTTTCCGAACAGCATGACATATACGTAAATAGCAGAACATGACGATAAGAGATGGAAGACCAACGTAGACGCCTGCAAGTAAGAACAAAAACCAGCTCGTTTCTACAGGGATGTAACAGAGGAGTTTAGGGACCGGTCATTATTTAGCGGGGGGGAGGGCCTCTAATTTGGTCAGCGAAGATGTTCAAAAAAATGTGACCCTACAGTAGTTATGGTTTAAAAATTCGAAGCCCTCCCCATTCCGAAGCTCAAAAAAACATGACCCTCCCCCTATATAATTCTCATTCAAGGATATACTTGTCTTACTATTAATCTGTTGTGAATTTAAGGCTATTTCAGACAATTTTGTGCGATTGTAGGCAATTTTGTGCGATTTTAAGCAATTTTGAGCAATTTTAAGCAATGTTGAGCGATTTTAAGCAATTTTGAGCGATTTTAAGCACTTTTGAGCGATTTCAAGAAATTTTACAATTTTAAGCAATTTTGAGCGATTTTAAGCAATTTTGAGCGATTTTAAGCACTTTTGAGCGATTTTGAGCAATTTTGCGCGATGGTAAGCAATTTTGAGCGATTTTAAGCAATTTTGAGCGATTTTGAGCAATTTTGAGCGATTCTAAGCAATTTTGAGCGATTTTAAGCACTTTTGAGCGATTTTAAGCAATTTTGAGCGATTTTAAGCACTTTTGAGCGATTTTAAGAAATTTTACAATTTTAAGTAATTTTGAGCGATTTTGAGCAATTTTGAGTGATGTTAAGCAATTTAGAGTGATTTTAAGCAATTGTGAGCAATTTTAGGCGACTTAAGGCCCCAAGTTTAGCCTTTCCAAATTGTAAATGATCCCCCCTTTCAAAGCTGTCATTCCCGCCTGATCCCCCCTTTTCCTTTTATGAAAATGAACTGATCCCCCCCAAAATCCCCCTCCCCCCCCAAGCGATAAATAATGACCTGTCCCTTACATATCTCAGGGAACGCGGAGTATATTATATTTCTTCTAAAGACCCACTCCAGGACCTAAAGTTACCGAAATTTGAATTGGACGAATAAAGGAAATTATAGGCGATTTTAGCAAAATTTGCCAAAAAGGACCCGAAAGAGCTTCCAAAATTAAAAGCGTTCTTAGGAAATATTGAGCAATTTAAGGCAACTTGAAGTGATTGATAGAGATAACAAAATGCCAATATAAAATGTAACACTATTACAAATTGGCTATTAATTATTATTTGTTGTGAACTAAAGGTGATTTCAGGCAATTTTGAGCGATTTTAGGCAATACTGCGCCATTTTAGTCAATTTTGTGCCATTTTAGTCAATTTTGTGCCATTTTAGGCATTTTTTGCGATTAATTTTAGGCAATTTTGCACGATTTTAGGCAATTTTAGGTATGATTTGAGCAAAGAAAACTGAAACGCTCGTTCACTGTATCAAAGTTAAAATCAAATTTGATGCTATGGAAAAATAGCTGCAGCCGAAAATAAAATTGTGACCCTCCCCAAAGTCATTCACAAAATTCTTTAGCCCTCCCCAAACGAGAGTTTGAAAAATCGTGACCCTCCCCCCAAAAATAGTGGCCCTCCCCCCCCGCTAAATAATGACCGGTCCCTTAGCTGGAATAAAGGTATAGCTATGGCCGGTCACAAGATACAGAATCGGAGCGGACATTGCAAGCATCCAAGCGGAAATTATCATTAATATCGTTTTTCTTATCGTGAAGTAAACACGGTATTTGTTGTTCTTAACCACGCTATAGAAACGGCACAGAGATATGATCGCTAGAGTCAAAAGTGAACTCGTTGAGAGAAATACTGCCATGAAGCCTTGGAATTGACAAACACCATTGGTGAAAGGCCATCGGGATGACACTAGAACTGCATGTGACAATGGTACAACCACCACTCCACTGAGAACTCCTGACAGAGATAGTGAAACTATCAACATGTTGGTCACATTCCATCTTAAAGTCTGATTTCTTAATATGATAACAAGAACCACCAAGTTCCCCAGCACTGTCATGAGTTCACCACCGGAAAATATAATATTTTCTAAAACAAAAGTTATAATACTTCTTGAGCTAAGTTCCTTTTGCATTTCTTGAAGACGATGGGCTCTTAGTGTTCCGGTATCTTGAGAAATGTTTGGTCTCATGTTGTCTTATACGTCCACCTAAAAGCCAATTGACAGCAGAGTTTGTGTTTGGTTCTCAAAATGATTTCAAAATTAGTATACCAAAGAGTCTTACGTTGTCTTGACCATGCTATATATCAAGCAACTACTAAGTTGCACTTCCAATGTTATTAGCATAGAGAACAAGCACATAGTATCTTTTATCCTATGACGGTCGAGAACTCTTTGAAACGTTGCAACATAATAACTTATGGTTGTATTATGACCAATATGAGTTTTTCTTGAAAATTGCTATCATCCGGTTGCCGTCATATAATGTGTATATTCAAATGATTCAATTTTCATCAAACCACTAACTCATCTCAATATTTTTTTGTCGGTGAAAAAGTAGATCCAAATACAGCATATATCTTTTCTTGTAGAAGAATTTTCTAAAGTTTATGTTAAAAATCCTCAGCTTGCTTAAATCTCAAAGAATTGGTCACTAAGAATTTCACTTAGCATAGTAATGTTTCGTCACAAACTGTAGGTTATCCTTTTCTGGATGTTCTGCAGATTTGAACAATCTAGGACAAATATATGATTAAAACAAAACGTTCTTAGAAAATTAACGTTGAAAAATCAGAGTAAATAAGAACTCTGCCTGGACGAAACTGCGATGGTTTCCTGAACACTAAGTTATTCAATGAACAAATTCCCAAGAACTCTTAATAATACTATAAAAACATTAAGTGTTTCCTTAAAACAATTAATTGTATTTTTTTTTCCGGTCATTACGCAACTGCCAAAATTTTCTTCCGATTTGAATAACTTTTTTCATATTAGTGACAGAATCTTTTAAAACGTTAAATAATGGAACTAGAAAAGCAATCGAATTTAACAGCTGGAGTGTTTTCTATTGTACTTTAAAAAATAACGGATGTCATTACAAATCAAATGGAATCTCTTCTAGAAAGTTCCATGTTTGAGTTCTGTATTTGTTTCGTTTGCTTATAGGTACCCTTTTCTGCATCTCCGTTATCCATTAAAAAACATTTTCAAGCAATTCTGCATCACAAAGGCTGTCATTAGAAAAAAAAATCAATTATCACCGAAGCTATCACTCGGCCCTATGTTGAGGGTTTAATGAAGAAGCATTTTGGTAACCCACAAAACTAAACACAAATCACACCACATTGGTACTCTACACCAGCCCATGGTTATCCATCACAGCACATCACAACACACTCTTATTTATCATCCAGAGAAATTAAAACAACAGGCTAGCCCAACGAAGTCGGCACCTTGCAATTGCATGTAAAAAATCCGAATAGGCTGGAAGATAAGTCAATCAGTTGGCTATTTACAAGCAAATACTGTTTAGAACTGAAACTCGCAGAAAAAAACAGCTTGCACTTCGATCAGTTAGCCATATAGTGGGGGCAGAACTGTCAATATCAAGATTCTTCACGCAAAATCAGATGAAAAATAATGATTCCACAAGGCAAAATTATTGGTCCTTTTAGCAAACGAATCGCTCTTTAACCACGCAAATACTTGCAAGAAACCGTGAAAAACACCTAATGAAATGACGAAACAAAGGAAGAAAGGAAAAAGAAACATAAAAGTAAAAAATAGAACAAATGACACATTATGAACTCTAAATAAATGAAGAACGTAATTAAAAGCAAGATGTTCTATATGATGGGCGGCCTGACCAGATCAATTGACGAATAAATTGATGGATGAGAGGAACAATACAAAAAACAATGGACAAAAAACGCAAGGTTTTTATTCTGAATATTCTTGAATTGTCTATAACTTGAACAATCGGCAAGAGCTCTTGACACGAGATCTTCCCTTTCGACTTGAGCTTAAAAGAAATTAGTTACTGAGCGATTAGCGTTAAGAGCTGCCACACCATACAAACTAATACACCGTAATGGATGACACTTTATATGAAGAAGTGACATTTAGATACCCTCAAATGATCAATTGGAATTCCAGTCTCCTGTCACTTGGTTACGGAACATTTAACACAGAGTTAATCCAAAGAGAGGCAACTGAAACTCTTCAACTCTTCAATAAAATGAAGAATAAAAAAATTCTCTTGTAAACTACTTTCGCTTGATCATTACAATGGCGACAATGAAACGTCATGTATTCCTTCAAAACCTTAACTCGTTTCATATCTTGTATGTTGTGTTTGACTAGAAGCCATAAGTTTACTTAATGCTAAATAAATGGAATGTTATATTCCCCGGTCTTCCCCAGAGCTAGGGATTTGATAGTCAGATGTAATATAATGTACAGTCACATACAAGAACAGTTAGACTACGATATATTACCATATATATACACGCTAACTGTGCCTTCAGGCTCAATGGTTTTCACTATGTACTAAACCTAACCAATAGCAATTGGGTATTAGAAACCAAGCCAAATGTACTATATATAAAAGATAGATAATTGAACGATCCCATCTTATTCCATCCCATTCTATCCCATCCCATCCCATCCCATCCTATTCCATTCCATTCTATCTCATCCCATCCCATCCCATTTTAACCTATTCTATCCACAATTGACTGTAATCTATTCTCAGTTCTTGTTTGTTCATTTGGACCAACAGAATTAAGACTCCTATCTTTGCATTTCAGTATCTCTAAGTATTCTTTTCTAAATACGGGATTCATGAGTCCATATAGAATAGGATTTACTGCACATGATAACCCTGCTGCATAACTATGTAAAACATATGCTACTCTAGGGAAGCTTAACGTTCCTTTAAAGCAATCTACCATATTTATGACGAAGCCAGGCGTCCAGCAAGTCACGAAAGACAACACTAACACAAACATCATCCGTGTTATCTTGATTTCTTGTACGTTTGCTACACTTTGTGTAGATTGAAAAGTGTTAGATTGATGGTTCGAAATCGAGATGAAAATCTTCAAATAGCAATAGGAGATAGTAACGAAAGCGATGCCAACTAAAATTGCCATTGCTAAGGCAACGTAAATCCTCCAAATGCTCCTAAAATCCACAAAGCACATGAACTTGGATGGTGTAAATACGATAATATTACTGTGCATCGGTGGAAGTGGGAGCAGAAGACATACAATCCAAGCACTCACGATCATAAGACGTGTTCTCGACTTTGAGAATATTCTATGGTAAGAGTTGTGTTTAGCAATCTTATAGAACCTGTTTAAAGACGTTAATACGATTATTATCAGTGAATTAGGAACTGTAAAAATAGTGGAAAACCATTGAAAAAGACAAAGTTCTCTGCCAAAATACCATCCCGACCTTATTGAAACCATTAGGGCAGGAGTAATCGCCAGTAATGCCATTAGCAGATCTGACAAAGCGAGCGATACGATAAACATATTGGGCGTAGTACGTAAAGATCTGTTCTTATACACAATATAGAGGGTAAGAGTATTTCCAAAAACTGATGACACCATCATTAGTATAATAAAAAAGGTTTCTACTATGAATTCTGTCAAACTGCGAGATTCAAGCTCCTCCTGCATGATTTGCAGCACATCTTTGTGTGCAACAGTCCCGTTAACAAATCTGCTAGTAGCCGGCATATTTGGATACCAAATTCAAGCTTTTTCTATGTGTCACTTGACTTACAGATTAGCTATATTAGATGTTACTAGTTAAACCTGAAACTAGTGTCATTTTTATAACCTCATTCCCAAATATTTCCATATCAAGTCAAGGCGTATTTAAGCACTGGGCGAATCTCTTGTGGGATCTTTACACAATAATACATTCAAATGTCCTAACTTTATTATCCGTTTGGCGTATGCAAGCTTTTTTATTCAAGCAGTCTACGTTCCTCCGTTTGACTCGATTTGTTTCTCTCCAAGTATTATCGAATTCAAATCTTGAGTAATACAATTATATGTGTTTTGAATTTGCCGTTTTCTTTCCAAGGCTTCGAAGTAAACTCGATTCAAAGCCGGTGACGTGCGTTGATGACCGTGTGTTAATCACCGAATTTCTCAGAGCCCGGAATCTTTCGTGTCAACATCCATTTTAACTCAACACCCTTAATTCATTGCTGCGTCCATCTCTGTACGTAAGAGCTGTGATGAAGCGATTCAAAGCAGTTTTAATTTGTCAATAAGTTTATATCTATACTAATGAGAAATCCGTGTTTTCTCTGACTCTTTTCTAAGAAAATCTCTCCAGAAAAAAAAGGACTCAAATCAATAGTTCCTGTACATCTGGTCCTCAAGAACCACAAATAGCAAACGTTTTCAAGCCGGCTTGTCACAATATGCGTAGGATAGGTGTAATTTCATCCGAGAACCGGAATAACTTTTGAATGTGTTTCTTTAGATGATATTTGAAATGGGATTGTCCTTGAAAGTGATGTTCTTGAACAATTGCTTCAGAGTTTGAGAATCAATTCAATTGTCATAACTTGCTTGGTGATCAAATGGAATTGTTTTAATTAATTTAGACTACACGTTGACTATGTTCAAATTCTCTCAAAACATCAAATTAGATGAGATCGTTAATTGCGCACGATAAAATAAATATATTATGAAATATTTATGACAAATTTAATCTAAAATGTTTCAGTATTTATAAGCCAGACGCAGTTGTCAGACCATAATTAAACTGTTCTCGCTCAAAAATATATAAATAACCGTTCTTAAACAAACATCTTAACTGAATATCGAAATAAACTTTGCTTGTCTTTTTTTACAAATAGACATAGTTAAGAAGATAGATTTTCTGCTTAGTTAACTGTTTCGTTGCATTTTACTTGATATTGTGCTATACATAATAAATGTTAACCAATTTTCAATTTTCTCTGTTTGGTGGTTACTCTGGTAACGAAGAAAATTGCTACTACACCAATTAAATAAAAAAGTTATCTCTACAACTTGAAACGTTTGATCAGCAGATAAGCTGTCTCAATACCCTTTTTTATGAAAACCTTGGTCCTTTCATGAACAAAATCCAGTACTGAACTGTTTGATAAAAAAAAACTGAATCTTTTATTGTTTCGTTTCATTTCAAATTATCATTTAGCTCCATGACGGATTTTCTAATTTGATCATATTTTAGTTAGTACAATAACTTATGAAAACTGCACAAGACACCTAAATCTGCATTGATTTTTTTCATTTTTGCCTGATATATATACAAACAGTTGCTTTTTCTGGTAAAGATATTCATTTCAATAATGAAAAGCCTAAACCTTGACCACTGGAACTCCTTCTTGTGATTTTGTTGTTCCATCTGGCGTCATCCCATACGCCCTTCTCATGGCAGAAATTTGAAGTTTCCAAAATAACCATTTTTTTAAATTTTTGTTGCACTTGTGAATAAAAGAAGTATCATAGATAGACATTCATGGACAGTTTCGCCACTTTGAACAAAGCTTAAAATGTTCTGCTACGTTAAAAATATAATTGTATGGGATTTCCTGATGACGCCATGCTGGCCTTCTGTTGCTGTAAATTGCTAATTTACAAATGCTTACATCTTCCTAAAAATTCAATCTATTTTTCTCAAACTTCACAAGCTATTATTAAGGTGGATGTTTATTCTATGATTAGTTTGTTTGTCATACACCAGCAATTTTAAACTTGTCAAAATTAGTTGTCGGTCTATTTATAAATATTTTTCCCGTCTAATTATTTCAATCTCAACTTTCAATTTATTTTGCACTCCGTGGGTATTCATTATCAAGCCAAATGTACTATATGTAAAAGATATATAATTGAACCATCCCATCCCATCCCATCCCATCCCATCCCATCCCATCCCATCCCATCCCATCCCATCCCATCCCATCCCATCCCATCCCATCCCATCCCATCCCATCCCATCCCATCCTATCCTATCCTGTCCTATCCTATCCTATCCACAATTGACTGTAATCTATTCTCAGTTCTTGTTTGTTCATTTGGACCAACAGAATTAAGACTCCTATCTTTGCATTTCAGTATCTTTAAGTATTCTTTTCTAAATACGGGATTCATGAGTCCATACAGAATAGGATTTACTGCACATGATAACGCTGCTGCATAGCTATGTAAAGCATATGCCACTCTTGAAAAGCTAAACGTTCCATTAGAGCAATCTACCATATTTATGACGAAGCAAGGCGTCCAGCAAGTCACGAAAGACAACACTAACACAAACATCATCCGTGTTATCTTGATTTCTTGTACGTTTGCTACACTTTGTGTAGATTGAAACGTGTTAGTTTGATGGTTCGAAATCGCAATGAAAATCTTCAAATAGCAGTAGAAGATAGTAACGAAAGCGATGGCAACTAAAATTGGCAATAGAAAGGCGACGTAAATCCTCCAAATACTCCTAAAATCCACAAAGCACATGAACTTGGATGGTGTAAATACGACAATATTACTGTGCATCGGTGGAAGTGGGAACAGAAGACAAACAATCCAAGCACTCGCGATCATAAGACGTGTTCTCGACTTTGAGAATATTCTATGGTAAGAGTTGTGTTTAGCAATCTTATAGAACCTGTTTAAAGACGTTAACACGATTATTATCAGTGAATTAGGAACTGTAAAAATAGTGGCAAACCATTGGAAAAGACAAAGTTCTCTGCCAAAATACCATCCCGACCTTATTGAAACCATTAGAGCAGGAGTAATCGCCAGCAATGCCATCAGCAGATCTGACAAAGCGAGCGATACGATAAACATATTGAGCGTAGTACGTAAAGATCTGTTCTTATACACAATATAGAGGGTTAGAGTATTTCCAAAAACAGATGACAACATTATTAGTATAATAAAAAAGGTTTCTACTATGAATTCTGTCAAACTGCGAGATTCAAGCTCCTCTTGCATGATTCGCAGCACATCTTTGTGTGCAACAGTCCCGTTAACATATCTGCTAGTAGCCGGCATATTTGGATACCAAATTCAAGCTATTTCTATGTGTCACTTAACTTATTCCCAAATATTTCCATATCAAGTCAAGGCGTATTTAAGCACTGGACGAATCTTTTATGGGATCTATACACAATAATACATTCAAATGTCCTAACTTTATTATCCGTTTGGCGTATGCAAGCTTTTTTATTCAAGCAGTCTACGTTCCTCCGTTTGACTCGATTTGTTTCTCATCAAGTATTATCGTATTCAAATCTTGAGTAATTCAATCATATGTGTTTTGAATTTATCGTTTTCTTTTCAAGGCTTCGAAGTAAATTCGATTTAAAGCCGGTGACGTGCGTAGATGACCATGTGTTAATCACCGAATTTCTCAGAGTCCGGAATGCAGCATCTTCGGTGTCAACGCTGTAACATCCATTTTAACTTAACACCCTTAAGGTATCAGGGGACCCTAATGACCACTGTTCGCTTTTCTTCGTATAGGCCGCAAAATATGCAACCGATTTCTATGATTTATATATCATCTGAAAGCTGAATAGTTGATGAAAACAACTATGTAAGAAAATATTGACAATTTTTCAATTTGTTTTAGTAAGTGGTGAAAATATAAATTTATACTCCGTTTTTTCAAAAAGTCACAGTACAGCAGAAATTTATCCGATCAAAATACACTTATTGTAGTCGAAAAGACGAAAGATTGAACTAAAAAACCGTGTCTCCGATTTTTGAGTTATGCCCTCGTTGCGAAGATATCTGTTTCTAAAGTTAAAAATCACATTTTTTGACGATTTTTATACAAATCACTCAATATCTCTTGAACGAGGCAAAAAATCAGAAATCGGAGACACGGTTTCGCACTTCAACTAATTTCGCTAAAATCCGACCGTAGGCGGCTGTACTGTGACTTTTTGAAAAAAACGGAGTATAAATTTATATTTTCACCACTTACTAAAAAAAATTGAAAAATTGTCAATATTTTCTTACATAGTTGTTTTCATCAACTATTCAGCTTTCAGATGATATATAAATCATAGAAATCGGTTGCATATTTTGCGGCCTATACGAAGAAAAGCGAACAGTGGTCATGAGGGTCCCCTGATACCTTAATTCATTGCTGCGCCCATCTCTGTACGTAAGAGATGTGATGAAAAACAAGTACTCAAATCCAAAGTTCCTGTACATCTGGTCCTCAAGAACCACAAATAGCAAACGTTTTCAAGCCGGCTTGTCAGAATATGCGTAGGATAGGTGTAATTTCACTCGAGAACCTCAAGGACTTCACGAAATACCTTTTGAATGTGTTTCTTTAGATTTGAAATAGGACTTGTTCTTGAAAGTGATGTTCTTGAACAATTGCTTCAGAGTTTGAGAATCAATTCAATTGTCATAACTTGCTTGGTGATCAAATGGAAATGTTTTAATTAATTTAGACTACACGTTGACTATGTTCAAATTCTCTCAAAACATCAAATTAATTGGATGAGATCGTTAATTGCGCACGACAAAATAAATATATTATGAAATACTTATGACAAATTTAATTTAAAATGTTTCAGTATTTATACGCCAGAAGCAGTTGTCAGACCATAATTAAATTGTTCTCGCTCAAAAATATATAAATAACCGTTCTTAAACAAACATCTTAACTGAATATCATAATTTACAAATGCTTTTATCTTCCTAAAATATTAAATCTTTTTTTCTCAAACTTTCACAAGCTATTATTAAGGTGGGTGTTTATTCTATGATAAGTTTATTTTTCATACACCAGCAATTTAATTTAAACTTGTCAAAATGAATTGCCGATCTATTTATACATATTTTTCCTGTCAAAATGATTTCAATCTCAACTTTCAATTTATTTTGCACTCCATGGGTGTCTATTATCTTCAAGAACATTCTTATGCATTATTCGTGATTCGGTTGGGTGCCTCAAGGTACAATTAACGGCCTTTATTTACGTCAATAATGGGCTATGAGAACACCTTCTTTCTTGGTTATGATAAGTAAGATTTATGTTTTTATTTCCTTTATTTAATTATGGTAAGCATCATGCCGAAAATCTCCTATTCATACTCATTTTTTGCTGTTGCAAGCGAAGACCTTATATAAGACACCCATAACAAGAGTCGATTTCACAGGGTGTTTAACTTAGCATCTCAATTGATAAAGGGTTTAGGATTTTACGTTTTCAAATACATCAAATGGACAATTTTACAAAGAATCGTTTGATGTAAATCCAAGTAGGACTAAATAGGATGATAATCGTTGATTACTGAGATAAATGTTTATTTTTTAATGATGTTACACTTTGCTAATTCTAAATTCACGTTCTATGCATTCCCCTGTGTCTAGTCACTGAACATTGCTCACTCAATAAACATTAAGTCTCTGACGCCTTGGCTAGTCCCTCTGAACAGCCAAATGAGCAATGTTTAGTACGTGAACAATGTTGAGTCGTGTCCTGTCACTAAACATTCATCGTTTGTTTTAGTCTTTGTTTGAAAACGTGTCAACAAGGAACATTTTGTGGATGGTCACAGCCGTTTGCTTTCTGGTAAAATCTTAACACAGATCCGCACGAAAACTTGATGGGTTTAACCAGAGAACATATGAAGAATCCATGACAGTCATTAGGGTCTGCAAGAGGCACACCTGACGGCTTGCCAAAACAAAATCCTAGAAAATGAAAAAAACAACAACAATGCGCTGTAAAAGACGATCTGCTTGATGACGTAGACTACCACCACTACCAAGATTGCTGGCTTTCTTTCGTATCGCAATTAGTGCAGATTGTTCTATTAATCTCCACAGGGATTAAAAATTAGAATGTGAAAGAGGCAAGGAATTCTGTTAGTGATAGTAAAATGACGCCTTAATGCGAATCGGTAAATTTCAAAATGTGATATGAATACACTCAAAAATTCTCTCAAAACATCAAATTAGATGGGATCGTTAATTGCGCACGATAAAACAACTATAGTATGAAATATTTATGACAAATTTAATCTAAAATGTTTCAGTATTTATAAGCCAGACGCAGTTGTCAAACCACAATTAAATTTTTCTCACTCAAGAATGTATAAATAACGTTAACAGTTCTTGAGCAAACAAAACTTAGCTTGCTTTTTTTTTGTTTTTGTTTTTTTGTTACGAACATACATCATTACAAGAAGATAATGTTCTGCTTAGTTAACTATTTCGTTGCATTTTATTCGATATCTTGCCATATATAATTAAACTATCTTTCAATAACTTTCGAATTCCGTTTTCTGTGTTCGGAGGTCGCTCTGGTAACAAAGAAAATTGCTATCCCATCAGTTATAAAATTTATACTTGAAAACTTTGATTAGCATATAAGCTGTTTAAATAACTTTTTTCTTAAAACCTTGGTGTAGAAATATCATACACTGCATACAATTATGTCAACAAAACAAATGTAAAACATGGAAAAGAGCTGGTCATAAATATTGTGGGCTCCGTTATGAAAATAAAAGATGTGGTAATCGATGTACAAATGGTTTTATACGTCTATCGGGCGCCGGCACTTTTTATTTTATTTTATGGACACATAAAAAAAAATGAAAAAACGAGATCATTAAAATATTTTGTTGTTGTTTTGAATATAATTACGAGGAAAAAAGTGTGTGTGTATGGGCGGCCCCTGATGGAACATAAAATTGTATGTTGTAAATTGCATATTCCATACAGATTTGCCGCTCATATTGTATATATTACTAATAACTTATGAAAACTCAGCACATCAACATCTGGGAATTTTTTATTTTTTTTTTATTTTTTTTTTGCCTTATACAGTTGCTTTTTCTGTTATACACAAAAACATTTTCATGCATCACTCATGGAAATAACCAGCTTAAATGGAACTCCGCTTATCCAAGGCGGCCATTTCGTATTCGAGGTCGGTACTACATATATACAGTTGAACAAATCACATCCTATTAATATGTCCTTGCTATTTGTCTATAATAAATGTCTTTTGTTTCTCCTCGGATTTGAGAATAGCACGAAATGTGCTAGTATCTCCGAGACTTATTCACACTCACTACCCCTACATCACTCGATAATTATACTTTACATACACCTTTCCAGTCAGTTGATATTTAATGAGGGAGGAAAACCAGAGAACCTGAAGAAAAACCATCGCAGCATAGGAGAGAGAAACAACTCTCATAACAACCTCTACTCACATATAATCGGTCAATGCGTATTAAGCGTGTTCAGTGGTGTCATGAAATGCTCTTTTCTGTATCTTCATCTCTCTTCTAAATACTGGGTTCATATCTAAGTCTCATACAAATTCCTTAGAATTGTATTTATTCCAAAGGACGGCACGTCTTCTGCAAAGCATAGACGGTAGCTTAGCTGATTATATATAGCACGTAATAATTACAAATCCTGCAGTCCAGCAACAACTAAAAAGCTAACAACAATAAACTAGAGCTTACAAGGTAGTTTTTTTCTTTTCTGTTAATTCTATTAGTTACCTATCACAAAAGGCTGTCGTCTGTTTTCGGCTCCTGTTTGTTCATTTGGGACAACAGAATTGACACCGTATGTTTTGGAGCATTTCAATAATTTGAGATACTGTCGTCTAAATACAGGGTTCATGATTCCATATAGAATCGGATTGATTCCGCACGACACACCTGCTGCGAAGGTGTGTACAACATAAGCTGCTCTTGGAAGACTAAAAGTTTGTTTAAAGCAGTCGATTAGAGATACAGTGAAGCCAGGAGTCCAACAAGCACCAAATGCCAGCACTAGTACAAACATCATTCGTGTTATCTTGATCTCTCGTATGTTTGATCTACTTTGTATGGATTGAATATTGCGGGTTTTTTGATGGTTTGAAATCGTGATAAAAATGTTCACATAGCAATAGGCGATTACAATCAAAGCGATTCCAATTAAGATTGCCATTATAATAGTGACATATATACTCCACTTGCTTCTAAAATCCACAAAGCACGCGAATTTGGCAGGTGTAAATAGAATGATATCATTGTGCATTACTGGTAATGGAAGAAGTAAACATACAGCCCAAGCACCAACTATCATTAACTGTGTTTTCCGGCTGGAAAACACACTGTTGTATGAATTGTTTCTCGTTATCTTATAAAACCTATTAACGGAGGTCATCACGATTATCACTAGTGAAAGTGGCGCCGTGAATATGATGGAGTAGCCTTGAAAAAGACAAAGTCCTCTGCCAAAATACCATCCCGACCTTATAGAAGCCATCAGTGCCGGAGGAATCGCCAACAAACCAATCATTAGATCTGACACAGCGAGAGATATCACAAACATATTTGGCGTAGTACGCAGAGAATTGTTTTTATAGACAATATACAAGGTCAAACTATTTCCAAGAACTGATGATAAAATTAGCAATGAAATATAGAGCGTTTCAAATATGAATTCACCTAGGCTGCGTGAAGCGAGCTGTGCTTGCATAATCTGTAAGACATCTTTGCATGGAGCAATAGTACTGTTCACATAACTTTCAGATGTAGCCATATTTGTGGAAATGGCAATAGGTTGCCAAGGAGTTAGTATTCTTGTTTTTCTTACTATCCTGATTGCTTGAACAAACAACCCGATTGCAGTACCAACAGCACTTACCACCCAATCAGAGCTGCGTGATTCGCTATATCTGAACTCAAAACAACTTGAAAATCAAACTTACGATTTGATCGAAATGCAAAGAAAGGTTGTCACCAATTCTGGAACTGTGATTTGTAATATCGGAACTCCAAACAACTTGAAAATCAATTAAGTTGTGATTTGATCGAACTAGCGAATAAAAGTGGTCACCAAATCCGAAAAACTGTGTTTTGTTGTGATTCAGTTATGGTGGTCTAGGTTGGAAGTTAAAAGGAAGTATCTCTACATATACTATTCGACAACCAGTACTGAAGTATGTTTTTTCACGTAGTAATAATGATGTTGTTTTTCTTTGACTAGGCTTTCAATAACAATTTGTGTTTATTGAAATGGCCTGCGCATGCGTGGAAATATGTCAGGAAAGCTTGTTTTTTTTATTTGTCTAATATTAGTTAGAATGCAAGCAGTGCTCGCTATTGAATGGCGCTCCTACCATCAGACGCTTTGTTTTACAAAAGTAATTACACGGAAATTTTTTCGATTTTCATAAACAATTTATCAGAATGGTCCGTTTTTAAGCATGCTTTTTAAAAATCATGCATAATTAATGAGCTATGAGACCAATTGGATTAGCCTATTTGGCCAATATGCATGACCCTTTATAACTGATAACGTACTCTCATTAGTATTCTTTATGTAATGAATACTATAAGGGGGAGATCTTTCTCAGATATAAAGGTCCATGGGGCTAGCCAATATCTCAGTTTTTAAAATATCTCACCATAGACGCTCACTAGCTTTTGAAGATTTCAATTTCTATAGCAGTCTCCTACTAGACTCCAGTTCACTCGTCCTGAAATATGGGATCAAAATGTGTCCATTTGTAGCTGAACTGCTCATGCCCAATGAACATTTTATGTCCATCTTTATAATTTGTATTTTTTTCAGTATTTATTTAATTCTCAAAACTTCGACAAACGCACCCCCGTCGGAAAAAAATATTTATAAAGAGCAATTTCCTCTTAAATGGTCCGATATTAACCTAGTTAATGGTTTATAATCAAATGCTCCAATACGCATGGATATGAAAATAATTATCGAGCAAGCTAGGAAGAAAACAAATATTCCAATTGAATATCAGAAGACAGCTATTATCGGTTGTCAAGTTTTTGATCAGTTTTGTCAGGTAAACAAATGCAATCAAAAAAAGTGGACGGGAATTAGACCAAAAAGGATATTTTGTTTGCTATGTCTCATTTGAAATTATTTGATTTAATGCTTTGCTTCATAATTTGATCATGAATTCTTTATGCTCTGTTATTCCTAATAAATAGTTTTTCAGTTTATTTTGGGAAAGCGTTGCCCTGGTAACGTAGGAGGTTGAAGCTCAACTTTAAGAGAAATTAAATTTTATGGCAGTTTTGGCAATAATGTTACCCCTTATTCCCATAAAATTCAGTAAATCTCATATTACAATAAAACAAACGTCCACAATTAAATCAACGGTGAGGTTGTGATGTAAAGTAAGGTGCGGAAAGAGAGTAAGATGGAATATTTCCTGAATGATATGCTTACACTTTTGTCAACTACTATCCATATATTATGAGAAAAACTAAATTTTACTTCTCTTCGCCATAAAATTCGCCAAACTTCCTCAGTTTTAAATCAGCAGCTATAGATAGTTTCATATCAAAATTGAAAAATAACATTTATAGAATTTACTTGCGTTCCATGAAATTATTAATTTCCTTGTCAATTTAGAATTTTACGTTTTCAAATACATCAAATTTACAATTTCACAAAGAATCGTTTGATGTAAATCCAAGTAGGACTAAATAGGATAACACTCGTTGATTACTGAGATAAATGCTTATTTTTTAATGATGTTACACTTTGCTAATTCTAAATTCACGTTCTATGCATTCCCCTATGTCCAGTCACTGAATATTGCTCACCCAACATACATTAAGTCTTTGACGCCTCGGCTAGTCCCTCTGAACAGTCAAATGAGCAATGTTTAGTACGTGAACATTGTTGAGTCGTGTCCTGTCACTAAACATTCATCGTTTGTTTTAGTCTTTGTTTGAAAACGTGTCAACAAGGAACATTTTGTGGATGGTCACAGCCGTTTGCTTTCTGGTTAAATCTTAACACAGATCCGCACGAAAACTTGATGGGTTTACCCAGAGAACATATGAAGAATCCATGACAGTCATTAGGGTCTGCAAGAGGCACACCTGACGGCTTGCCAAAACAAAATCCTAGAAAATAAAAAATAAAAAACAATGCGCTGTAAAAGACGAACTGCTTGATGAAGTAGACTACTACCACTACCAAGATGCTTTGCTGGCTTTCTTTCGTATCGCAATTAGTGCAGATTGTTCTATTAATCTCCACAGGGATTAAAATGTGAAATGATTAGAATGTGAAAGAGGCAAGGAATTCTAGTAGTGATAGTAAAATAACGCCTTAATGCAAATCGCTAAATTTCCAAGTGGGATATGAATACACTAGCTCAAGTATAACCAGAAGTCTATCAACAGTACTTATATTTAAGGTGAAGGAAAAGCATATCTGGTGACTCCATACGAATTGATAACTGCACAAATCACTAGCTTGGACCCCTGTGCATAAACTTACCTATTCCTCCTGATCCACCTGATGTAGTGGGAGATTGGGTAGGAGCTAAAGTCAGTGGCATTGTTGGTGGCGCTTGAGTATCTGGAGCATTAGTAACCACTCCTCCGTCGGTGGGAATAGGTCCTGGAACTTAATGGTATCAAATTTGTAGTCAATCAAATAAGCTGGAATTATTGCTTTATTAGATTGTCGTTACCTATAAATACCAGGTATACCTTTGTACCGCTGACGGGTAATTATTATTATTAAAAAACTCAATCGAAGAACCTTTATTAGGAAAACGACTTTATCTTTTATGTTAAGGATTTATATAATAAGCAATTTGAATTGTTCAGTTTTTTGATTACTTGTGGAGGTAATGTACTACAGCTTGGTACTCAGCAGCGCATTAGCCAAAGTGGAAAAAAAGAATTTAGATGTTAGAGGGAAATTAGAAGGTGTTTTCTATGTTGTCCTTTAATTTTACTTATGGCTTGCGTCCATGCTTATTTCTATGCTTATTTCATTTCTTTGGTCACGCGCTTCACTTCATCTTTTTTTTGTTGTAGTTGTTCTTTGTTTGTTTGTTTTTTGCTTTGTGGTTTTTTATGAATAAAAGTCCTATTCGTGCTTTTGGCATGAAAGAATGCAGTGACGGATATCAACCTCGGAATAAATCCAACAACAACTAAAGAAGAGGCCTTGCATATGACGTCAGAGCAGCTTCATCTGGAGGACAAAACAACACTTTTGCCCTCTTGGGACCTGAAATCCATTGTTTTGTCCTCAAGGTTGAGCTGCATTCCAACGAACTGCAGTCGATATCCCTCTTGAGATGTATAACGCCATGGCTACATGCTGGATAACTTTGAAAACGCAACTTTTGTTCCGAATCGAAACCGTGACAAACATCTAATTATTCATGCGTTTTAATGTGTACATACATAACTTTATTTTTAAATCTAACCGGGTCAGAGTGGACGTGGCCAATCATAATGATACTAGTTAGTTATATCGGGACGTTTCGCCGACTAATCAAGAATTTACCTCGAAAGTATCCTAGGTTTTAGCTATACGTCGCATACAGGTCCAATTGGTCTTATTCAGACATTAATTCAACATAATAGGGAAATAAACTTGTCACCAGCATAGAATTTGTGGTCCCGATTTTCATACAGTAGCTGAAGGAGTTAGAGGGATCAAGCTCAGTAGCTGTATGCGCCCAGGCGAAAAAATGGTAAGTTTTTGATAGGTTATCACGAGCCAAAAATACGTTGAAGGCTCTTGTTTGATTTGATATAGTTCATTACATATTTCATACAAGTTTTTCATTCACACAAATGGCATGCTGCTTTAAGCTGCAGTTATTGTCAACTCTTCACAGCCAAAGGTTTGGTTTTATAGTATCTGTTGTTTTATTATCATGGACAGACAACAGTCGTAAATATCAACTTAAAATGTTCGCTTATAGCAAAAACGTGGTATAATACAATAATCATCTTTAGGATCGAGCTTGATTATTTTGTCCAGAATTTTCGCTACAGTTTTAATAAAGTAGCTTATGTCCACATGAATCCGAAACAATTCCATGCAAATTTGTTTGATAATAATATTTTACGGTTTTGGTGTAAAATATGTATTTTCAAAAATTAATACACTTAATTCAAAAATGGTAACTAGAAATACATTTCGTAAATTTATCCTAGTTACTTTGGGGTTATCGCGTTAGTGGTAAATTTTTTTTAATGTTTTTTGTTTGTTTTTGTTTTTGTGAATGCCAGGAATATTAAGTATTTAACTTTTTGTATTGATAGCCTACCCATTCCACCTGAAGGATACGGTGATTTGTCGCCTTGACCAAAGCACTGTATACCAGATGGACCGCCTTGAAATAAAAATGTCAACAACATTGATTAACTTTGATTATCGTCTTAATTATAATCAGTCATGATTCCCTGATTTTATTTATTTTATTGAAAAATTTAAGCGGATAAAATGCTTTGTTCTGTTTGAGTAGAGTGCAAACATTAAAAGTGTGGAACAGTTGTCACTATTTAGTAGTAAATAGCACAAATTAAACAAAAGAAAACAATAGAATTAGCATAAACTAGCACTATTTATTTAGCGGTATTCATGTTGAACACTTTTAGTGCGTGCACTCTATAATTAGCATAAACTAGCACTATATATTTAGTGGTATTCATGTTGAACACTTTTAGTGCGTGCACTCTATGATTAGCATAGTAAGATAGCACTATTTAGCGGTATTTATGTTGAACACTTTTAGTGCGTGCACTCTATAATTAGCATGAAATAGCACTATTTAGCGGTATTCATGTTGAACACTTTTAGTGCGTGCACTCTATAATTAGCATAAACTAGCACTATATATTTAGTGGTATTCATGTTGAACACTTTTAGTGCGTGCACTCTATGATTAGCATAGTAAGATAGCACTATTTAGTGGTATTCATGTTGAACACTTTTAGTGCGTGCACTCTATAATTAGCATGAAATAGCACTATTTAGTGGTATTTATGTTGAACACTTTTAGTGCGTGCACTCTATAATTAGCATAAAATAGCACTATTTAGTGGTATTCATGTTGAACACTTTTAGTGCGTGCACTCTATAATTAGCATGAAATAGCACTATTTAGCGGTATTCATGTTGAACACTTTTAGTGCGTGCACTCTATAATTAGCATAAAATAGCACTATTTAGCGGTATTCATGTTGAACACTTTTAGTGCGTGCACTCTATGATTAGCATAGTAAGATAGCACTATTTAGCGGTATTTATGTTGAACACTTTTAGTGCGTGCACTCTATGATTAGCATAAAATAGCACTATTTAGTGGTATTTATGTTGCACACTTTTAGTGCGTGCACTCTATAATTAGCATGAAATAGCACTATTTAGCGGTATTTATGTTGAACACTTTTAGTGCGTGCACTCTATGATTAGCATAAACTAGCACTATTTAGCGGTATTCATGTTGCACACTTTTAGTGCGTGCACTCTAGTGTGCTATTTATATAGCAAAACAAGAGAGCGTTCTCACATAACGAGCTATCCTATGCTAATGAGTTCTTAATAAGAAACGCTAATCAGAATTGAACGTGGAACAACGGCAATGTACACTTTGATCCACAAAGCCAAAGGTATAGTTTGATCAGCTTATTGCTGTAAATGTTTTACTTTTCGTTGGAAGACCCCAAAATGCTTGTTAGGCTGAGCTTCTCTGGCTCATTAATTAGCATTTTTTGGAACTCATTAGCATAAGACAGCTCGTTATGTGAAAACGTTCTAATGTATTTGTACCTCTTACCTCCCGTGTTAATACCCGAGTATTGGACTGTACTGGGGTAGGAGAAGTCATTCTTGAGATCAGGAATGAAGTCTTCTACTTGTTCGCCAGAGATTGATGTAAGGCGAACTCTCAATGGAAAATGAACACGGCCTAAACCCATACCGACAAAAAAGTTATCGGTTGATCGTTTAAGACAATGGAATCGACCACCAATCAAAGCTTCTAAACCTGCGGTTGGGATTCTAAAACAGAACACAGGACGATATCAGTGCCTTTTACTTTAAAACTACAACAAGCAAAAATACAGGCAACAGGCAATTCAAACAAACATTAAAACAGAGAGGCACAAAAAAACAACAACAAATAAACAAAAAAATCCCAGATATTCAGAAAAACACGCAAGCAAAAAAAATCAAAATAGTAAAACTGAGCATGTCAAACAAACAAAATCTACTGCAAATACTTCTTTTTTGTGTAGTTAAGATCATTACATAGAAATGATTATGTTGTACTAAGATAATCCCAGTAATTTCATTCAATACTCACTTTGAGTTCCTGACTTGCAACTTGATGTACCATGGGTTACTGCCCTGGAATCGAAACTGAATATTACCAGCCTGACCAGGGACTGTAGGACAGTCAACTGCTACAAAATCGATCTTCCATCGTCCATCTCCATTGATGTACAGATCCATTGAACCTATATTGAAAATAGTGTTTTCTAAATACGTTCTAAATTTAACTGAGATTGATACTGAATTAATGAGGTATGTTGAATGCAGTCACTCTCTTTCAAAAAAAGAATAATAATAATATCGATAGAGTGAAAGTAATAATAATGATAATAGACAAAGAGAGGGATAATCTTTAAGGAAAAAAAACAGACGAAAAATACGTGCATTAAGGATGAAGAAGAAGAAGAAGAAGAAGAAGAAGAAGAAGAAGAAGAAGAAGAAGAAGAAGAAGAAGGAGAGGAAGAAGGAGAGGAAGAGAAAGAGGAAGAAGAAGAAGAAGAAGAAGAAGAAGAAGAAGAAAAAGAATGAGGCACGGTGGAGGAAAAATCCTACAGAAAAACAAATTTCAAAACCAGAAAAGAAAGATGACAAAAAAGTGAATAAGTTATTTTCTAAAAAAATAGCGCAATATTACGTATTTACCATCTTTAGAGCATCCCTCGCATAGATCATGTACAACTGCTTTGACGGTACCCTTGATAGGATCCAGACCCAGTCCATCACCATTACCGTGGATCTCCAGGCACATACCACAACCGAGAGAAGACTGGTAATTAGGCTGACCAGACGCCACTCTGATCCAGCCAGGCTGGTTGGCTAGTGGAGAGAGAGGGTCCAACGTACATGCTCCTTTACCTACTGGGTATATACCATAATATGTTCCCTGAAACAATATCGTGCATCAAGGTTTTTTTATAGAACGACTTGATTTCAGAGATTAAATAATCATAACGAGTAAATAGCTTTAAGTTCTGGCAGTCTGCGCCAAAATTAATTTTAACAAAGATCTCCAACGTCCCTAACATTAAATTTAATTTTAAAACACAGAATTGACAAACTTGAGTATTTAAATATGTATCTTATGCTTTCTTACATCTCCATAAGATCTCTTTTTGTATCGGCTGTATACTGTCTTGACATGCCCAAGGTTTGTTTCGCCCACACCAAAACATTCCTATCACAAAGAAAATGAACGATCGATTGAATAGCACACAATATATATTCATGAAAGGATTAAAGAATGAGCACGAGTATTTCATGGGATAAAGAGTCCCGGGCATTAGATAAAAGTCCACGAGGGTGTGATTATTTTGTTAGTAGTAATGGAATAGACATCAAAGTATATATAAATTTATGCTACATCTATGTATTTTAATACATGGTAGTTTGCGCTTAAATTGACCTAAATCTTCCCGCAGCTGGGCTTCAATTCAGTATGGTGGCCCATCATTATCATTAAGTAACTTAAATTTGTATTTATCTCAGTTAGAACTACTTTTTTTCTTATTGTAAGTTGATCTTGTTTTGCATACCTATTGCACCGTCGGTATTAATTTTGAAAGGGAAACAAAATTGTGTTAAAATGGCAATTAAAATTGCAAATAAAAACCAATACAAGGTAAAAAGTACATATAGATTTTGAGTTACATTAAAATCTTATTGGTAAATGCAAGAAAAACAAGAATATTCTATACAAATATGCGTGATAATGATGGGCCACCATACTTCAGTCGAATACATCATGGAGAAAAGAGTGTGGTTTATTTACCTTCAAGCTAATAGCTACAACAAACAGCAGTAAAGTATTCATCTTCTTTCCTTCCACACAATTACCAAACACTTTAGTCAAAGAGCCTCTTCTATATCCGTCGTGCTGCAGGCTTATGTCATTGATATTTCTAGCGTTTGTATGTTTTGCAAGGATACTTTGTTTAATCAACTGTAACAGTTTTTGCACAGAAGTCAACAGAAGAACAAAAGTGAAACTGCTAATCGATCATGAATGCCAGTCTTCATAGCTGTCCGTCATCAGCATCATCATATCATAATAATAATAATAATAATAATAATAATCAATAATAATAATAATAATAATAATAATAATAATAATAATAATCAATAATAATAATAATAATAATAATAATAATAATAATAATAATAGTAAAAATAATAATAATAACAATAATAATAATAATAATAATAATAATAATAAATAATAATAAACCATACCAATTATTGTGGGAGCATTGGGAATTGTAAGGAAGTCACTAACTAAACATGTCAAGAAACTGCCAACATCTTTAGACTGTACACAGATACAAAAAATAGTTTTGCTTGGAACTGCTCACATATTAAGGAGAGTTCTGTCAATATCTTTATAAGTGCAATTCTTTTATTTATGTATTTTTTAAATTATTTATTTATATATTTATTTATTTTAATTCATTTTTTTTTTAAGCCCAAGGACCAAGGTTTGGTTCCGGCAACAATCATAATGTACTATCAGACAAAATGTGAAAAATAAAAATAATAATAATAATAATAGTAATAGCAATAGTAATAATAGTAATAATAATAATAATAATAATGTAAACTTTTATTTCATATTTTTGCACATACAACTGTAAACCTCACTATACCTAGGCAGTTTACAATTTGCTACTTGAATCGATATGAAGAAAGTTTGAGGAAAAAGAAGAAGAAAAAAAAAACAAAACAAAAAAAAAACTAATAGCTAAGTAATTCAGGATTTGGCCAATCCTTGTTCCTGCAGCAAAATATATAATATGTTGACCTTATCGAAATAGCTGAAATGCTCTTGATGATATACTTGGAGGTCTTATCGTCAAAACCAAGATCAGCCAGCATGTCAAGAAACGTTGTAGATTCTTTAGAAAAAATTCCTAAAGCGCTGATTGACAAATTTATGAAGCTAATATTTTTGAAATCATTGTTATTAGAAGAAAATAGTTCTTTGTACTTAGTTTGTTTTCTCAATAAGTTTTTCTCTAAGTTAGTTTCGTGTCCAACGGTCAGTTCGAGTATATATAGATGTTTGTCTGAAGTGGTTATCAAGAGGTCTGGTCGTTGACTATCTCCAGTGATAATTGAAGGGGAGTTGAAAGAAGGCAGGTCAACATACAGGATGATGTCTTTGATTGCTGACAAAGAGTTTGCGATAAACTGCAAGACAGAATTATGTCTCCAAGTATACCGACCCTGATTTAGGTAGGAACTACAACCAGCAACAACATGAAGAATTGATTCTGGTTGTAAGCACAGAGAACAATCTGAAGATGAAGAGATGCCCCATTTAACCAAATTTTTACGTGTGGGAAGAGTGTTATTTATGTAACGGATGGTAAAGTTGTAGATGTTTTTTGGTAGTTTACATTGTGCTAGTGACCAGACTTTATTAAACTGAGGAAGGGAGTTATTCAATACAGCTCTGAAAAATAGACCTTGGGAAGACAGTTGATTACATAGTTTGATTTCTTGACCTTCATGAAATTCTTTGATGATTTCTTTTGTTGATTTGTATCTGTCATATTGGATGTTGGTGTGACTTGCGGTTGATTCCCAGAGTTGTTTGATGTCTTCGTTAGGGGAGGCTTTGAGTACTTTTCTTAAAATAACTTGGCATTGCGTGAACTTGACAGACGGAGGATTTATGTTTAACCCGAATTTATTGATGGGAAGAAAAATATTGCTAAGAGTTCCAGAAACTGGAATTTCTAGCCATTTGCGGATGTATCCTATAACAATATTATCAATATTCTCAGTAATCCATGTTTTTGATAAATCTGCAACCATAAAATGCCAAGATACTTTAGAAAGAACGTATCTGGAGTAGAGCAGTAGTTTATTTTTAGGGTGAAGTTCTTTAGCATCAATTTCTGTCATCAAGTCATTTATTATGTTGAGTAGATCTGATTTATGTGCCATGTTAGACATATCAAAGTCAAAATATCGCCCAAGATATTTGAAACTCTCTCCAATCTTGACTGTGGGGACAAGGTCATTGTTGATAATTAGTTTGGGGAGGAACTGGATGGATTTAGTGGAGGATTTCTTGATGCCAAACGTACTGCATTTATCAACTCTGATAATCATGTTTGACCATTGACACCAAAGAGAAAAGCGGTTTAGAAGATGTTGGTTTTCTGATTCTTGACCACTTACGACTGCTGCGTCATCAGCAAACTGGAACCAGTGTGTGGGGTTAATAGATTTTATTGAAAAACCAAATTGACGATATTTTGGAGCTTTGATGTGTTGAATGAAAGTATTGAAGCACATATTAAAAAGAAGAGGACTAAGACAATCACCTTGTAGAACGCCACGACCAACAGGGACGAAAGGAGTGGAGAAATGGGATGTGATGATGGATGTCTTGAAATCAGTATATAAGCTGTTTATGATATCTTTGATGTGATCTGGTATGTGATGATAGTCGAGAACGGTCTGTATAAGATTATGGTGAACTTCACCAAAAGCATTTTTAAGGTCCAGAAGAGTAATGATAAGGGAATGCTGTTTAGTTCTAGCTTTGTTGATAATATTAGCCATATGAGCAGTATGTTCTATAGTTCCAGAAAGATTAGGAGTGAAACCTTTTTGTATGTTATGTTCAATTAAGTTGTTCTTTGCAAGGAAGGAAAACATGACATTTCGAAGACAAGATGTTAAAACTTTTAGTGGGATGGTTTCCAGTGTGATAGGACGAAAATTAGAAGGATCATCTGTGCTCCCTTTCTTATGTATTAAGATGGTGCAGGCTTTTTTCCATTCGGTTGGGACCGAACCCGATAACCAAACTTCACGTATTATTTCGGTAAGATATGTTCGTAATATGGGACATCGTTTAAAAGAGATTACAGATATTTGATCCAGTGGACAAGGAGAGCCAGAAGTTTTCATTTTGCGTATTACTGAAGTAACTTGTTCATACGTTGGGGGATCAAGATTAAAAGGAATATCTGGTGTAGACAAGCTAGGAATCCAAGTAGGAATCACAAAAATCCTATTTGGGTTGACTGAAGTAAAAACCTTTCTGAAGTACGTTTTACAGACTGACATATCAAAAGATGGAAGCTCATTGACTTTTTTGTTGAAAATGTTTTTCACATAACCCCAGAAATTTCTGTTTATGAAGCGATCATGATCAAATTCTTTTTCGTGATTTGAGTCACATCCATTACGAATTTTGTCACGCAATATATGTGCCACATATTTAATTTCATCGAGATTGCCGTTTGAAATTTTCAGTCTTTTTAACAGTTTCTTTAAATCCTTTGTATTTTGATTTTTGTATTTTTCCACGAAATGTTTATTCGAAGAGCTTTTGTTGTTACCAAAAGTTTCAAAGAAATAGTTATATATGGTTTCATTTAGTTGGCGTATGCTTATGTTTATATCTTGAGATGTGATTGGTGTAAATGACTGAAGAGCAATTTTAAAATAATCGTTGGCAGTTGACCATTCTGAATCATTTCTTGGTAGATTTATTCCTTGTTTTAACGTTGGAAACGATTCATCAGTAGATATCTCAGAGTTCTCTAAGTCATCGAGAATAATATCTGAAGAATTATCAATAAACTGATCTTGCAAATCAGCAACAAGCTCATCATTTAGACCGTTAACAATTCTGCAACTTCGCTGATGCATTTTAAGGCCCCGTTTTCCTTTACATATTTTACCGCAGGAACATTTAACATTTGTAGAAGTAGTAGCTGTGACTGGTGAATTTAACACTGGCACTGAGGTAGTTGTTGATTCCGCATGACGGTCCATCTCTGGTCGAATTCGCTGTTTACATCGCCATGAATGGCGACCAAGAGAGATGAACTCTTTGCCACAGTAGGAGCAAACCACCAAAAACAGCAACATAGCAATAAAACTTGGACGAATGTTACATAACATAAAATAATAATAATAATAATAATAATAATAATAATAATAATAATAATAATAATAATAATAATAATAATAATAATAATAATTATTATTATTATTATTATCATTATTATTATTATTATTATTATTATTATTATTTTATGTTATGTAACATCTGCCAGCAATTAATATTGTAAAATCATTTGTATTTGCTGTGAAATAAAAGATAATAATAATAATTATAGTAATAAAAATAATAAACTTTATTTGAGTTGTACACAATGTCTCAAAACTCTTACAAATGAAATTAGTATAAAGCTATGATAAAAAAATCCTAAAAATCTATAACTAATGTATATAAAAGAAAAGGTAACTATGAATAAAATAGAAGTTAAAATTACTAAATATCATGTTATAAAAAATAATTTATTTCATCATAATCATACGAAGCCGAAAAGGCTTTTTAGACCTGTTTAATTACAGTGCAAACACTCCAACCGAGACCACTTGGTGTTATTTCTATTTTTATTTTCCGAGCTTAATTTCTACTGCTTTAAACTCTCGGAAAAGGTAGGATTCGATTTAAATACATTGAGTGAACAAAATAATATTTCTATTCGATTCACTTAAAGGTTCAAGTTTTAAAAGTATTGAAAAAAAAAAAAAAAAAAACACAATGTGCTCCCGGTTTGGAGTGTTGTCACTGTAAAATGCTCGGATATCTATCATCCATCAAGGCAAATTTAGTGGACAGTGCAAATGTGTTCCACATCGTTGTAGGTTTTGACAAAAGCAAATTTAACGTCAAGTGCTGTCGTTGGGGCGAACAAACACTGTTTAAAGAGCTGCTGCATTTCTGTTTGACAAGGCTCACAATGTCAGTCAGCGCATCGATAGTTTGTTATGGTTAAATATAGACCTCATCTGACCTAACATGATCGAGTTTTGCTGTTGTTGTTGTTGTCGTTGTCGATGTCACGATGCTGGTGATACGTGATGGTGGTGTTGGTTGCACCAGTATCGATATGAGGAAAACTGATTAGAACAATTAGTAACCAAATATAACAATTCAAAACCTTGAATCTGACACAAACGCTTCTAAATTACAACTTTCGACATCTTCTGATATCCTTATTAATTTTAGAAGCATGACGTAATCATTTCTTTATTTTGGTGTTCTTCATTCAACATATAATTTGGAGTTTTCTATACAATTTCCTGACCACGCTAAACCTTAAACTAGAGCAAGCCTGTTTATTATCAAACACAGTAAGAAGTCCCCCATTGTTTACTGAACAATTTTAATATTTGTTTAACCAGGAAAGTTCTTTTGTAACTACGTTATATTAAAATAGGAAATGAAATGTCAATTCAAAATGCTAGACATATATATTTGTCACTGCCATTAATGACATTTATATAAACCATATTTTCACCGCCCTAAAGGATTAGACAGCAAAGAAGAAGCAACTGTAAAAATCAAGGAAACCTCCCTCTCCTTCTACCGTACTTCCTTCCCTTATATTTTAGACTTTTTTCCTTCTTTAAATTCCCTCACTGCTATAATTTTCTTTGCTTCTCAATACCTGAATTCTCATTTATGTATGGAAGCTATATAATATACACTTATGTACGAAACTTGACTTCCCACAATTATTTGTCATGCCTGGGTTATCTATAGGAGTAATAAGTATCATCAATGATAACTGTTTTTAGTTTTTTCAATGATATTTATTGACATGCTTCACAAAGTCAAATTGAATTTTCAAGAGGTTTCCATATTACGCCATTTCTTACCAAATGTAAACTTTCTTTCAAATAAGTAATCTGTTCATGATCGATCGGCAAAACTCAATTTGATAAAATACTCCATTTAAACAAGAAATATTGTATATGGCCATGTCATATTTATCTAAATTAGTTATACCATGAATATGTTAATTGTGTTTTTCTAATTTTGTGAAACGATTCAAAACCTAATTTAAGATTTTTTATCAACAAGGCGGCTTAATTGTCAAATTGATCATGAACTCATTTCCTTTTGGATTTAGAAAGAACTGGCTCTTCATAGTCAAGTTTTCACAGTTTTATTGATTCAAGAAGTAATTCCCAACATCTAAATTAAATTTCCTTTCCTTTGTATAATTAATGATATTGAAAAAGCTGGAAAATCTCCAAACCTGTGATATAAAAGGACGTCAAAGTGCAAATTAGTTAAGGATACACGGAATACAATTTCTTTCTAAAATGTTTAAATTTCTAAAAGCTCTTTGTTTTACCCACAATAAACTAAAATGTTTTCTGAAAGCTTGAAGACGAAATATTGTAAAATCTAGAAAATGAATTGTCTGGTTGATTTTTGTTTAAAAAAATAATATGATTCCGAAATTACCATATTTGGTCTTTAAGCTTTCGGAAAATATATAGTTTATTTGGGGAAAACATAAAATGAGCTTTTACATATTTAAACATTTCAGAAAGAAATTGTGTCCCATGTATCTTAAACCGTCCCAAAATGTTAGTTATACTACAGGGAAAAAAAACCTTTTCCTTCGGTGGGGAAAAACGTGTCCGGATGTAAACCTGACGCAGGGCAGTGAAACAGGCAGTTTAATTGGCATAACGATAATTACAGAGTCTGAGCCAAACCGTTTATTTATTCAAGATTCTAATCAACTTGAAACAGTTAGTTCGGAAGTTGATTGAAGGAAAGGTTCCCGAGAAATTGAAAAGAAAGTCAATTTCAATAACACGTACAAGCCAAAAAAACTTTAGGAAACAACTTTGCAGGACAAGAAAAGCACGACGACATCAATTTAAAGGTGGCAGAAGAACAAAAAATAAATTAAATCACGAAAAGAAGAGAGGAAAAAAAAAACAACAAACCAGAAAAAAACGAGAAATATATAGAAGCTGCAACAGATTTTCTACATGAAGTACAATTTAGAAAGACATTAAAAAGGCAAACACAGTGACGTTTAAAAATTTCGACAGAACAAAACAAATAGAAAAATCAATTATTAAAACAGCAGCATCAAAAAACAAACTTGAACACTATCGAAATACACATTGAGCCAAAAAATAAATAGACGAAGCAGCAAGAGGAACTTATAACTTGAAGCCGGAGAAACATGGATAACGAATCAATTCTAGCGAAACTTGCCATCGACTTGAAATCTCGCAGCACGGCTCGAATTGCTTTCGAAAGTGGTATTTTCCTTTTCATTGCCATAGTCATTTTAATCGGCAATGCTATGACTTTGTATATAGTCTACAAAAATCGACATCTACGCACTGTTCCTAATCTGTTCATCGTTTCGTTGGCTTTTTCTGATTTGGGAATGGCTTTGCTGTCGATGCCGATGTGTTTTACAGTTCTAGCTGTTTCTCGTTGGCCTTTCAGCGACACTGCTTGTCAATACAATGGTTTCATAGCTGTAATGATGGCTCTTGCTTCGGTGCAATCACTTGCTTGGACATCAGTGAACAGATACTTTAGGGTTGTCAAGCCCAACAAATACAGACGGTACTTCACAATGAAGTTGACTGCGATCTACATCGTCGTGTTCTGGTTGTTTGCCGCTCTTGCAACTCCACCGTACTTGATGGCTGGCGAACGCATGGTTTTTCATCCTGGCAAATACTTCTGCTACTTAAAAATTGATGTTACTTGGTATACTGCCCTTACAGTATCTGTGTATATTGGAATTCCTACCAATATAACGCTTTATTGCTACTTGCGGGTTTTTCAGACTGTCAACAAACACAACAAGCAATTTACAAAATCTCGAGGCAATAACAGCAACATCAGTGTCGAGGAAATCAAGATCACTCGTACTTTATTTGTGGTAATGCTAGTTTACATGACTTGCTGGACGCCAATTCTAATCATTGATCTTATAGACACTTCGAGAGGCTATTGGTCCATGAGTAGAGAAGTGTACACATTTTACAGCTTCTTAGCAGTTGTAAGTAGTGCGACCAATCCGATCATCTACGGAGTGATGAATCCACAGTTTAAGAAAGAGTATCTGAAAATTCTTTGTTGTAAGACACTTAGGTGTTGGTGCAAGAGAGATTCGTCGGTCAGAGCATTTTCTGCTGTCAAGGTGACCGGGAGTGGGTCTGGATCAGGCACAGCATCGACACTTCATCATGACAGTGCTCTAAGAATTGAGTCTGTAGTTTCGACTACTTAAAACAGTTGAAAAGACATGGAAAGTTGTTAATTCTGTTAACCGTATTAGTTCTGTCAGCTCTGTTAAGTGTCCTGTGATTACTTCAGCGAAAAGTCATCAGGATTTTTTTCTTTATAGAAAGAGATTTTATAGAGGCTATCGCTCAATTGAAAAATATAAAGTAAAAATAAATTCTAAATTGAAAAATGTAAAGTAAAATAAATTCTATACGGTTTAAAATCTTTGTCAAACTTTACAGTTTTCCTTTTGTCGTTGACTCAAATTCGCTTTTAAAAGTGAAACCCTAAACGACTTACAATCGCTTCTTTATGTTGAAAAGGCATAAAAAAATGAGGGTTCTGGCTGCTTAAAGCAAAACTCTTCATAATTTTCGAGGATTCCTTGTGTTTATTCTTGTGTTGCCTTTTGGCGGGTTTTGTTCTGCACGCGGCTTTTTCAGCGGTAATTTGCTCGCGGGCACAGGTTTCAAGCATTGTTGTTGTTGTTTTGACCCTTAAGGTAATTCCGTAGTAATAAAACTAGCCATAGAATTTTGATAAAACTTTTTACATTAAAACATTTTGAGTTTTTCATCAAAAATGTCAAATAAAAAAATTGGGTCACCGTATTGGATTTCGCGAGAAAATTTTTTAAAGTATACCCATTTTTGTCAATTTAGCGTCTAACATTCATAAAAGTATTTCTTTACTGAGCTTGGTCAATACCAAATATTTTGAATGTGCTTTAATGTGTTCCTTATACATTGGACTATAGACTTAAAGCAAAAGATTTGCACTAAATAGCAAGAAAATAAAGCAAAAAATAACAAAATGATCTAATTTTCACATGCCTCATCGATGCTTCGAACGAAACACTTTTCGAAATATCGGAAAATCTAGCCATAAAATTTTGTCATCGATCATATATGTTTTGAAAAACATGATTTCAAATGATATTATGAAATAAAAAAAGGTGCCCGTATTGGTTTGTGAGATATTTTGAGAAATATTCTCAAAATTCAATAATATCAAGGCTTTTCCGAGTATGGACTGGGGCGAGTTTAAAGAAATTCGTAATTTTTCGCTTGAAAATGCAAAAACTGTTCGTGTTTTTATGTTAAAGTGTTTCACAGACATAATTCTGTATCTATTGATGATAAGAAATTTAAAACTCTAATATTCGAAATACGCACAGAACTGTACGCATAGCAAAACTACGCGGAATTACCTTAACTTAACCTACAGGCCATGGAATAAGCTAAAAGTTGTCATTCCTGTGTATTATACCCAGTGCAATGATGACTGAAAAAAAGATTTTTAGAACGTAAACATTTCTCATAGAGAACATATTACTTGTAGAATGTCGGCTGAATGAATGTAATTCATAACCTGTTGAAATACTAAACTGAACTCTATAAATCTCCACAAACAAGCTAATTGATGACGAAGTCTCGCTTGTCGCAATGATATTATGTTATTAAATCCTAAAAGGTGACTCTTATTAGTTTTACGTCAAATCAGCAAGTACATATTTTATCTTTTTGCAACCCAGTGCTGGAAAATCATCAATTGTAAAAGCGGTGTGACTCTAATTTGTACAGAAGTGCGATCATTAGTTACAATTATATTATGTTTTAGTGTTTTTCAGCGGGGCAGTCGATGACCAACAGTTTTATTAGTGCAGAAAACCATTCCCATGCAGCTTTTCAAATCAGATAATTTGTACAAATTGATTCATTTTGAAAATGATGCAACATTTGCAAGGTTTGCAATCAAGGAAATTAATCTCATTAGATTACTAAAATAATAGTATTATAGTTCCAAACTAACATAAAATAGTTTTTTCTTCCTTTATCTTTGTTTCTCAAAGACGCGTGTGTGCTTTTAAGCTTGAACAGATACACAGCACAGTTTGAATACGAACTGACAGATGATGTTTATCAATAGACCGAGAATCGATTGAAGACGGGTTTTCAAAAAAAAAAAAAAAAAAAAAAAAAAAACTCAGTTTGGATAACAGGTTAAGAAGACAATTTGGGAGCAACAAAACTTGAATTGCTGAAGAAAAAGTAATACGAAAAGAGTACAAAAAAGAGGAAACAACTGACCTTTATACATTTCAACTTACCACGCAAACAGAAAACAAATTAAGCAAGAGCGCAGCATAATACAACTTCAGTGAATGTGCTCAAAATTAAATGAAAACAATAAGAAACTTAAATGATTAGATGATACAACAAGCTGAATTACATATCTAAACTTGTCGCCGGAGAAACATGGATAACGAAGCTATTCTAGCGAAACTTGCCACTGACTTGAAATCTCGCAGTACGGCTCAAATTGTTTTTGAATGTAGTTTCCTTCTCTTCGTGGCCATTGTTATTGTCATCGGCAATGCAATGACTTTGTATATAGTCTACAAAAACAGACATCTACGTACCGTTCCGAATCTGTTCATCGTGTCGCTGGCTATTTCTGATTTGGGAATGGCTTTGCTGTCGATGCCGATATCTTTTGCTGTTCCGTTTTTGTCTTACTGGCCTTTCAGCGAGTCTACTTGTCAATACCATGGCTTTATTTCAGTAATGCTGGCTGCTGCTTCGGTCCAATCACTTGCTTGGACTTCAGTGAACAGATACTTTAGGGTTGTCAAGCCCAACAAATACAGACGGTACTTCACAATGAAGTTGACTGCGATCTACATTGTCGTTTTCTGGTTGTTTGCCGCTCTTGCAACTCCACCGTACTTGATGGCTGGTGAACGCATGGTATTTCATCCTGGCAAATACTTTTGCAGCTTAAAAATTGGTGTTACTTGGTATACTGCCCTGATGCCATCTTTGTATATTGGAATTCCTACCAACATAACGCTTTATTGCTACTTGCGGGTTTTTCAGACTGTCAACAAACACAACAAGCAATTTACAAAATCTCGAGGCAATAACAGCAACATCAGTGTCGAGGAAATCAAGATCACTCGTACTTTATTTGTGGTAATGCTAGGTTACATGACTTGCTGGACGCCAATTCTAATCATTGATCTTATAGACACTTCGAGAGGCTATTGGTCCATGAGTAGAGAAGTGTACACATTTTACAGCTTCTTAGCAGTTGTAAGTAGTGCGACCAATCCGATCATCTACGGAGTGATGAATCCACAGTTTAAGAAAGAGTATCTGAAAATTCTTTGTTGTAAGACACTTAGGTGTTGGTGCAAGAGAGATTCGTCGGTCAGAGCATTTTCTGCTGTCAAGGTGACGGGGAGTGGGTCTGGATCAGGCACAGCATCGACACTTCAACATGACAGTGCTCTAAGAATTGAGTCTGTAGTTTCGACTACTTAAAACAGTTGAAAAGACATGGAAAGTTGTTAATTCTGTTAACCTTATTAGTTCTGTCAGCTCTGTTAAGTGTCCTGTGATTACTTCAGCGAAAAGTCATCAGGATTTTTTTCTTTATAGAAAGAGATTTTATAGAGGCTATCGCTCAATTGAAAAATATAAAGTAAAAATAAATTCTAAATTGAAAAATGTAAAGTAAAATAAATTCTATATGGTTTAAAATCTTTGTCAAACTTTACAGTTTTCCTTTTGTCGTTGACTCAAATTCGCTTTTAAAAGTGAAACCCTAAACGACTTACAATCGCTTCTTTATGTTGAAAAGGCATAAAAAATGAGGGTTCTGGCTGCTTAAAGCAAAACTCTTCATAATTTTCGAGGATTCCTTGTGTTTATTCTTGTGTTGCCTTTTGGCGGGTTTTGTTCTGCACGCGGCTTTTTCAGCGGTAATTTGCTCGCGGGCACAGGTTTCAAGCATTGTTGTTGTTGTTTTGACCCTTAAGGTAATTCCGTAGTAATAAAACTAGCCATAGAATTTTGATAAAACTTTTTACATTAAAACATTTTGAGTTTTTCATCAAAAATGTCAAATAAAAAAATTGGGTCACCGTATTGGATTTCGCGAGAAAATTTTTTAAAGTATACCCATTTTTGTCAATTTAGCGTCTAACATTCATAAAAGTATTTCTTTACTGAGCTTGGTCAATACCAAATATTTTGAATGTGCTTTAATGTGTTCCTTATACATTGGACTATAGACTTAAAGCAAAAGATTTGCACTAAATAGCAAGAAAATAAAGCAAAAAATAACAAAATGATCTAATTTTCACATGCCTCATCGATGCTTCGAACGAAACACTTTTCGAAATATCGGAAAATCTAGCCATAAAATTTTGTCATCGATCATATATGTTTTGAAAAACATGATTTCAAATGATATTATGAAATAAAAAAAGGTGCCCGTATTGGTTTGTGAGATATTTTGAGAAATATTCTCAAAATTCAATAATATCAAGGCTTTTCCGAGTATGGACTGGGGCGAGTTTAAAGAAATTCGTAATTTTTCGCTTGAAAATGCAAAAACTGTTCGTGTTTTTATGTTAAAGTGTTTCACAGACATAATTCTGTATCTATTGATGATAAGAAATTTAAAACTCTAATATTCGAAATACGCACAGAACTGTACGCATAGCAAAACTACGCGGAATTACCTTAACTTAACCTACAGGCCATGGAATAAGCTAAAAGTTGTCATTCCTGTGTATTATACCCAGTGCAATGATGACTGAAAAAAAGATTTTTAGAACGTAAACATTTCTCATAGAGAACATATTACTTGTAGAATGTCGGCTGAATGAATGTAATTCATAACCTGTTGAAATACTAAACTGAACTCTATAAATCTCCACAAACAAGCTAATTGATGACGAAGTCTCGCTTGTCGCAATGATATTATGTTATTAAATCCTAAAAGGTGACTCTTATTAGTTTTACGTCAAATCAGCAAGTACATATTTTATCTTTTTGCAACCCAGTGCTGGAAAATCATCAATTGTAAAAGCGGTGTGACTCTAATTTGTACAGAAGTGCGATCATTAGTTACAATTATATTATGTTTTAGTGTTTTTCAGCGGGGCAGTCGATGACCAACAGTTTTATTAGTGCAGAAAACCATTCCCATGCAGCTTTTCAAATCAGATAATTTGTACAAATTGATTCATTTTGAAAATGATGCAACATTTGCAAGGTTTGCAATCAAGGAAATTAATCTCATTAGATTACTAAAATAATAGTATTATAGTTCCAAACTAACATAAAATAGTTTTTTCTTCCTTTATCTTTGTTTCTCAAAGACGCGTGTGTGCTTTTAAGCTTGAACAGATACACAGCACAGTTTGAATACGAACTGACAGATGATGTTTATCAATAGACCGAGAATCGATTGAAGACGGGTTTTCAAAAAAAAAAAAAAAAAAAAAAAAAAAAAACTCAGTTTGGATAACAGGTTAAGAAGACAATTTGGGAGCAACAAAACTTGAATTGCTGAAGAAAAAGTAATACGAAAAGAGTACAAAAAAGAGGAAACAACTGACCTTTATACATTTCAACTTACCACGCAAACAGAAAACAAATTAAGCAAGAGCGCAGCATAATACAACTTCAGTGAATGTGCTCAAAATTAAATGAAAACAATAAGAAACTTAAATGATTAGATGATACAACAAGCTGAATTACTTATCTAAACTTGTCGCCGTAGAAACATGGATAACGAAGCTATTCTAGCGAAACTTGCCACTGACTTGAAATCTCGCAGTACGGCTCAAATTGTTTTTGAATGTAGTTTCCTTCTCTTCGTGGCCATTGTTATTGTCATCGGCAATGCAATGACTTTGTATATAGTCTACAAAAACAGACATCTACGTACCGTTCCGAATCTGCTCATCGTCTCGTTGGCTATTTCTGATTTGGGAATGGCTTTGCTGTCGATGCCGATATCGTTTTTCGTTGTATTTTTGTCTTACTGGCCTTTCAGCGAGTCTACTTGTCAATACCATGGCTTTATTTCAGTAATGCTGGCTGTTGCTTCGGTCCAATCACTTGCTTGGACTTCAGTGAACAGATACTTTAGGGTTGTCAAGCCCAACAAATACAGACGGTACTTCACAATGAAGTTGACTGCGATCTACATTGTCGTTTTCTGGTTGTTTGCCGCTCTTGCGACTCCACCGTACTTGATGGCTGGCGAACGCATGGTATTTCATCCTGGCAAATGCTTTTGTTATTTTAAAATTGATATTACTTGGTATACTGCCCTTATGGTATCTGTGTATATTGGAATTCCTACCAATATAACGCTTTATTGCTACTTGCGGGTTTTTCAGACTGTTAACAAGCACAACAAACAATTTACAAAATCTCGAGGTAATAACAGCAACATCAGTGTCGAGGAAATCAAGATCACTCGTACTTTATTCGCAGTAATGCTAGTTTACATGGCTTGCTGGACGCCAATTCTAATCATTGATCTTATAGACACTTCGAGAGGCTATTGGTCCATGAGTAGAGAAGTGTACACATTTTACAGCTACTTAGCAGTTGTAAGTAGTGCGACCAATCCGATCATCTACGGAGTGATGAATCCACAGTTTAAGAAAGAGTATCTGAAAATTCTTGTTGTAAGACACTTAGGTGTTGGTGCAAGAGAGATTCGTTGGTCAGGGCATTTACTGCTGTCAAGGTGACGAGGAGTCGGTCTGGACCAGGCACAGCATCGACACTTCAACATGACAGTGCTCTAAGAATTGAGTCTGTAGTTTCGACTACTTAAAACAGTTGGAAAGACACGGGAAGTTGTTAATTCTGTTAACCTTATTAGTTCTGTCAGCTCTGTCAAGTGTCCTGTGATTACTACTTTTCTTTATAGAAAGAGATTTTATAGAGAGTCTATCGCTAAATTGAAAAATGTAAAGTAAAAATAAATTCTAAATTGAAAAATGTAAAGTAAAATAAATTATATATGGTTTGAAATCTTTGTCAAAATTTACAATTTTTTCCTTTTGTCTATGACTCAAATTCGCTTTTAAAAGTGAAACCCTAAACCACTTACAATCGCTTCTTTATGTTGAAAAGTCATCATGATTTTCTCAAATCCGTCGTGAAAAGAAGGATTTTTACAAGTTCCTTCAGACAAAATATAGAGTCCAGGGCAAAAAATGAGGGTTCTGGCTGCTTAAAGCAAAACTCTTCATAATTTTCGAGGGCTCCTTAGTAGTAGACAAAGGAGAGTTCTACGCCAATTGAATAGATCTATTGTTTGGTTAATCCCCCTTTCAATAGATCTATTGTTTCGGCTAATCCCCCTTTTCAAATTCTACGATGACATCATGCCTATTTTTAGATAGAATCAACGTCAATTGAATAGATATATTGTTTTCTTAAATCCCCCTTTAGTGCATGAGTCCTGTGTTATTTTGCGTTGCTCTTAAACGAGACTCATGCGACTCGCCCGATGAATTAGTAAATTACCTATTCTTTCGATTGCACGACCTTAAAATTTATGAAATGTTATCAAATAGTGTAGTGGTTTACAAATCGTACTAGAATACTAGAACACATAAGATGTGGGTTTGATAATGTTTCTCTCTCACTCTTTGTAATTATTATGTATTATTTTCCGCAAAAGCTTAGCAGACACTTTGAAAATTTATACACATAAAGTTAATATTTATACTTCGCTAAGTTTAATTTACGGAATTGTGAATCAATCAAGTCATACTTATGGAGCGAATGAATTTGTAAATATTTGATGTGTCGTTGTTATGAGAATATTCAAATCATCTATTTTAAGCATATTCTTTAATACTCTTTCAATTCATTTACACTTTAAACGCCATGGGATCTGAAATGGAAATAAATATGGATTTTTCTTGACCAGCATTAGACTTAGCTCACCAAGCTCCCATAGGTAATTTTACACTGGTACAAACATCTCAAATTCAGAATGAGTAAAGGTGGCCTTGTTGGCTAGTAAATATATCTATAGTTCCTCGCACAAGGTTATGTATGGGTGAGGTTATGTTTTTTTTGTTCATGTATTTAAACGTTTTCTACCAAATAGTATAACCCTACCCAATGTGTCTTCTTTAATCTGAAGCACTAGTTTAATATCTCAATTTCAGTTTTTCTTTGATTTGCATTCGAGATTTTTTCACCTACTTCTATCCTTACAGGCTGAACACTACCATGTTTAAACAGTCTACAACTACGCATGACTTCAATATAGGCTTTTAATTTAATTTAATTTTTTTAATTTTAATTTAATTTATATATTTCTTTTAATTTAATTTATATATTTCTTCTGTTCGACGTACTGATCTTGAGACCAACTGCGAGATTGTTGTAGTGGAAGTAAACCCGTCCAGAGGTAACAAGTTTCTTGTTAGTGGATTTTATCGTCCCCCTTCCACGAAAGGCGACTACTTGCTTGAATTACAGAGTTTTTTGGTAAAGTGCGAACAAGACTCAACTCCTCTTTACCTCTGTGGTGACTTTAATTTTCCTGACATTAACTGGGATTTCCAAGTGGCTCCAGGTTCTGATAATCTCTCTAATATGTTTTGTGACATTATTAACGATTCATTGCTAACACAAATGAATCACGCTCCGACAAGAATTACGGATAATACTAGGAATATTCTCGATATCATATTAACTAATCAACCTGAGCGCATATGTGGGGTAACGACCTTTGATAGCCAACTAAAAACAGATCACCTTGGCGTCCAATTCTACATCAAGACCTTAACCAAAAGGGAACGCGTTTCACGTCATGTTTATGACTTCAAGAAAGCGGACTTCGATGGACTTCGACAGTCACTTTCAGTTACACAACTTGATATGGGATATGACGAAAATAACATTGATTTGAGCTGGGAAAATTGGCGCGATTTATTCCTAAGTGCTGTTGAGTCATTTATTCCAAAGATCAAACTCAAGGATGCAAAATCTCCAAAATGGATCGACGGTGAAATTATCAAGTTATCGAAGAAAAAGGATCGCCTATGGAAGAAAGCAAAACAATCAAATTCCACAACACTCTGGGATAATTATAGGACCGTACGTAAACAAATAAAAACTGCCACCAAGCGAAAATATCACGATTTTCTGATGAATATGCAGTCCGATCTCAAAGATAATCCAAAGCAGTTTTGGTCTTTTTACGGGTCAAAAACAAAATCTTCAAGGATTCCTAAAGAGGTTTCTTTTGGTAACCAGAAGGCTTCTACACCAGTTGATAAAGCTAATTTATTCAATCGTTTCTTTGGCTCAGTGTTCAAGAAGAGTAATCTGCATATGTCAACAAATACACATACAACAACGGACAATGAGCTACACCTAATTCAAATTACCGTTGACGAGGTGACTAAAGTATTGAAAGCCATTAATCCATCTAAAGCTTGTGGTCCGGATCAAATCCCAGGGAGACTTTTAAAAGAATGTGCCTCTGAAATTGCACCTTCACTCACGCGTTTAATTAACTTATCGCTACGTATTGGCCGTGTGCCAAAGGAATGGAAACATGCTAATGTTGTGCCGGTATTCAAAAAAGGCAACAAAGAGGACGTAACCAATTACAGACCAATTTCTTTATTAAGTCTTGTCTCCAAGATTGCTGAACGCTGTATTTTTGACCATTTTTTTGCCTTTATCGCTGATATTATTCATCCACTGCAGCATGGTTTTGTTAAGGGTCGATCAACTGTAACCCAACTTTTGGACACTGTTCATCGAATAACCCAAGCAATTGACCAGGGGGTTCAAACTGACGTAGCTTTTTTCGACTTCTCTAAAGCATTTGATTCTGTTTCACATCCTCATTTAGTCAGTAAACTAGACCAATATGGAATAAAAGGACCTCTTCTACAGTGGTTTTCAAGCTATCTTGACAGCAGAATGCAGCGCGTGGTAATTGAGGGAAGAAGTTCAGAGTGGTTGCAAATTACTTCTGGAGTACCAGAAGGTTCTCTGCTTGGTCCCGTTTTGTTTGTTTTATTCATCAATGATATGCCTTGTTCCATATCTGAAGATAGCACTTTGGCATTATTCGCTGATGACGCCAAATGTTACCGCTCTATAAGGTCTGCCAGTGACTGTGCGCTTTTTCAAACAGATATTGATTGCCTGGCCGAATGGAGTGATGCCTGGAAAATGGACTTTAATATCGATAAATGCTCACTCTGTACTATAACAAGGAAACGTGCTCCAATAATTTTCAACTACAGCCTAAGAGGTGAGACACTGAAGAGAGTAGAAGCTCAGCGTGACCTTGGAGTCCTCATTACTTGTGATGCTCGCTTCAATGAGCATGTCTATACCCAGGTGAATAAGGCTAATAAGATGCTGGGTTTTATTCGTCGTACAATCAGCAGTAGAAGTGACCAGTTTCTGCCAACATTTAGATCACTTTACTTGGCCCTTGTGCGTTCTCATTTGGAGTATGCCTCTGAGATTTGGAGCCCAAAGTCTGTCACCTTGATTAAGTTGATTGAAAGTGTCCAACGGCGTGCTACGCGGTTTCTCTTGCCCGACCTTACATACATCGAGCGACTTCAGAAACTCAATCTTCTACCATTGGTATATCGAAGAGAAGTTAAAGATTTAATAACATTTTACAAACTCAAGTCTGGTTATTATAATTACTCATTTGATGATTATTTTGAATTTTGCTCCGATACAAGATTAAGATCATACTCTAGTAACAAGTTAAAGATTAATTCTGTAAAAACTCAATTACTCAAAGGAACTTTTTTCAATAGACTACCATATTTATGGAACAATCTGCCTGATCAGCTAAGAACATCTAATTTCAGCTTATCGTCCTTCAAAAAACACTGCATTGAACATTATAAAACAATTCACTTTGACCCTGACCGCCCATATGTTACATGGGCAACATGATTGCTAATCTTAACTTATTATTATTTTTATCTAATCATTATTAACATTATTATTTTTCTTTTTTGTCATTGTATTATTTATTGGGTGGACTAGCTTTGAATGGTTCGTATGTTCCCTTCTAGTCCTTCCCCACTGCACCATTTTCAAGTCATTGTATTTTTTTTTTTCTTTTCCTTGTAAAGTTGTCCTTTTCAATTATTATTATTTTTAATATGTGTAGTTGTATTGTTTATGTTACTATGCAGTGTAAATGGATTAAATTAAATTAAATTAAATTAACAAGTCATAAACGCAAAGACGATGATCACTAAAGAACGAGTGACTTTAATCTCTTCAACGTTCATCACGCTGTCGTTCCTTGAGCGCTCGAGCCGTGAAGAATGTTGGCTTATTTTGATAAAGACTTTGCTGTACAGGAAGACGATGGCCATTGTGGGGATAGCAACGTAGAGCGACATTAACATAGCTGTGAACCAAACATCGTCGAGAGTGAAATAGCAGAAGAACTTTGCAGGGTGGAAGACGAAGGGCTCTCCCAAGATCACATAAGGTGCTGGAGCAAGGAATGTACTCATCCAAATGAAAATCAATGAGATGATGATCTTCTTTCTTGAGAACCAAGTCGAGCCGTTGACTTTGACGATTTTAACATACCGACTAAACGCTGTCCATGCCAAAGTTTGTATCGAAACGCAACTCATGCTCACGGCTACATAGCCTTGGTATTGACACACACTGTCATTGAAGGGCCACTTTGAGAGAGCAAGAATAGCAATGAATAAAGGTTCGGAAAATAGTCCCAAACATAGGTCAGATACGGAGCTTGATGCGATAAAGTAGTTGGTAGCGTTACGAAGATTCTTCTTTTTCCAGATAATATACAGAGTCAGTGCGTTGCCTAATATTGTTAACAGAGTCATCACAGTAAAAAACAAGGTCTCGATGATGATTAGGGCGTTTGACCGGTTTTCAAGCTCTACTTTGTACTTAAGAAGAGCATAGCTGCTGTCAGAAACGTTCATCATCGTAATTATCAGTTTTCAACGAAATTGGCAACAACGGAGTCTTCAGAAATTTGTCTTGCTTTGACCAACACGGTTCCAGAACACAGTTAAGTTGTAATCAAGAACTAAGTTAGTTTTTCTACACGTTTAAACGTAATGCCTAACTGTTCAAACAATTGTATTGTGAAATGGTAATGTACGTATGAACTATTAAAACCAAGTAAGTCTTTCGAAGGTATTCTTTAAATCAAACACCGTACACCGTACATGGAACCGTACACTATTTCAGTAAATGTACAAAAATAATGATCGGGCAACTCCAACAGAAAGTTACTGTAATCCCAAATTACTGATCCAGTTTCAGATATTCTTTCTTCGCAAAAAGTAAACCAAACTGAGCAGGTTAAACAGAACTTTGTAAGTTTCTATCAACAATACCGGGGACTGCCAACACTTAAACTGTCCTCACTTACAGGAGAAAACTGCGCAATTTGAATCCACCAAGTATAAAACGCAGTTTATATAAACAAAACTCTAACTAAAACAGTATGAAAGTAAATTTATAACAACCTGATCATTTAAGAGCAAGTGTAATTTTTGATATCCAATAAAAAAGTGACAATGCCATTCAACAAAGTAAATATCTTTTTGGGACAATCAAGTAGCTACAATATCAAAGCGGAAATGTAGAATTCTGGTTGTAAATTATTTCAATTAAGTTAACAGTTAGGAAATTTCCAACCAACAAAACGTAATTATTTATTCAGGTAACTGTGGAACAATAATCAGTTGAGAAAGTGCGTTTCATAAGAATATCTGATATACAAAAGAGTTAAGTTCACCCGAGTTATCTCATTGTAATTATGGTTTGTTTGCTTTTAATTTTGACATTCGTATTTTTCCTCACATTTGTTATTGATTATGCAGTCAGCTTTTGTAAATTTGCTTTTCAGTTTTATCCAATTAAAACCTATGCTATTTTGTTTTCATTGTAGATAATTGACATATTGGGATAGGTCTTTCTAAAGATTGTCGTGATTATTCTTGAACGGATCTAATAATGTGGAATAGTTAATCTTTATACTGCAACACTCTCAAAAACCTAGCGTATTTTAACATAGAAATTAAAACTATCAAATTTAAACATCTTTTATCTGTGATGTCATCATTCAACGCCACCTGTTTCTAATCCATATTTTTGTCAGTATTTTCAAGTTTTTTTTTGGCTTAATTTTAATTTTGAATCATCAAATCTCAAGTGGAAAATAATGCAAAGAAAATATTCTAGCTTTGAGAGAGATTACATATATCTTATTGGATGATTTTTCGTGTAATGCGGATAGAATGTCTTTAATTTTTCGAGTTCTGAAAAAGCTGTTTTATACATTGGGACGGGAGTCGGTAAAAAATACATTCGCATCTCGCAAAATCTCTCTCGTATTGCACGAAAAATTATCCAATAAGATATATTCCTCATTCAGTTTTCTAAAGTTAGCGAGTGTGTAATTTGTGCAAATGAGCAATTTGTCCATAATTTCATGAATCGATCGAGTAGGTTGTTTTTAATCGAGATGGAAAGATTCGCATCCCACGTACAAGGTCAATAATTAGCTGAATATTTGCCTTTCGTTAATAAAAATAGGAAACACACACACAAAAAAATAGAACACAACACCTATCCTTTTGAACACCTTTTGCTATTGGAAAATATGGCTGTACGATTTGCCGAAAACCATAGCAATTTCATTTTCCCGCAGCAAAAATGTATTTGGTATGACAACGTATATTCAAATGTGCCTTTAAAATCGATTTAAAATTGAGCTCGGAGAACTTAACTAACTACACATGTGGCTGAAGTCGATTTAAAATATATAATTTCGAGTGTTGTCCCTTGTACTTAATGCATCAATTTAACTACAATAAAAATAAAAAAAATACAATGATTTTAAAATTGTTTTTATTTTTTAATTTGCTATTTAATTCCCGTTGGTTCTGGTATAAACATGTACTAACAATGTGTTTGTGCCCATACATTTGTGTTTATAGAACTATAACATCTATTTTCCATTAACAATATACAGGACAATTTCATTAAAAACATTTATATGAACTATTCACATGAAAAAGACTTCATAGTCAATTGCCTGTGATAAAGCGAATAAGATTGAGGAATTGATAATATAATTATCCTAAATTAATTGTTACAGAAACTACTACATCGACTAAAATTCATCCTTCTCTGCGTTCGTTGGAAATTGAGTTTGTTGTGTATTCTGATTATCTTTACTTTTGCTGCTTTTCCTTTCGGAGCAACATTTAAATTTCCCTCTATCACACATCTTATGGCATGATAATATTTCAAAATATCGTCTTCTTAACATCGGGTTCATTACCCCATAAATAATCGGATTTGAAGCATAACTGATACTGGCAAAAATTGTATAGCAAAAGTAGGCCATTCTTGGTAGAGAAAGTCTTCGCTTGAAAGTGTCGATTATGTCAATAATCAGAGCGGGTATCCAACAGAACATGAAAACGACCACAATTAGAAACAAAGTGTGTGTCATGCGAATGTCTTCAACGGTTAAAGACTGACTGTTAGCCCGCTGTTGTGAAATCTTCTTGTTATGCTGCCGTACTCTTTGATAAACTTTGAAATAACAGAATGAAATGACACTTGATGGAATACCAACATAGATAGCTACAAGAACAGCGGTAAACCATGCCACTTCGATGTCCATGTAGCAGAAGAACTTGCCAGGGTTAAACACAAACTTATTGCCAGCTGCTACGTATGGTAGAGGTGCGAGAAACGACCCTACCCAAATTTGTAAAATAACCAACTTTGTTTTCTTTTCCGAGAAAAAGTAATCAAACTGTTGGTATTCACAGATTCGTATATATCGATTGACAGCCGTCCATGCCAGAGTTTGTGTTGATGCTGCAGCAAGTACTACCGCTACGAAACCTTGGTATTGACACACAACTTCCCCGAAAGGCCATTTTGAAGCAATTAGTACAACCACGAGCAAATGCATCGATAAAAACGCCATCAAGAAGTCAGAGAGAGCCAGTGTAGCAATGAAGATGTTGGTGGAACAGCTACGAAGTGACTGACTTGTCAGGATTATCCAAAGCGTTAAGAAGTTCCCCAACAAGGTAAAAATAGAAAGAACTACATAGAATCCACTTTCAAATGCCACGGAAACTGTCGAACGAGAACTTAGTTCGTTTTGCAAGCCGTCTATACCACCATAGGAGAAGTTCATCTTGAAAATTCGAAAGAAAAGTTTTCGGAACTAAGTCGCTCACAAATTGTTTCTTATCAATTCACGATCGAGCAGAATCAAGCACGGAGTACCAAGGCAAGTTTCTTTTGAACGGATATGCGAAAATATAGTCGTTTCCCCCACTGATTTCAAGAAAAACGATGATAGGTGGTTGAAGAGTCACAGTTCACAGACCATATGCATGTGAGCTAACAGTTGTTACAACAAGATCAGTATCTATATTTTATAAGTTATTTTTCAAGTTTTAAGTTTTCAAGTTTTTACAAACTGGCGTCTTCGAAACAACACCGTTTTGATTTTAACTAGTATTTGTTTTCACTGACGGAAAACTCAGAGCATGTTTGCTGAATCGTAATTACCATTTTAGCCGTTTTATCTTGCTCAGAACGGGACAAAATGTCAATCTCCTCAAGTTTTTATCAACAATTTAAACTATATGCACATGTACTCGGTTGAATTTTCCCGAACACGATTTGGCTTTTCTTTACTTTTCGAATTTTTGCCTTTTGGCTACATCCAAAGCTGACTAAAAAGAAAATTAGAAGAAAATGGCGTGTGCCAACGCTCGGCTCTGAGAGCTACCCCCAAGTGTTTTAAGTGTGCCAAAAGAAATTAATGAAGCATAGATATCGAAATGTATTGCAAATGCTAATGAAGACAATTTCTAAATATAGAAATATAGAAAGACCCTTAAAAAAAACTAATTTCCTATGTAAGATTGAACTCATAATCAGAAGGAACACAACTTACAATTTTTATTGATTTTTACGCTTGGATTCTAAAAAAAAGCTCTATTAACAATATAACACACTGAGTTCGCTGCGTGTGCTTGGTCTCATTAAAACTACAAAATTTGACCGGGCAAATGATTGAGTAATTAGATAGAGATGAAGTGCTGTCACAACACAATTAACAAATTAGTAATTTCAGTTTGTTTTCCTTTTTCGTATTGGAGTTTGTGTTTGCCCATAGTTAAAGGAGCCTTTTCAGCTAGGATGCTTTGCGGCCCTGCGGTCTATCACAAGCTTGGAGCGGCCATTTTCGAGGTGACCGAAAATGGCCACTCGAGAAATAAAATGTCTTCGAATTCTCCACATTGTCTCACTCATGCCATACAAGTGAATTATTTAGAGTTCCTTATTGGTTATTGATTGATTTTTGAAGATATTTTGTAGATTTGTATATTTTTCTCATGTAAACAAAAACAGAGTCGCGCAAAGCATCGTGGTTGAGATGGCTCGTTTCCTGTTAATTCCCCTACATTAAGTATGGCTTGCATTGGTATCAATGTTTTCCTTGCTCCAGTGACTTTTCGATTTGATTGATCGTTGGTCTTCTAGTCGTTTTATATTGTTTCAGTGTTTAGTCAATTGTTTGTTTGTATATTATTTTGTCGATCAATATCATAAAATTTAGCAGAGTCAAATTTTGACTTCATTCTTAGCGATATTTCTAGGTCGTTACATCAAACTTCTTTAATTCTACACGCCTCCGACAGTGTTTTAGGGCTTCCTGTGGAATGATTGACGATTTAATTTCCCGCTTGCTGAAAATGCTAAATCTCTTAAAACCTACATATATCTAAAACAGTTTTATGCAAATTCTATTGCTTTATTCAAATTTTGCTTTACGTTGTCGGCGTGGAAATTGGGATTTCAAATTTGGTGTTAAGTTGTCATTGTAAACATTGGGTTTCAAATTTTTACAGCTTCGTCGTTTGAAAATGGACTACAGAATGCTGGAAAATTAAATAGTGTCATTGTTAATCTCTAATCTTAGAGGAATAAAAGTCGAAGGAGTCACCTGTGTTTTAGATACAAAATGCTAAAAACATACCTCACCAAATGTTCTTTTTTCAGTCATTTTTATTTATTCATTATTCATGTTGATTGAAATTGCCAGCAATTTCAAACCTTTGACAAGTCCGGCTAAGTTAGTTACCCCCCATGCATCAAGTTTATTTGTTCACTAAATTTTACAATACTTATTGTACCTATACGTTATGCATGAAAAATGCTGTGATATTCAAGTAGCAATCTAGGACATCTTTGTAAGGTGGCAAATCGTCTTTCATATATAAGGGAATTTAGACTCCATACACCCAGCGCCGTCGGCCTAGCTTTGAGATCCGGAATAACGATTTTTACACTTCACAATCTTGCAAGATACCTTTCATGGTGTGGAAAAACAAGGTTAACCGAGTTAGTACAACGTTAATTTTTCAAAATTATATATCCGGCTTATGGTGGACATGATCTAAAAAAACCTAAACAAATAAGATAGCTAATCGATATCAAATATTTTGGTGCTAGGTACCATTCTTTGTTAATTTACTTGGCATTCTAGGGGGGTTAGGGTAAGGTCATCAACGGTCCAGTTCTTGGGCTCGTGTGTTGTCTTGTTGGTATGTAGTACAACCCATCTGAGCAGCTGATTGACATATTTTCTGCCTTGCCTCAAGAAAATCCTGTGTATAATCAATAAAATAATATTTTGAGTAGCTGTCTGGGGTTGTCTTTGAAAATAAAGTTCACGTTTCCACTGAGTGTGTCCGTGTTGTCTCGGGGAAGACTAGTACCAAAAACTCATAAGAGTATTTAAATGTATAGCGCGCGCGGTTCCATTCTATATTTAAACAAAAAGGCATCATTTTCATACCATATTTGGTGGATATTTGATACTCAGAGCTCGATTCAAAATGGCCGCTGATGCTGCAAGTCAAACATATTGCGAATTCTCAGGTTGTTTTAGATACGTTTTTCCTTTCTTCACGCTTAATATTTGTCGTGTTAACTTATTTTGTAAAGGTTTTGAAAGCATAAACATATTTATGCGCAGTAATAATTCAGGTACATATGAAACTGTGATAAAGACTGTTGGTGTTAGTCTTTGATGTTTGAATGGTTTAAATCCAGGTGTAAGTGTTACTGATGTGTGTGATTTGTAGATTTAAGAATAGTTTTTAATGTACATAATATTTTCTTCTGAATGTTTTACATCCTTTTGTTTCACCTTCTTTTATTTGTTTTTGAAAAATTAAAAGAAAGTAAAAAAATCAGAATAAAATCGCACGCTTACTGAAAGTGATTTTTAAACTAAGAATTAACGTATGCATAAAAAAATGTTGTCAGTTTCGTGCAGGAAAACAGTGTTTTACAGTATCTGGCTCCCATAATGCATTTAGACCATATACAAGATGGCGGGCTGTCAAATAAGAGTAGTGTTTTCACTGCAATTCCTGTAAGTTTTAGACGATTCAAAGCATAAAACCACAAGAAAACACCAAAAAGTGTTCAAAACTACTTCCAAATAAGGTAAACTATTACCAAATATGGATATGAAACGACGACTGTGCGAACTTTTTTTTATTAATCATACCTTTGAAAAGCTTACCTTTGTACTGATGATGGCCCTTTTCCCGAAAGGTGGTGCCGGAACAGCAACGCTGCTCTTATTTTCCTTCACAAAGACTACGGCCAAAACAAATACGACGGCGAACATGAGCGTGGTTTTAGCAGTCATCTTGATTTAAGGCGCTTAGGACAGTACTTTCTGGTCTCCGATCTTCCACTTGGATCAGTGAGGCTGTTGCTGCTATGGATTAAATGTTCCTTTGCCTTAGTAAAGAGAGATGTTCTATGGCGTTCTTTTATATACTCATCGATCAACTATTATTTTTTACAGCTGCCAGTAATTCTAAAGCGTTGGCCAGTCACAACTCATTAAAAGTTTTGTTTTCTATTTGTTTGCAATAATTTGAACACTTTAATTCGCCGTTTGATAATATTTAAGTTAAATTGGATCAATTGAAGGTGAATTGAATTTAATAGTTTTTCGTGGGGTAGGTGCATGCGAAGGTGAGGACTCGAGAACCACATAATTAGCGTAGGAGATTGTCTACGTATTCAATATTGTTCAGTTTTGTTGATTGAGTTTGCAGATATGTTTGTGGATATCTTACTAGGTGCATATCTCTCCAGCATAGCTCTTTTACAGAGTTTAACGACCACTTCTGTTTATAAGATTCAATAAGCACATCCCAAATTTGGTAAGTCACTTGTAAATCGAGCATTGAATTTAATTTCCAAAAAAAAAAACAATGACTTCCCAAATGCAAACAGGTATATGTTTAAAACAAAATCTTTAGATCTAGATTAGATGAAACGCAGGATAAACCATGAAATAAAAACAAACTAAATACTAACAAATACTAGCCGAATTTACTGGTAACTATTTGTAACTGGCACTCAACCAGAACATTAAGATTTTGTTTGTGTTTTGACTCCTCCCTTCCTTCCTTCCTTCCTTCCTTCCTTCCTTCCTTCCTTCCTTCCTTCCTTCCTTCCTTCCTTCCTTCCTTCCTTCCTTCCTTCCTTTCCTTCCTTCCTTCCTTCCTTCCTTCCTTCCTTCCTTCCTTCCTTCCTTCCTTCCTTCTTTCCTTCCTTCCTTCCTTCCTTCCTTCCTTCCTTCCTTCTTTCCTTCCTTTCTCCAAGCCTCCCTTCCTTTCTACCTTCTTTTTTTCCTTCGTTTGATCGTTCGTTCGTTCATTCGTGCGTTTCTTCTTTCCTTCCTTCCTTTTATTTTTCTCTTTCTCTCTAACTAACAAACCAATCTACAAAAAAGCAGTTATGAAATTAAATAATCAACAATGGAAGAAAATTAAGTTAACAATTATAAACAGAAAATGACAATATATGATGTAAAGTAGGTTGACGAACAATTAGAAATAACCAAAGCGATATTTGCCAGTTAACCAACAAGGTGAAAAACGTTTTGCGAGGACACAAAGAAAAATAACCGCATCATTATGAATTGGCAAATCTTCCTCACCATTGGAAAGCGTACTAATTGAAAGTAAAAAAGTTAATTAAACATGAATTAAAATAGAGCAAAACCATATCATATCTGCTATTTTAAGTTACCAAAAGGTACCCAAGGCTATTTTTTACTTAATAAATTAAATGACAATAAACAGTCTACAAAAAAAGGAAAGTTCAGATAGTTTTCGTTGAGAACTGAATTGTTCCAAAAGTATTGATAAATACATTCAATTATACAGATCAAAAATTGTTATCGTCTTTTACTTCAATTCATTTTGAAGTAAAAAGATTTTCGTTTCGTAGAAGCGCGCGCTGTGGTCTACACACCATCTACCATACACAACAGTTTGAAATTTTGCTCTCAAATTTTATATTTACGTTTTAGGTTATTCTTTTCTTTTCTCCTCTCCCCCTGCACAATATTCATTGAAATTTCACTAATACCATTAATACCATTTTGATCGTCCTTTTGATGGATTACATTTCATGCATTGTCATTTTTTTAGGTTCAGTTGGTTTTGGTGGATTTTGATGCCGTATTGACCATTTTGAATGGTGATAGCCTTTTCATTTGGTCGATGTTGGCGTATTTTCGACCATTTTTCATGGACTAAAGCTTTTGCTTTTTGTCGATTCTGGGACGTTTTGCATGGACTATGGCCTTTACTTTGGGTCGAAAAACGCACATTTTTGGTCATTTTGGTAGCTACGTACGTAGGCAGATACTTAATTTTACCAAGGTAAATTATTTATTTAATCTAAAAGCTAAAAATATTGAAAATACAATTAAAATTGATTATGCTTTTGTTACGTTAGTGGTCTTCATAATTGACGTGTTGAAATGACTATTTCCTAATAATTTTATTTAACTCTTGTTTGAATTTGTAAATAATGCTTGATTCCTGTGCTGTAGTGGGGGGTGACTTCTACATAATAGCCCGACTATACGGCTGAAACTTTAAAACTATTCAGTTTTAGGCTTTGGTAATGTCAATTTATGTTCAAGCTCTAAGATTGTAACCATGTTTGATTTTTGTGAATAACTTTTCGGTAAATACAGGGGTGCCTTCTTGTGGATAATTTTATACATCAAAATGGCTTTTTGCATTTTTCACCTGACATCGAGATTATTTCATTCTTTTAAATTCTTTTAAAATGTCTTGGGTCGCGTATCATAATTACGTCAGGCTGTTATCCTTGCTGCTCTATTTTGTGAGTCTATCGCACAAATATAGCCTTTGGTTTTGGTCGATTTTGGCGCATTTTTGACCATTTTGGCTGGACTATAGCCTTTGGTTTTGGTCGACTTTTCGGCTTTTTTGACGAAATTGCATGGGCTATAGTTTTAACTCTTGGTGGATTGCGCACATGCGCATTGCGCTCATCGGTATAAATTAGTTTGGGATAAGCTTTTAATGTTAACAGATGTACACAGGCATGTAAGGTCCGGGGGGTTTTCGTCCATTCAATTTCGGGAAAAATTGAAAAACGAAAATAGCACATCATTTTAATTTTCAACTATTGATTAAATTGAAACTTAAATTACATTTTTGCTATCCTTTTTTAATTAAATCTGTTTTCGAATAGATCAATCAGTAGGACTAATTTTAATAAAACGGTTATTCAAAATCAAACTTACTCGCTTACATATTGAATTATTCAAAAAATGAATTTCAATTTTAAAAATCAATTTTCAATTTTTGATTTTTTCAAGAAAAGCAAATCAGAGCTGCACAAGTTAGGGGAGGGATGTTGGGACCAAGAATTCTCTCTAGGGAGGGGTAGAGAGATCACTTTTATCGATCTGTCAGCGGGCTCACAATTGGGCACAAAAAAAATAAAATGGCCAAGATTGTCCACTGGCTGTACGTTCTGTTCTAAACGGTCTGTTTTAAACATGTTTTGTATGTTCTAAAAAACTGACGATTGAAAAAAATGCTTGTTCACATGGGAAAATACCAAGTTAAGAATTTTTAAGCATATCAAACTTTTGTTGTCGATTTTGGGCTTCCTGTGGTGGAATACACTGGGTTCCTGTTTTAGGTTCAACAGTTTCTTTTCGGCCAAAAACCAAAATGGCTGACTTGTTGTGCATGCTTTCACTAAAAAAAACACACAAAATTGCGATATTTTGCGAGAAAAAATCGTTTTTTTCGCATTGCTGATTTACTCCAATGCCCAAATATGGTAGCACAATCCTTATAAGGAAATACATGAGGCTTGATAGAAAACGACAACATTCTTAAGGGAAAAGCTTGATATGCGCCCTGTTCGAAGTAAAGAAAACTACGAGGTCAAGAAAAACATGGGTCACAAAATTAACATGGAAGTGATAAGTCAAGAAAAAAAAGTCGAGAAGAAAAACAAGCCAAAAATCCATACAAAAGCCAAGAAGAAAAACAACAGATAAAACTGAATTATAGATATCTACACAAGAGACTCTTGACGATACTACTTCACTCTTTAATATGAAAACTCAACAGTTATCCAATACACTCAGAAAATGTAAATCAACGTCATTGTATATCACTGGTTATAATCGTCATATTAAAGAGTGAAGAGTGAACATACAAAACATGTTTAAAACAGACCGTTTAGAACAGAACGTACAGCCAATGGACAATCTTGGCCATTTTGTTTTTTGTGTCCAATTGTGAGCCCGCTGACAGATCGATAAAAGTGATCTCTCTACCCCTCCCTAGAGAGAATTCATGGTCCCAACATCCCTCCCCTAACTTGTGCAGCTCTGATTTGCTTTTCTTGAAAAAATCAAAAATTGAAAATTGATTTTTAAAATTGAAATTCATTTTTTGAATAATTCAATATGTAAGCGAGTAAGTTTGATTTTGAATAACCGTTTTATTAAAATTAGTCCTACTGATTGATCTATTCGAAAACAGATTTAATTAAAAAAGGATAGCAAAAATGTAATTTAAGTTTCAATTTAATCAATAGTTGAAAATTAAAATGATGTGCTATTTTCGTTTTTCAATTTTTCCCGAAATTGAATGGACGAAAACCCCCCGGACCATGTAACTATACTCTGAACACGTACTATATTCTTTTAATTATTCTTTGCATTAGTAAATTCAATATTCTAAAAAGTATTTTTTCGTTTTAAAACTTGACATATTTCAATTTATCAAAACATAGACTAGTAGTTACTCTGGTTGTCTTAATTGCAGTTCCTTATATCAAGATATGTCATAAAGATGATCAGCTCTGTCCGAAGCATTCGCATCTACGAAGTCTTGCTGCTTTACATATTGAACTTCGTCTGTGTTCTGCGTGGACTGTGAAAAGTTAAACACACAACGTATTAGTTTTATTTAACTTGTCTTGAAATTGTGCTATACCATTATAAAGCAAGATGAGCTAAGAGAACCTGTCCCCATACTGGGCTTTGCACACAACATCAGCCCCGTTAATTCAATTCATTGTCGTCGAGTAATTTTGAGAACGGAACGTGATTTAGAGAGGAAATAGGCGAATTTTGTGTAGGAGTCGAAAACAAAAAAGGAAGAGCTCTTCAAATTTGCAAAAGAAAAAACTTAACAATGCTGGATATATTCAACATGTTCCCCAGTACTCTTTCTCTTAAGAATAAGGTTTTAGCTGGATTGGTAGAAGTTGAAAAATAGCCTGGTTTCTAAAATAAGCACAAGCGGGGTTCCTGATGGTGTCCGGGGATAGGTTCTCTTTGTTCATTTTCTCTTGTGATGAAGTGTGTGTTTCAAATGTTATATGTGCCAATTTGGCGTAAATGATATTGATATACTACATTTCACAACTATTTTTCTTTTTCTCGGATTAAAACTCGTCTATAGCAATTTCACATCTACATACAGCGGATCTATGAACAAAGTTTCCATGAAATAACAGCCAATCAACAGCAAGCACGCGACTCTCTTGTACGTTGGCTTGAACAACACTACATAACAAATATTGACACCTTATTTTTCTTATGCGCGCTTTTCCAGAGATGGATAAACGTAAATAACAAAAGTGAAAAAGAAGAGAAAAAGATAGAGTAAGAATATTTTCAGTGTTGCGAGATTGGATAAAACCTTATCAAGTCCGCACTAGTGTCAACCTTCGTTACAACGGAGTCTAATACAATCTAGTCTAGAGTAAAACTGAAATCGTATAAGACACAAATCCATGTCAGCATTATCCTACTGTTTACCGAAGTAAGTAATAAATTCACTTTAGTCATTCATTCTGAATAACAAACAACTGTTAACCCATTTTAACTCATATTCGACTACAAGTGTGTCAAATAGTTTACCTTTCTGCTGATTGTACCTCTTTTACCCCAGTTAATGCCTGGAAAGGATGCTTCTGTTGGATGAGTTTGGGTTAGTAGGCCTACAATCATCACCACCATCACCACAATCAGGACTTGCTTGGATGTCATATTGGTAAACGATGGTTACTGTATACAGTTCTAGTTCTTGGCTTGCGTTGTTTGTGCAGTTTGGCTAGTCTTTGTGGGTTTATATAGATATTTATCAATCACAAAACTCAACAGCTGACGCTAAAGGAAAAGGCGGTCCATCTCCAATGTGACGTAGATGTGATGGAGTGAGTTTCTAAATCGGTCAAGCAGGAAACGCTCAATAGCACACCCATTTGAACTAAAGAATTAACAAAAGCATTGATACTAATTGAGACCAATTATAGCAAAGACCACCGATTAAATCAGAGTAATATCCATACTTTTATATTAGATTATTTTACTTGTTTTCTATCAATTTGTCTCCCACTTACAGCATGGTTCAAAGGAATAATGTATAATTTTCCCGCATCCATTGCTTTTTTGAAAGCTCAGTAAGACCAATAGCAGTCATACCGCTTGATATTCTTATATAATCATCTATATATTCCAATACAGTGTCAAAGAATATGACAATCTAAAAAAGCTCATAGTGCATTCAAGGCGAAAATGTTGAAAACTTGAAGTGAAAACTTGCACAGCTGGATTGTAACAAAGATAACGTGTCATTTCACGACGCACACAATAGGATAGTATCACAAAAATAGCTCACACTGGCTCCCGACATGCATACAACGATAAATGCATATGAAAAGGGGAGACTTTATGATTATTATCATCTTAATTTCCTATCCATTAAAGAGTTTCAGGGGAACATTGAAGTTTTTTTTTTACTAGAGATGTTCTTTTCATTCAGTCATCAACAATCGTCGTAAATCTGTAAAGCAGTTCATGTTATGGAATTTATTTCAAATATTTTCCAGATAGATTGAAATCTAACTTAGAATCTAGCAACTGGATAAATCTTCCTTAAGATAAAATAGACAATAAAAGAAAATACGGCAATTTTTGATTGATGAAAGCTGTTGATTATCGAGATAAAGTTGACTGCCATGATATGTAAGTTCTAAAAGCTCTCATTGTTCATTACTAATGTTTATACGTGTTGTTTTTGCTTGTTGACTGAAAACTATGATACATTTAAATATTTCAGTTCATAAAAAAAATAAATAATAATAACAGCTGTAATTTTAGACAAATTCATTTCTTTCTAATACGTAATGTCTGGCCATTACACGCACCGGCGTATCTTGACAAAAATCAACCACACCATTTTAAAACTTTAAATCTCCGATCTCAATTCCTCTAAAAAAAACCCCTGAAACTTGAATATATAAATTCAAAAATTGTTTTTTTTATCAAAAGTATACGCGTTTTATTTCTTCAAGAATAAAAAGCAATCTGGCCATGGGAATAGGGAAAACATTAAGCTCCTTGGCGGATAGAAGTCACCTGCAGTTCCAGGAAGTTGATGAGACTCCCGTCTTACCCCTCCCCCTCTGAAGCGTCGACATATAATACAAAATACATTGTATAACAAAAAAGCTGTAAAATATATAAATTAATTTTATATCGTAAAGGAATAAATGTAAAACTGACGTTTCGGACGTTAGTCCTTTGTCGGAGTAATATGAGACACCTAAACGGAGAAAGGGCCATTGATACACTTCATATCGAAATCGGTACCTCGCACAAGGAAGACATACTAGTTGCAACAAGTCTTCTAAAATATGGTTTTGTTTTTACTGAAGGTTTCAGATTATGGCTACATTTCACTAAATTTTGTTTTGTATCATACTAGAAAACTTGGCTGGAAACAGTAGAATCTCAGTGTTTCTAAAATATATGTTTCAGCCTATGTTTGGCCTATTTTTCAGCATTATATCATTATCCAAACAAACATACAAACCAACCAACCAAACGAAACTACTATTATGCAACAGGTCTGTTGAATTCCTCCTCCCACTCCTTGGGGTATTATGGGCCATTTTGCATGGACTATAGACTTTGGTTTTGGTCGCAATTTTGGGGTATTTTTGACCATTTTTCATGGACTATTATATAGCCTTTGCTTTTAATTTAATTTTGACCATTTTGCATGGACTATAGCCTGCGTTGCCGGCGGTCTGCGGTTTTAGGCGAGTGAGAGAGGGAAGGACCGCCTGCACGATTACATTGGGTTTTTGAGTTGTCCGTTCACCAGTGAACGGGAATTGTTGATTGGCTAAAATGGTGTCAATCAAAAATAAGCTGTCATAGAATGTAACGCATTATAAATCTGTCAAAAGATGGCGAACGACTTATTGATAAATACAAACATAGTTAGTACCAACTATGATACAAATCACTGAAATATCTCGAAAGTTACGATTGAAAGATTACTCTTAAGATCGAACAGCAACAGGCGATCTAATATTTACTGAATGGTAGAAGATGTCCTAGGCGTTTTACCGACTGGTTTTAGTAAAAGTATGATTTTCACTGTAGTTGGTTTATTTTATACAATCTACGCGAACAGAAAGCATCATCATAATTTCACTGCTAACCAGCTATCTGAATTGCAATCCATTGAATGTACTTCTGCAGAATTAAAATAATTTATAAACGCCTCGGCAGAACAGGTTTTAGAACCTCGATTTCTGGAGGCTGTCAAGGACGGAAATATCAATGTCTCAGCTATTGTAGTCGATTACTGTCAACTGTGTTATTTTACTATCAAGAAATTCTTTAACGTCCAGTTGAGATAATGCGCTATCATTGTCGGCTGGACTATCAACATAACATTCAGCTAGTGATTTCTTTGCTGACGATCGCTTTACGTTTTTTCTTGTTGCTATCTTGCTTGAATCGAGGTGGTGAATTTCCGTTAGTGACGTTTGGAACATTTTTTGTTTACTACATCATTTCATTTGTTGACAGTTCGCAGCCAACGTTTCTTGCGAGCCTTACGCGGGTTTGACAACATTCAAAGGACATTTGCAAAATCTACGAAAGTCGTTTTTCTTCTGTGGATTAGGTTTTTCCCCAGGTTTAGCAGCTTTTTTTTGCCGTTTCTACATTTTTGTAACACGTTAAAGTGATAGCTAAGAACTACCATGTTTTGATCGTCACGCGTCGATAATGCTCTCAAATTACGCTCGTATTTCATTGGTTTAAAAAAGGACGGTCCATCGCGGCTCGTTCCCTAATCCACAGAAGAAAAACGACTTTCGTAGATTTTGCAAATGTCCTTTGAATGTTGTCAAACCCGCGTAAGGCTCGCAAGAAACGTTGGCTGCGAACTGTCAACAAATGAAATGATGTAGTAAACAAAAAATGTTCCAAACGTCACTAACGGAAATTCACCACCTCGATTCAAGCAAGATAGCAACAAGAAAAAACGTAAAGCGATCGTCAGCAAAGAAATCACTAGCTGAATGTTATGTTGATAGTCCAGCCGACAATGATAGCGCATTATCTCAACTGGACGTTAAAGAATTTCTTGATAGTAAAATAACACAGTTGACAGTAATCGACTACAATAGCTGAGACATTGATATTTCCGTCCTTGACAGCCTCCAGAAATCGAGGTTCTAAAACCTGTTCTGCCGAGGCGTTTATAAATTATTTTAATTCTGCAGAAGTACATTCAATGGATTGCAATTCAGATAGCTGGTTAGCAGTGAAATTATGATGATGCTTTCTGTTCGCGTAGATTGTATAAAATAAACCAAGTACAGTGAAAATCATACTTTTACTAAAACCAGTCGGTAAAACTCCTAGGACATCTTCTACCATTCAGTAAATATTAGATCGCCTGTTGCTGTTCGATCTTAAGAGTAATCTTTCAATCGTAACTTTCGAGATATTTCAGTGATTTGTATCATAGTTGGTACTACCTATGTTTGTATTTATCAATAAGTCGTTCGCCATCTTTTGACAGATTTATAATGCGTTACATTCTATGACAGCTTATTTTTGATTGACACCATTTTAGCCAATCAACAATTCCCGTTCACTGGTGAACGGACAACTCAAAAACCCAATGTAATCGTGCAGGCGGTCCTTCCCTCTCTCTCTCGCCTAAAACCGCAGACCGCCGGCAACGCAGGCTACATGGACTATAGCCTTTGGTGTTGGTCAATTTTTCCGCTTTTTTGACGAAATTGCATGGGCTATAGTTTTTACTCTTGGTGGATTGCGCACATGCGCATTGCGCTCATCGGTATAAATTAGTTTGGGATAAGCTATTAATGTTAACAGATGTACACAGGCATGCAACTATACTCTGAACACGTAATATATTCTTTTAATTATTGTTTGCATTAGTAAATTCAATATTCTAAAAAGTATTTTTTCGTTTTAAAACTTGACATATTTTAATTTATTAAAACATAGTAGTTACTCTGGTTGTCTTAATTGCAGTTCCTAATATCAAGATATGTCATCAAGATGATCAGCTCTGTTCGACGCATTCGCATCTAAGAAGTCTTGCTGCTTTACATCTTTAACTTCGTCTGTGTTCTGCGTGGACTGTGAAAAGTTAAACACACAACGTATTAGTTTTATTTAACTTGTCTTGAAATTGTGCTATACCATTATAAAGCAAGATGATCTAAGAGAACCTGTCCCCATACTGGGCTTTGCACACAACATCAGCCCCGTTAATTCAATTCATTGTCGTCGAGTAATTTTGAGAACGGAACGTGATTTAGAGATCGAGGAAATAGACGAATTTTGTGTTGGCGTCGAAAACAAAAAAGGAAGAGCTCTTCAAATTTGCAACTTAACAATGCTGGATATATTCAACATGTTCCCCAGTCCTCTTTCTCTTAAGAATAAGGTTTTAGCAGGATTGGTAACAGTTGAAAATTAGCCTGGTTTCTAAAAATAGCACTAGCGAGGTTCTGATGGTGTCCGGGGATAGGTTCTCTTAGCTCATTTTCTCTTGTGAAGTGTGTGTTTCAAATGTTACATGTGCCAAATTGGCGTAAATGATATTGATATACTACATTTCACAACTATTTTTCTTTTTCTCGGATTAAAACTCGTCTATAGCAATTTCACATCTATATACAGCGGATCTATGAACAAAGTTTCCATGAAATAACAGCCAATCAACAGCAAGCACGCGAGTCTCTTACGTTGGCTTGAACAACACAACATATCAAATATTGACACCTTATTTTTCTTATGCGCGCTTTTCCACAGATGGATAAACGTAAAGAACAAAAGTGAAAAAGAAGAGAAAAAGGTAGAGCAAGGCTATTTTCAGTGTTGCGAGATTGGATATAATCTTATAAAACCCGCTTTAGTGTCAACCTTCGTTACAACGGAGTCTAATACAATCTAGTCTAGAGTAAAACTGAAATCGTATAAGACACAAATCCATGTCAGCATTATCCTACTGTTTACCGAAGTATAAGTAATAAATTCACTTTAGTCATTAATTCTAAATGGAAAACAACTGTTAACCCATTTAACCCATATTCGACTACAAGTATGTCCAATAGTTTATACCTTTCTGCTGATTGTACCTCTTTTACCCCAGTTAATGCCTGGAAAGGATGCTTCTGTTGGATGAGTTTGGGTTAGTAGGCCTACAATCATCACCACCATCACCACAATCAGGACTTGCTTGGATGTCATATTGGTAAACGATGGTCACTGCGCACAGTTCTAGTTCTTGGCTTGCGTTGTTTGTGCAGTTTGGCTAGTCTTTGTGGGTTTATATAGATATTTATCAATCACAAAACTCAACAGCTGACACTAAAGGAAAAGGCGGTCCATTTCCAATGTGACGTAGATGTGATGGAGTGAGTTTCTAAATCGGTCAAGCAGGAAACGCTCCATGCACACCCATTTGAACTAAAGAATTAACAAAAGCATTGGATACTAATTGAGACCACTTACAGAAAACATCACCGATTAAGCCAGAGTAATATCCATACTTTTATATTAGATTATTTTACTTGTTTTCTATCAATTTGTCTCCCACTTACAGCATGGCTCAAAGGAATAATGTATAATTTCCCCATTCATTGCTTTTTTGAAAGCTCAGTAAGACCAATAGCAGTCATACCGCTTAATATTCGAATATAATCATCTATATATTCCAATACAGTGTCAAAGAATATGATATAAATCTAAAAAAGCTCATAGTGCATTCAAGGCGAAAATGTTGAAAACTTGAAGTGAAAACTTGCACAGCTGGATTGTAACAAAGATAACGTGTCATTTCACGACGCACACAATAGGATTGTATCACAAAAATAGCTCATCCTGGCTCCCGACATGCATACGACGATAAATGCATATGAAAAGGGGAGACTTTATCATTATTATCATCTTAATTTCCTATCCATTAAAGAGTTTCAGGGGAACATTGAATTTGATTAAGTTTTTTTTACTAGAGATGTTCTCTTCATTCAGTCATCAACATTCGTCGTAAATCTGTAAAGCATTTCATGTTATGGAATTTATTTCAAATATTTTCCAGATAGATTGAAAGCTAACTTAGAATCTATTAACTGGATAAAACTTCCTTAAGATAAACTAGACAATAAAAGAAACTACGGCAATTTTTGATTGATGAAAGCTGTTGATTATCAAGATAAAGTTGACTGCCATGATATGTAAGTTCTAAAAGCTCACATTGTTCATTACTAATGCTTATACATGTTGTTTTTGCTTGTTGACTGAAAACTATGATACATTTAAATATTTCAGTTTATAAAAAACAAAACAAAATAACAGCTGTAATTTTAGACAAATTCATTTCTTTCTAATACGTAATGTCTGGCCATTACACGCACCGGCAATCAGGATGTTTTGCGGCCAACCTAACCAGTTATTTTTCAAAAATCAGAAATTAAAACCTAAAATTATAGAATCATGTGTCAAAAAATGAAAAAAATGGCAATTTTACTCAAATTCCGGATTTGTTTTACTTCATGCCAAAATTGGCTGTTTCATGGCTTTTCTGATTTCTGTTTTCTGATATCCAGAATTGAGAATTGACGTTTTTGTATTTCTGCATTACGAAAATCAGAAATCGTAGATGAAAAAAAAAGGTTTCTAAACGGTTTTCGATGGATGCCTGTAAAGATTAAAACTCAAGATCGAGTCATTGGATTCCTGCCCCCATAAAAACAGAAATCACTTTTTTTAACACATCGCGCTCCAGTGCGCTCTACCCATGGAGGGGTACCTGGGGCTTTCGTGAAACTTCCGGTCACCGGGCTCATGTACAGTCCTTTCCCTCCCCTTCCCTTGCTTCACCACAGGATATGGAGGGGAGATATGGACAAAAATGCAAAGAAATATTTAGCACTGATAAATGAGTCGTGCTTTGATGCAATTGATATCAAGTCTTTGCACATAAAATATCGTACCTCACTAACATAACATAACATATTTTATTTGCTCTTCATATAATATTAACAGCTTACATTGGATAATTTTTGAAAAAACGTTACAATTTATCAATACTTTTTGAAATTTGTTTGATAAGAGCCTGAGGGCTAAATTAAATTATATCACACTATTCGCAATATGCCGACTGTATGCTCATGCGATATGTCGTAATAATGCGATACGTCGTAAATAATTCAAAATATTGTAAATAATACAATATATGTCGTAAATCATGCGTTTTTTTCAAAAATTCTCCAATGTAAGCTGTTAATATCATATGAAGAGCAAACAAAAATATGTTATGTTATGTTAGTGAGGTACGGTATTTTACGTGCAAAGACTTGATATCAACAACAGCACGATGTGGTGAGATCATGTGGTGAGGTAGGGGAAGGGGAGGGAAAGGACTGTACATCAGCCCGGTGACTGGAAGTTTCAAGAGAGCCCCATGTACCTCTCCATGAGTAGAGCGCACTGGAGCGCGATGTGTTAAAAAAGTGATTTCTGTTAGTTATGGAGGCAGGAATCCAATGACTCGATCATGAGTTTTTATCTTTACAGTCATCCATCGAAAACCGTTTAGAAACCTTTTTTTAATTTACGTTTTTAATCTTTTCGTAATGTAGAAATACAAAAACGTCAATTCTCAATTCTGGATATCAGAAAACAGAAATCAGAAAAGCCATGAAACAGCCAATTTTGGCATGAAGTAAGACAAATCCAGCATTTTAGTAAAAATTGCCATTTTTTTCATTTTTGGCACATATTTCTATAAATTTAGGTTTTAATTTCTGATTTTTGAATAACAAAAAATAACTGGTTAGGTTGGCCGCAAAACATCCTGATTACCGGCGTATCTTGACAAAAATCAATCACACCATTTTGAAACTTTAAATCTCCGATCTCAATTCCTCTAAAAAAACCATGAAGACTTGAATAGGTAAATTCAAAAATTGTTTTTTTTTCATCAATAGTACACGTGTTTTATTTCTTTAAGAAGAATGAATCTGGCAATAGGGAAAAAGTTACTTAAGCTCCTTGGCGGATAGAAGTCACCTGCAGTTCCAGGAAGTTGATGAGACTCCCGTCTTACCCCTCCCCCTCTGAAGCGTGGACATATAATACAAAATACACTGTATAACAAAAAAGCTGTAAAATATATAGATTAATTTTATATCGTAAAGGAATAAATGTAAAACTGACGTTTCGGACGTTAGTCCTTTGTCGGAGTAATATGAGACACCTAAACGGAGAAAGGGCCATTGATACACTTCATATCGAAATCGGTACCTCGCACAAGGAAGACATACTAGTTGCAACAAGTCTTCTAAAATATGGTTTTGTTTTTACTGAAGGTTTCAGATTATGGCTACATTTATACTAAATTTTGTTTTGTATCATACTAGAACAGGGGCGGCGGAACAGTAACAGCCATGGGGGGGCACTATAATCAACCACCCCTCCCCTCCTCATCCCCCACCTCAAAAGCTGTGTAAACTCATGCATTAATGTCTTTTAACCAATATTTTGTGGGGGGGCCGAGCACCCCAAAAATATTTTGTGGGGGGGCCCGTGCCCCCCCGGCCCCCCCGGTTCCGCCGCCCCTGTAGAAAACTTGGCTGGAAACAGTAGAATCTCAGTGTTTCTAAAATATATGTTTCAACCTATGTTTGGCCTATTTTTCAGCAGTATATCATTATCCAAACAAACATACAAACCAACCAACCAAACGAAACTACTATTATGCAACAGGTCTGTTGAATTCCTCCTCCCACTCCTTGCGGTATTTTTGTGCGGAAAGTGACATTAGGGCTATTCGATGAGCGGCATATCGAGGACAGTGTAATAAGTAATGACAGACAGATTCCACAGAACCATCATTGCATTCACAAAGCGGAGATGGTTTGCAGGTGATCTTATACAGATATGAATTTAAGCCAGACTGGTTAAGACGCAGACGTTTTACTGAAAACGTCATTGATTCACATTTACTGATGTTCATTTTCATAGACCACTTATCACACCATTGACTTATAACTTTCAGATCATTGTTCAGTACATGAGAAGATTGCGAAGGGTCGTCGGTAATGTCAAATAACGAAGTATCGTCAGCGTATAGAAAACACTGCGATTGTACATCTACACATATGTCATTTATATAGATCAAAAATAACAAGGGCCCGAGAACAGACCCTTGCGGAACCCCTGCAGATATTTTTGACCAGTTAGAACATTGACCTTCGATTACAACACGCTGCTGTCTTTCTGAAAGATAACTGTGCAACCAACTTAACAACGGATCTTTGATGCCTATGTGTTGCAGTTTAAAAATAAGGCCTTCATGCCAAACTCTATCAAACGCTTTGCTTAGGTCTAGGAAAACCATTCTAACCTCTTTACCTTTTTCTAATGCCTCGAAAATACAATGAATGATCAGGGTCAGTTGGTAGACTGTACTATCGCCTGGTCTAAAGCCGGACTGATGGACATTAAAAAAATTAATATTTTCCAGAAACTTGTAAAGTCTTATAAACACTACTTTCTCAATGATTTTAGATAATGAATCAAGTAGCGAGACTGGTCGATAGTTCTCTTTCAGTTGACGATCTCCCTTTTTGAATATCGGAATTACATTGGCCTTTTTCCACTCGCTGATAAATTCGCCACGACTAAGACTGATATTGCATAGAACAGAAAAAGATTTAGCAATGCCCTCACAACACATTTTGATTATTTTGTTACTAAAATTATCATGTCCACATGCTTTGGATGTATCTACTTTCAGCATCAAATTTAGAATTTCAGTATCGGTCGTCGCTATATTGGATAAAGATAGAGACGGGGATCGAGTAACCGGTGTAAAAAAGGCCAAGTCTTGATCAGAAACCTCAATCCTACCCTGGTTTATAAAAAAGTCGTTAAACAAACTGGCTTTTTCACATGAGTCCGTGACGATTTCAGCCCCTACTCGGAGATTTGGGATTGAAGTGTAATTTTTTTTCTTATACATAGATTTAACACAACTCCACCATTTTTTGGGAGCAGTTGCCGAGTCTGACAATTGTTGATTCAATTTGAAGTAGAAATCATTTTTAGCCTTACGAATCAGGCGTGTGGTGTTGTTTCTTTGAGCTTTATAGCTTTCCCAAGCGATAGTTGTCTTTTGCTTATTGAACTTTTTTAATAACCTGTTACGTTTACGAATTGCTGATCGGATCTTTGAGTTGAACCATGGTTTGTCACGAGGACGAATAATTACCGTTTTATTATGTATATACTTGCAAACAATATTATACACTTGACTGAACCATTGTGAATACAAGTCATCAACATGCGAAATATTTTCAATGATTGAAATTAACTCGATCTCATTCAACTCTTTATTCAATTCTGAAATATTGACCTCAGAAAAATTCCAAATATGTCTTTTGAAGGCTCGTTGTCTAGCAAAACTAACACTGCACTTAGCAAATATGTAAGAATGGTCGCAGTTAAGTGGGGGGCTGAATGTCCCAATATCAACAAAAAAATTAGGACAATTAGTAATAACAAAATCTAAACATGATGCAGAATGTTCAGTTATACGTGTCGGTTCATTGATTAGCTGATGTAGATTATTCAAATTCAACCACTGTAGAAAACGTACGCCGAAAGCGAAGCTACTTGAAATATTGTATATATCATAATGTGCATTAAAATCTCCCATTATTACAACAAAATCCTGACTATTCATTAAAACCTTGTCTATGGAACATTGTAAATGGTCAAGAAACAAAGACGTGTCTTCAATAGAATTCTCAGGAGGTCTATAACAAACACCGCAAAGTAAATTAATTTTACGCAATTTTATCTCGACCCACAACAATTCTATACCATCGCAAGCAAGGTCGTCCCGCCTTTTAACTATCAATGAGTCTTCGACAAACAATGCCACACCCCCACCTCTTGAATTAAGACGGTCTTTTCTAATAATAGAATGATAACCATTTATACTCAAAGAATCATCGGATATCTTATCATTTAACCAGGTCTCAGAAACTGCAAAAACGCTGACTTTGTTGTCAAAGATAAATGAAGAAATTTCATCAAATTTTTCTTGAACATTAAGACTTCTTGCATTTATATGAGAAAAGACTAAGTTATGCAATAATGGTCCTGGATTCATTTCAATGTCACCGGCTAGCATAAACAATATAAAAATAGCCATGATAATGGAAAGCTGGCATATTAGCAAAGATGAAAACAAAACACAAAATACCTTGACTAATTTTAAAATAGAATTATTGAAAGAGTAATCTCAACCCCCATCTAAAGCACAGCAGTCATAATTCCGCACAGCAACGATAAAAGTATACTCAAAATTATACTTAAAACTAGAAGTATCATCAAAAACATTCATAGTACATATAGTAGGCAATATTATAGCAAGAAAATATATTATAAAGGAAAACAGTAAATATAATAAGAAATAAAGTTCATAACTTGGTAACATAAATGTATATAAGTTCTGGTAGTCTATAATGACGAGATATATTAGTAACGTCGCTGTTCGTCAAAAACATTAAAGTAGCCATATTCATTGGCTGAGTATAAATTAAACTTATGCAAATCATCGAACTGTCACATTAATGTTATTTTGTTTGTAAATTCAGTATACTTACTTTTTCTATTCCACTATTATATGTAATCAGTCCTCACCTTTCGTATGAGTTTGTAAACATCTGTTAATTTAACGTTATTTTCTTTGTAAACTCAACATATTATTATTATTATTATTATTATTTTTTTTCTTTTCAATCTTTTTGCATATCTATACTCCTATAAAATTTGTAATCAATATTTAAAGTGATCTCCCTAGATGAGTTCGTTAACGAACTCTTGGAGAGAACTTTGAGAATATATATGTTTAAATAAAAAAAAAAAAAAAAAAAAAGCAATCTAGGAGTAGGAAAAACGTTAAGCTCCTTGGCGGTTAGGAGTCACCTGCAGTTCCTGGAAGCTGATGGGACTCCCGTCTCACACCTCCCCCCTCTGAAGCGTCGACATATAATACAAAATACACTGTATAACAAAAAAGCTGCAAAATATATAGATTAATTTTATATCGTAAAGGAATAAATGTAAGACTGACGTTTCGGACGTTAGTTCTTTGTCGGAGTAATTTGAGACACCTAAACGGAGAAAGGGCCATTGATACACTTCATATCGAAATCGGTACCTCGCACAAGGAAGACATACTAGTTGCAACAAGTCTTCTAAAATATGGTTTTGTTTTTACTGAAGGTTTCAGATTATGGCTACATTTATACTAAATTTTGTTTTGTATCATACTAGAAAACTTGGCTGGAAACAGTAGAATCTCAGTGTTTCTAAAAATATATGTTTCAACCTATGTTTGGCCTATTTTTCAGCATTATATCATTATCCAAACAAACATACAAACCAACCAACCAAACGAAACTACTATTATGCAACAGGTCTGTTGAATTCCTCCTCCCACTCCTTGCGGTATTTTTGACCATTTTGCATGGACTATAGCCTTTGGTTTTGGTCGATTTTGGCGCATTTTTGACCATTTTGCATGGTCTATAGCCTTTGGTTTTGGTCGATTTTGGCGCATTTTTGACCATTTTGCATGGTCTATAGCCTTTGGTTTTGGCTGATTTTGGAGCATTTTTGACAAATTTATATGGCCTATAGCCTTTAGCTTTGGTCGATTTTGGCGCATTTTTGACCATTTTGCATGGACTATAGCCTTTGGTTTTGGTCGATTTTGGCGCATTATTGGGCATTTTGCATGGACTATAGCCTTTGGTTTTGCTCGATTTTGGCGCATTTTTGACCATTTTGCATGGTCTATAGCCTTTGGTTTTGGTCGATTTTGGCGCATTTTTGACCATTTTGCATGGTCTATAGCCTTTGGTTTTGGTCGATTTTGGCGCATTTTTGGGCATTTTGCATGAACTATAGCCTTTGGTTTTGGTCGATTTTGGCGCATTTTTCACCATTTTGCATGGTCTCTAGCCTTTGGTTTTGGTTATTTTGGAGCATTTTTGACAAATTTACATGGACTATAGCCTTTAGTTTTGGTCGATTTTGGCGCATTTTTGACCATTTTGCATGGTCTATAGCCTTTGGTTTTGGTCGATTTTGGCGCATTATTGGGCATTTTGCATGGACTATAATTTTTGGTTTTGGTCGATTTTGGCGCATTTTTGACCATTTTGCATGGACTATAGTCTTTGATTTTGGTCGATTTTGGCGCATTTTTGACCATTTTGCATGGACTATAGACTTTGGTTTTGGTCGATTTTGGCGTATTTTTGACCATTTTGCATGGACTATAGCCTTTGGTTTTAGTCGATTTTGGCGCATTTTTGGGCATTTTGCATGGACTATAGCCTTTGGTTTTGGTCGATTTTGGCGCATTTTGCATGGACTATAGCCTTTGGTTTTAGTCGATTTTGGCGCATTTTTGGGCATTTTGCATGGACTATAGCCTTTGGTTTTGGTCGATTTTGGCGCATTTTTGAACATTTTGCATGGTCTATAGCCTTTGGTTTTGGTCGATTTTGGCGCATTTTTGACCATTTTGCATGGTCTATAGACTTTGGTTTTGGTCGATTTTGGCGTATTTTTGACCATTTTGCATGGACTATAGCCTTTGGTTTTAGTCGATTTTGGCGCATTTTTGGGCATTTTGCATGGACTATAGCCTTTGGTTTTGGTCGATTTTGGCGCATTTTGCATGGACTATAGCCTTTGGTTTTAGTCGATTTTGGCGCATTTTTGGGCATTTTGCATGGACTATAGCCTTTGGTTTTGGTCGATTTTGGCGCATTTTTGAACATTTTGCATGGTCTATAGCCTTTGGTTTTGGTCGATTTTGGCGCATTTTTGACCATTTTGCATGGTCTATAGCCTTTGGTTTTGGTCGATTTTGGCGCATTTTTGGGCATTTTGCATGGACTATAGTTTTTGGTTTTGGTCGATTTTGGCGCATTTTTGACCATTTTGCATGGACTATAGACTTTGGTTTTGGTCGATTTTGGCGCATTTTTGACCATTTTGCATGGACTATAGCCTTTGGTTTTAGTCGATTTTGGCGCATTTTTGGGCATTTTGCATGGACTATAGCCTTTGGTTTTGGTCGATTTTGGCGTATTTTTGACCATTTTGCATGGTCTATAGCCTTTGGTTTTGGTCGTTTTTGGCGCATTTTTGGGCATTTTGCATGGACTATAGTTTTTGGTTTTGGTCGATTTTGGCGCATTTTGCATGGACTATAGCCTTTGGTTTTAGTCGATTTTGGCGCATGTTTGGGCATTTTGCATGGACTATAGCCTTTGGTTTTGGTCGCATTTGGGCGCATTTTTTAACATTTTGTATCTACTATAGACTGTGGTTTTGGTCGATTTTGGAGCATTTTTTGCCATTTTGCATGTACTATAGCCTTTGGTTTTGGTCGATTTTGGCGCATTTTTGACGATTTTGCATGGACTATAGCCTTTGTTGTGGTCGATTTTGGGGCTTTTTTGACGAAATTGTATGGGTGGGACTTTAGTCTTTGTCCTTGGTGGATTGCGCACATGCATGTGCATTGTGCCCTTCCCAACCTTCTCTGGTCGGGATGAATTGGTTTGGAATAAGATTTTAATGTTAACAGATGTACAAAGGCATACAACTATACTCTGAACACGTAATATATTCTTTTAAATATTCAGTCTTTACATTAGTAAATTCAATATTCTAAAAAGGAATTTTTTCGTTTTAAAACTTGACATATTTTAATTTATCAAAACATAGTAGTTAATCTGGTTGTCTTAATTGCAGTTCCTGATATCAAGATATGTCATAAAGATGATCAGCTCTGTTCGACGCATTCGCATCTAAGAAGTCTTGCTGCTTTACATATCTCAGACCTGACTTTAACTTCGTCTGTGTTGCGCGTGGACTGTAAAAAAAATTAGACACAAACGTGTAAGTGTTACTAAACTTGTTTTGAAATTGTCCTATTTTATTATGAAGCAAGAAAAAATGAGCTAAGAGAACCCATCCCATATTGGACTTTGCACACACCAGCCCCGTTAAGTCAATTCATTGTCGCCGAGTTATTTTTAGAACGGAACCGTTCACGGTGATTGGTCAGATTGAAAAGAGAGGAAATAGACGAGTTTTGCGCTGGCGTCGAAGACAAAACAAGAAGAGCTCTTCAAATTTGCAAAAGAAAAACTTAACAATGCTGGATATATTCAACATGTCCCCCAGTCCTCTTTCTCTTAAGAATAAGGGTTTAGCGGGATTGGTAACAGTTGAAAAATAGCCTGGTTTCTAAAAATATCACTATCTCTTAGCTCATTTTCTCTTGTGATGAAGTGTATGTTTCAAATGTAACATGTGCAGACTTGGCGTAAATAATGTTAATATACTACATTTCACAACTATTCTTCTTTTTCTCGGATTAAAACTCGTCTATAGCAATTTCACTTTATAATCCACGATGGATTGTTTTTTATGTGACGTCATATTGAAATAAGGTATTTCAAAGGTATTTAAATGCGTCCATGATATATACGTAAGCAGATATTATTTTACAGGACTAGATAAAGTTACAAATTTATTTCAGAACGGTGTGAATTTATCCGTCTTCGCTGTATTTTAGCTTTACGTATGTACAAACAAAAATTCCGAAGCCAAGTATATGACTTGGACCTATATAACAGCTAATCAACAGCAAGTACGCGAGGCTCTTACGTCGGCTTGAACAACACTATATCAAAACAATTGTTTTTCAAATATTGACACCTTATTTTTCTTATGCGCGCTTTTCCACAGATGTTGACTGCAATAAAATTCACACCGGTTGATGACACATTATGCTCATCGTGGTCTGGTGTTTTCTACATATTTTTGCCTAAAGTCCTCTTCGGTGCAATCCGGCACAGGGTTAATTAAAGCTTTTTTCAAACAATTTTAAACCCAATAGATTTGTCCCACAATGTCTTGATTCTCACTTATCGTCCTATATGGATAGTAGGAGTCTTTTAACTCTAACACTCCTTTAATCAATGCCCTCTTTGTGCAACTCTTTACAAACTAGGCACCAGGTGGAAAGACGTAAAGAACAAAGGTGAAGAAGAAGAGAAAAAGGTAGAGCGAGGCTATTTTCAGTGCTGCGAGATTTGATACAATTTTATAAAGCCCGCTCTAGTGTCAACCTTCGTTACCGAACGGAGGCTAATACAATCTAGTCTAGAGTAAAACTGAAATCGTATAAGACACAAATCCATGTCAGCATTATCCTTCTGTTTACCGACGTAAGTAATAAAGTTTAGTTAAAGATTCTAAATGCCAAACATCAACTGTTAACCCATTTTAACTCATATTAGGCTACAAGTATTTAAAATAGTTTACCTTTCTGCTGATTGTACCTCTTTTACCCCAGTTAATGCCTGGAAAGGATGCTTCTGTTGGATGAGTTTGGGTTAGTAGGCCTACAATCATCACCACCATCACCACAGTCAGGACTTGCTTGGATGTCATATTGGTAAACGATGGTTACTGTATACAGTTCTAGTTCTTGGCTTGCGTTGTTTGTGCAGTTTGGCTAGTCTTTGTGAGTTTATATAGATATTTATCGATCACAAAACTCAACAGCTGACGCTAAAGAAAAAGGCGGCCCATTTCCTAATTAACTACTAACTTCATTGTCCAACCAATGTGACGTAGATGTGATGGAGTTCTAAATCGGTCAAGCAGGAAAGGTTGGCGTAAAAATACTCTTAGTAAAGACTGAATTTCCTCAAGGAAACGCTCAAGAGCATTTAGCAAAGACCGATTAATTGACTACTTAGAATAAAGGACACATTTGAACTAAAGAATTAACAAACGCAGTGTATAATAATTGAGACCACTTAAAGAAAACGCCAACGATTAAAGTCAGAGTATTATTTTGCCAAGCCATATATCAAAAATAGTTATCCATACTTTTAGATTATATTGTTTTACTTGTTTTCTATCAATTTGTCTCCCACTTACAGCATCGTTCAAAGCATTAGTTTAAAATATCTACAATGTATCTATAATTTTCCCGCATCCATTGATTTTTATTTTGAGAGCTAGTAAGACCAATAGCAGTCATACCGCTTGATATTCGAATATAGTCATCTATATATTCCAATACAGTGTCAAAGAATAAGATAATCTAAAAGAGCTTATAGCGCAAGTGAAAACTTGCACTGGATTGTAAAAAAGATAACAAATGTCATTTCACGACGCACATAACACGAAACAAATTCCTCCTACAGGATTGTATCATAAAAGTAGCTTACACCTCCCAACATCCGTACAACGATAAATACACATGAAAAGGGAATATTTTATTTATAATCTTTTTTTTGTTCCTATCCGTTATAGTCTTTCAGGGGAACATTGAGTTTATTAAAGTTTTTTTAAGGTTTTTTCATTCAGTCATCAACATTCGTCGTAAATCTGTAAAGCATTTCGTGTTATTGAATTTGTTTCAAATATTTTCCAGATAGATTGAAATCTAACTTAGAATCTAGCAACTGGATAAAACTTACTTATTCTAATAGACAATAAGAGAATACACGACAATTTTTGATTGATGAAAGCTTTTGATTATCAAGGTAAAGTTGACTGCCACGATAAGTGAGTTCTAAAAGCTCTCATTGTTCATTACTAATGCTTATATATTTTGTTTTTGCTTGTTGACTGAAAACTATGATAAATTTAAACATTTCAGTTCATAAAAACACAGAAATAACAGCTGTAATTTTAGACAAATTCATTTGTTGCTAATACGCAATGTCTGGTCATTGCACGCAAACGTACATTGACAAAAATCAATGACATACCATTTTGAAACTCAATTACCAATCTAAACTCCTCTCCAAGAAAAACTGAAAACTTGAATATGTAACTTCAAAAATTGTTTTGTTCAAAGTATACGCGATTATTTCTTCAAGAAGAAGGAATCTGGGAATACGGAAAACGTTACTAAGTTCCTTTGCGGATACAAGTCATCTGCAGTTCCGAGAAGCTGATGGGACTCCCGTCTCACCCCTTCCCCATCTGAAGCGTCGACATATAATTTACAAAATAGGTTGTATAACAAAAAAGTTAGTCCTTCGTCGTAGTAATATTAACCTACTTGTTGCAACAAGTGTTCCCAAATCTCGCTTTGTTTTTTTTTCTGAAGGTTTCAGATTATGGCTACATCTATACTAAATTTTGTTTTGTATCATATTAGACAACTTGGCTGGAAACAGTAGAATATGTTTCTAAAAGTATATGGTTCAACAATGTTTGGCCTATTTTTTAGCATTATATCATTATACAAACAAACAAACAAACAAACAAACAAACAAACAAACAAACAAACAAACAAACAAACAAACAAACAAACAAACAAACAAACAAACAAACAAACAAACAAACAAACAAACAAACAAACAAACAAACAAACAAACAAACAAACAAACAAACAAACAAACAAACAAACAAACAACCAAACAACCAAACAACCAAACAAACAAACAAATTATACAAACAAACAAATTATACAAACAACTAAGTTACACAGGCGATCGGATCAGTGAATGATCAAACGAATGAATAAAACATTAGCTAAAACATTTGCAATAACATAAGAAATATATAATATTTTGAAGATAGCAACCATCGAAGAATGACTGATTCGATTGAAAGAGCACAAGGCAATTGAAAACAAACAAGATCTAAATAATTGAATAACCCATCATTGTACTTCTCAGTCAAATGCTTATTCAGAATGCGATTAAAAGGGCTAAGTCACACTAAAAACTCTTATGTGCTCAGTTTTACCTGCCAATCATGATCACCGTGACAACTTACTTCAATAATCTACCACTTACCATGTGCTTTTTCCTGCCGGCTTGGAAATGAGATATTTTAACAACCATTATCATCCAATACGGAAGATTTTTATCCAGCAATTTCTGACGCTTGTATAAATGGAATATTTCGATATCGTAATTACTCTTTTTGCAGTTTTTTCCATTAAGTACATTTAATAGCACTAATTGAAAACAAAACAACAGAATGCATGAAATAGCATTATTAGTGATATTTATGCTGCACACCTTAAAATATGAAATTATGTTAACGCTAAATCGGTATCGTCCGACCACGTGAAATATATCACGAAATTCCTATTATGCAACAGGTATGGGGAATCATTCCTCATAACATAATGGTATGACTAGTCGGGCCAGTGGTGGATCGGGGGGGGGGGGGGGGGTGCAGAGGGTGCGCACCCCCTCCTGAAAGGATTTTGAGCCCTTGTTTTATCTAATGTTTTTCCAAAATAACCTGAGTACTTCGTGTTTAATTACTGGGTATTGCACTCCCTCTTGAAGATGATGCACTCCCTTCTGGAAACATTCCTGGATCCGCGCTTGCGGGCAGCGAGACTGCTCAGACCTAATACACATCGTTCCTAGAGAAAAATTAGTACTTCGTACTAATTTTTTATTTTGAATTGAAGGGCGTGGCAATGCATCTTTCCAACTCAAAAGCACAAAATTCAACATTATGCATATTTTCCATGATTAAAATAAATGCATTCTACGGAAAACTTTCATAACTCTAAAACTTGTCTTCGTCTGTTGAGCCAATCAACAATGAGCTTCACGAAGCTTCGTAATGACCCAAAAATTAGTCATATTTTCCCTTTTTCCGGATTGCTTTATTTGTCATCATGAGACCAAAACTGCAATAAGATCCATCTAGAAATTTTTTAGTTCAAAAATTTGAAATTCTACCACATGGTAACTATTGCCATTCCCAAAATGCACAAAAGCCGATTGAGTTTTAAGATGCGATAAAAAGTATAGCTAATAATATAATAAATATAATAATATAGATACAGTTGATCTCATTTACTTTGTTCAAGAAAAAAAGAAGGTTACAAGTTCACAAATCATATTTTCACGTGAAGTGATTGTATTCCGTAATTAGGGCTTTTGTTTTATCAAGTCGTAAACTTCTAATCTTCTTTTCTTTTTGAACAACGTTAATGGCATCGACTGTATAGGATATTTTTTATCCTTGAATTAGAAGTTATTCCATCATAAGTATTTCTTTGATTTCTGGGGCATAAACTCGTGGTTTCAGTCCTTGGTCCATTTTTAGTGTTCTTCGATCTATTCTTCCGTCTGTCTTATTTCATCGATAAAACCATGGAAATATATCATTTATTGTTTAAATAATCATCTTAAATTGTTTTGATATTGTATCATTAGTATATCCTAACTGACAGTCTTTAATTTCCCATTGCTTTTGTTGGTTTCTTGGTATTAATGTGTCCTTTATTCTAAGTAGTCAATTAATCGGTCTTTGCTAAGTATTTTTGCGCGCTTCCTTTCGGAAATTCAGTCTTTACTAAGAGTATTTTTACGCCAGTCTTTCCTGCTTGACCGATTTAGAAACTCAGTCCATCACATCTACGTCACATTGGTTGGACAATAAAGTTTGTGGTTAATTAGGAAATGGGACGCCTTTTGCTAATGCGTAGCTGTTTAGTTTAATAGACGAGACATATATCTATATAAACCCACCAACACTAGCCAAACTGCACAAACAACGCAAGGCAAGAACTAGAACTGTACGCAGTAACCATCGTTTACCAATATGACATCCAAGCAAGTCCTGACTGTGGTGATGGTGGTGATGATTGTAGGCCTACTAACTCAAACACATCCAACAGAAGCATCCTTTCCTGCTATCAACTGGGGTAAAAGAGGTGCTTCTTTGGGAACCAAAAGCGAGGTAAGAAACACCCTATGTACAACGTTAGACCATGCTGTATATGAATATAAATATAAAAAAGTAATAATATATACGTAAACGGTATAGATGCAAAAATGACCCAAGGGTAGAGTGCAAACAATAAATCCTTGAAACACTTATCACTAAATAGTACAAAATGAGGCCAATTCAACAAAGGAAAACAACAGAATTTGCATAAAATTGCACTATAATTTAGTATTACTAAAGTTTCACTAATTAATTATTTGAACTCTATCAGTTAGACAACTTTCTAGTGCTAGAACGATCTTTGAAAAAACTTGCGACGTCAAGTTTTTTTTTCATGTTAAAGACCATTTTTAGCACGCATTCTTCCTACATCTTCTTATAAAAAGTCCGGCTAACCAGTCCCTCATTTTGTTGAACCCATCTCAATCACCGTACCCACACAATAACCTGTAGTCATCAGCGAGACGTGAAAAACGACTGAGGACGTTGGACATACACGACCATCCCCCGGGGACCAGCTTAGACTAAGACTATACTATACACGTCCAGCATACCGACTAAGACATTTCGAACAACTTATGGTCTTAAATGAGCCAAGAACGTAAAATGTGCTGAAATATTTTACTTAGTTTCGAACTACTATAGATGGCTTCTGTTTCTCCGGGTAACACATTTTAGCAGTCTATTAAAGTGCAAACAGTAAATGTGTGCAACTAAAATACCAATAAATAGTGGTATTTTATGCTTATTCCACTGTTTTCTTTTGTTTAAGTAGTACTATTTACTGCTATATAGCGAGAACTATTATACACTTTTAGTGTTTGCACTCTATCTCACTCTACGTTTGGAAAATGCCTAGTTGAATTTGACTGACTAATAGTACCTAAATAGTCATGCGTGCATCTCGAGATTAAATGAAGTACTCCGGTACAAGGCCTCTGGTCTCGACCATTACCCTATCGGGGACTTTCCCAATATACTATTAAATTATCATACTATTTATGCAAAGTTTTTTCTGGATAAAGCTGAATTGTATTTTTTAATTAGAGTTCAATTCTACTAGATTGAAATTCTACTATCTAATTTAAATATTCTTATCTTGTTTTAAACTTCATTTATCCATTAATTCTTGGATCCATCAATTTACGCATGCTTGTCTATTTTGTTGCTGTTGCAGTTTGTTAGAGACGTTCAAAACAGATTCATCTGCCAAGAAGCGAAGAAAATCAATTGTGATAAACTAAGCAGCCAAGGAGAAGAAAAATAAACCGCCTGAAGAGAACGAAAGGATATTTATTTTTTATCTTTAAATCGTTGATGCCTGAGTCACATTATTATTACTTTACGTCTGAAAACAAACAAAAAAGACGCTAAATAATGAAGTTGTTTTACGAAAACATCTGTTATCAAGAAAGCTAACGAAGGTCATATAAAGGAAAAACATTTACTAACTCAATAGACAATATATCTTCTTAAATACGTTAACGAAGTGTTGCTTGATATAGTAGATGAAGGTTTTGTTGTAATATACCGCCGCATCGCTAACACATCCTCTACACTACAGATAATTGATCATTCTCTAGTACAATCCACACACTAAAGCGGATGAATGAAAGGAAGTTGATATATAGTATATATTCTAAATATTCGTAGTGAAGTGTATTATAAAGGAAGTTAAATATTGTTAAGAAGAGATTGAATACAAGTTTAGTGATTAGCATTTTGAAGGATGTTTAGTAAGATACGCATGTCTGAATATAATAATAAAATTGAAAAACTAGATTATTGTCGTTTGTATCAAATTTTATCACAATTCCCGAAGGCTATAGCTTTATTTCTCCGAGATTACTACAAAACACAGTAGAAAAAGGAAAAAAAGCAATATCACTTGTGTCTTCAAAATGGAATAAGTATAGAGACACTTTAAAATTCTGAATGAAAAAGAAATCCTTGCAAAACGCAGATAAATTTGAAATAGTCACACAAAGAAAATGATCAACACCTAGAAAATATGGAGTAAAAAAAAAGAAAAAAAACACCACACTATGCCAAAAGTTACTCGTTAAACACTAGAATTAGCATAAAATTGTCTAGTCGGATTCATGCGTTTTAGTTTGGACAGAAGGCGTAACGGGATAAATAAAGTTGCATTTTCAAATTTATCCGGGTTGATGTGGACGTGTAGCCTGAGTAACAAGAAAAAAATTACGAAAAAAAAATGCGCGTGTGTATGCGAAAAAACCTACATTGGAACCCAGTCCCCCTCAAAATACGACGGTCGTGCAAGAAGACTAGAAACTAGTCTGATAAACAGTGATCAAAACAAACAACATCGAATACAAAAACCTTGAATATACTACCCCAAAACACGTTAAAATTGTGACCTACAAACTCCCAGCTCGACCTAAATAATAAACATATAATTAGAGCGAAGAAAATGGCTTCAAATCTGTCTACAGTGATTCGAGCAATGGACGAATTTGCAGCAAATACTGGCCTTTCCTCGCCTGTAAAATCCAGACGATACTTGTGGACTGACGCATTTGCCGTGTGCAACTTTCTAGGATTGCAAAAATACACACAAGATGAGCGCTTTGGACGCTTAGCTCTTGATCTTGTCAACAGTGTGCATGAAATACTTGGAAAATATCGACCAGATGATGACAGCAAGGTAAAATGTTCGCCTAAAATTTTGGATTAAATCATGTAAAGTACAACTTTTTTACCAAATATTTCCATTGAATTAGTATAAACTATGCTAGAGCGTTTTCTACTTTTCAATATTCTAATGGAAGAGATGTCTAATATTTAGCTCGCAGTTCGTTGTAACAACAGACAACCTAAGACACACAGTCTTTTTCAACTATCAGGTTTCATCTCTATGACTTACATGTGTTCAAGAACTTCACTGAGCTTACATATTGTAACAAAGCTCTTTTCTTTGTCTTTCTTATTTAAACACCAAGGCAGATGATTCGAATGTCTTCTTAGAAACTATGGCTACAATACGGTCCTGTTTCCTACTCATGATGACGCAAAACGACTCCATTTGATTTGTGTACACACATCAACCACACTGGATTCACATGCTCTCACACTAGGGGTACATCGGTCACTACAATATTCACTTTACTTCAAATAGGGTTGGATAAGTGGCCTCAGTGAACAAGAAGGTAAACTACATCCCACATCAGGAGGCCTTCGCATTGGTAAGAAACTACCAGAGCGTAAGCCCAGTGACCCTTACGATGATGACCTGGAATGGGATAGGGATGGGCAGTATTACCACTACATCACAAAATGGATGCATGCTTTAAACTGCATAACAAGATCTACTGGCGATGCAAAGTTTAATTCACTAGCAGCAGAGATGGTGAAAGGGACGCATGACAACTTTACATATGGTTCTGGCTCTGGTGGCAAGAGGATGTATTGGAAAATGAGCATTGACTTGAGTCGACCACAAGTACGCAGTATGGGTCATCACGATCCACTAGATGGGTAAGAAATTAGAGTATACAAGGATATTTATTAGGGAGGGTAGGGGTTAGTGGTGGGGGTATCTAAGCTATTCTATTTTATTTAGACTAAAATGGAAATGACCAATAGAGTGCAAACAGTAAATGTGTGCAGCAATTGTCACTATTTAGTAGTAAGTGGCACTAATTAAACAGAAGAAAACAAAAGTATTAGCATAAAATAGCACTATTTAGGGTCCCTATTTAGTGTTATTTATGTTGCACACTTTTTGTATGCACTCTAATGGATGTTACGAACTTGTCATCAAACTGATCCATGAATTCAAAAATGTTTACAAATTTTAAAGGTGATCAACGGCAAAATTATTGTATGAGTTTTATCTACTAGAATCATTTCAAAGACTAACTTGTACTATCTGCAAATGTGTTGTTGTGACTGACTTGTAAATATAAGATGATTTTAACATCATCCTTGTAATAAATGAAATTCAAATGGAATTCATTTATTACAGTGACAAAACTTGAACCATAAACACTTTTCTTTCATTTACTAGCTGTTTATTTTCTGACTAGCTAGTTTCTACTACTTCAAATTTAAAAAAAAAGAAGGACTGGCCTCAAATACACCGAGTTGTCAAAATGAAAATATTTTCAAATTGATTCCCTCAAAGGATGCAAGTGTACATGGTTCAACTGTGCTCTCTGTAAAAATAGTTATGGTTATCGTCAATAGGTACATTACTTATCTTCAAATTCAACACTCACTCTCACCTCAAGATAAAGAACAACTGAGCCTAGAAAAACAAATAGCCGACATGCTGACCATCTGTAAAGGAAAGGACTGGACCACTACTGATCCCCTTGGCCTTGGAGGATTACTGTGCGATGTATATCGGGTTTACATGCTAATGAGGGATGGGACTTGTTTTCCTGATGGCGGGAAACTACTGGGTAATATCCTTGAGGCTTCAGATAAGGGTCTTGATGCTTATGTTCACAATAGGTAAACATCTGTATAATTGCATTGAAAAAAAGAGATTAATAAACAGACAGAAAAACAAAAGAACAAAGCAAGCAAGCAGACAAGCAAAACAAAGAAAATTCCTATAGTTCGCTCAAGTACATTATAACAACTTATTGCCTTGACGGGTCCAGGCTCAATCGACCCACAATTTATTTAATAACAGTATTCAATGCCACCTTGACAGTAAGAAAAATTAAATTAAATTTTAAATTTTCTGTAGAGTTTCCACAATAACACTCTAAAAGAGCTCGGACCACACTGGTCTTACAATGTTCTGACAGCTCCATATAAACAACTCATTAGCATACTGGCTCCCAGTCCTCTCGCTCACATAGGAAAACATTTCTCTCTCCATTCCAACTCACAAGCTCATTGTTCATTACAAGAGAAATGGACTAAACAATGAAAATAAAAAAAATAAATAAATAAACTGTCAGAAAAATAAACAAACACTTCGAAAGGCAAATTTAAACAAATAAACAATTACTAGATAAACAAACTTCATGAAACAAACTGTCAAAACAATTCCTGCATCACTAAAAATGTCAAACAAATAAAAAATAAAGCAAGCATACAAATCGATAAATGAACATGCAAAACAGGTATATCTTAAACTACCTACATTATTTCTGTTGATGTCCTACAATATCAAATGAAATAGAAGTTTCTTCTTTGTTAAATTCTTAGATATTCCAACCAACTTACAAAGCCAGCAGACCATCGCCTGGCATTCAGAGAGCTAGGACTATCAATAGGACTACAAGCAATACAGAAAATCCAGGAAAGTCTTCCAGAGAACCAACACATCATTGAACAATGCAAAGACCTCCCTAAATATCTGGAAAGACTACAAAAGTATTCTCCTATAGTCAAAGAAATTAATAATTTCTGGAGCAATCCAGCCAATCAGAAAGCTCGCTCCTGGAAAAGCCACCTGGATATTAATATGGTAATGTGGGCCACGAGTCTAATGCCTGATGGTTTTCTGTGTGTCTAAATACAATTATTAGACATTTCCTGGACAACACTGCCTGGACACTAAGAATATAATTATGGTAATGTGGACTAAAAGTCTAATGACAGATGAGTTTCTGTGTGTTTTATTGAAACTACAGTAAACATTTTCTGGAAAAAAAAACTTCCTGGACATTTTGAAATATGGTGATGGACATAAGATGTTGGCTACTTGTCCAAATATATTCTTTCTGAAAGATATTGAAAAGAGGTTGGAAAAGATAACAAAGAAAAAGAAAATGTATATCAAACAAACTAAAAAACACAACAGACTTATAATAGAAGTTATAAATATTATTTAGCATTTCAAAACATTGAAATATTATTAAAAGACAGACAATAAATTTAGTACAACTGAATGCAGTATAAAAGAAATGCTCAAAGTATAAAAAATACTAACAGCTTTGTAGTTCTATATTTATATATTTTATTTGGTTAGTAAACATTTTTTTTCTAACAATATTATTAATTATTTGAGAATAAACTATCATCTTAAATTATCATTGTTTCTTGTGGCTGTTTTTTAGCTTTCAGTTTTATTTATACAACTCAGAGACCATTCTATTTTCTGTACAATTAATATTCCTCATAAAACTCTCTTGGATTCAGAGACAGATGTGTAGGAGATAAGTGTAATTTGGTGTGTTTTCTATACGTATACCTTTGAGTGAGTATAATTGAAAATAATGTCATTGCTTAATATATGCTACAAAATGATACCTAAGGATCAAGGCTTAACATGATCCTTTCACCACCATATAAATGGTTATTGCATTTGAAGCATATTATTTGATGTAGGATTTTGCTAAAACCATGTTTTTTTTTACACTTTGCCATCTATTACGTGGTACTACCTGATTTGATTATAAGAGTGACTTGAATGCTTCAGATAGATTAGTTGCGAGTGAATAGTCTGTAGAGTCTGCTGGGATCAATGTTATTGCAGTACTTAGAAGATCATGTGTTTGCTGTGTTGAGGCATTACGACAGGTTAGCTTTGCTGGATCCTACAAAACAAAAAGCAAAAGAAGTATGTTTTCAGATCCCTTAGGTTTTGAAATTATTTTATCTATGCCTATGTCTTTAAAGTTCTGATAATTATAGCGGAGCTCCGCGCGGGCCGAAGGCCCGCGCAAGCGGAGCACCATAATTAAGAAAATATGGTAAACCATCGAGCTCATTTCTGATCGACCACAGGAAGCCCGGAATTCCAAATTCCGTACAACGGCGTCCGTCCGTGTACTGCCGCGCAAAGTCGCTGACCCGTTTCAGTGGGCGCAAAACAATTTTTTTTGCAGTTTACTGAAATTTTGTCTACAAAATGTATTTCTGCATTGGACAAAGAGCATGAAAATTGTAATGCTAAGCTGACGGCTTAAAGAGGTTTGACTGCGAAAGGGATACAAAGGACGCGGCGTGAAAAAGAAAAATATCTACGATTCAATGATGAAAAGCTTCAAAATATTCAGTTCACTGACAAAATGGATAAAATTCGCTCGTGGCGCTGTTTTTAACTATTCAAATGTGAAACCATGCAGAGCTGTTAAAATTTTATTTGATACTTCATTCAATTAAGCATTAGAAGATGATTTCCGTGTTTCTATTAGTTATTCAAAGCTGAAGATTTTACAAGTTGTATTTTCTGGAAGGGTTTATTTGACGGCAAGTTTGTCAGATGGTAGTAAAAAAGGCCGTATTCTTCGTGTATTCTTCGTGGCGTTTTTCAATCATTACTGATGGACTAATCTACTTTTAAAAGTAAAATCAACGGCGACAAAACGTTCATGAAAACAAAACAAATATGCGCTGCATTTGCAGCAATTCAGAACAGATAAAAAGCAAGACCTCGCGAAGACGACTCACGAAGATAGCTTCACTCTGTTCATTTATCATTTTTACAAGCAATTCAAATCACGGAGAGCTTTAGGATGAATACAGATTTATCAACTATTCAAACAAAAACATTTTCATACAAGATGTTTGTCAACAAAGTAGGACTGCCAGTTCAGGGAAGGAATGCAAATGCAAATTTTAGCACAATGTGTGATCGACCAACACAAGCTTGCCATCGCCGTTCATCAGTTGAACTGTGTGAACCTTTTAGAGGCGTTGAAAATGTTTTTTTTGACACTTTTAAAATTCTAAAAACATGAACAAGCTTATTGCAATCAGAACTGAGGACGAAAAGTTCAGTGGAAAAGTGACAGTACAGGACAACAAACGTGGCGCCGGTATGTTTACCTTTTTTGACGATCTTTAATGAATTTCTTTTTTATACCATTCACATGAAAGCAGTTTGCAATAATTATATTTACTTGTTTTTGTAAGGTATTTTTCAATCGTTGAGATCTTTATGTGTGTATTTTTAATTTAATTCTTGTAATTTTTTTATTTGTTATTGAATTGCAAAAACGCTTGTATGAATTCGTCATTGTACTCATCTGCAAGTTAAAATTTCAAAAGTTCATACTAGCTATTTTTTAACATTTGATAATTAAAAATGCACAACCGTTTTAGATAGCTAAATAACCAATAAGTAATTCAAGTGAAATTTTTTTCGCTTTTTAAAGCGAGAGTTAAGCGAGAAGCGCGCGAGGATTTGTTTACAACTCAAAGAAGCCATATTAGTGCTTTTCTAACTTCTGATTGGACAATCAATTTTAATTGACAAGTGCTATTTTTACCATGCATAACAACATAACCTTATGGAAAAGGAAGCCAAAAATACGGTCAGATATTTTTCGCATGTTTGTGCATATTTCTTGGGTATAATAAAATGATGTCGCATGCATAAATATTTCAATTGATTATATGATTATTTGATCATGAGAAACCAACATAGCAAAAAATAAAATAAAAAAAAGGGAGAGAGAAAATTATCCCTCACTTTTTTTTGCTATGTTATTTTTTTTTTCATGATTATTTGAATTGATACATTAATAAATTTATTTATTTGTTTGTTTACTTTTTTATCTATAGTCATTTTTCATTGATTGATTATCAACAATTCGATAATTGGTAGTGAATGAACAAATAAATGAATGAATGATTGAATGAATAATTCATTTCATTAAATTGGAGCTCCGCTATTAGGTTTACCTAATTTTTATATTATTGTATACATATGTTGTGTACATTATTTGGGAGTTGTGACATCCCTCTGTTTTTGTATATGATTCGGTTTCGGAGAACTAAAATGTAGTTGTTGTTTTTTAATCCTGGATTGTACCTGCCACTTTGTGGTAAATCCAAAATAGTTCCTATTAAAGATTCCCAGCGTTTGATAAGTATTTCTGATTTCACGTAGCACTGACTGGCACCCTAGTATGTTTTTTAGTCAACTTAGATTGAATCAAATCATTATTAAAAAAAGCTCTTGGACAGAGGCTACCGTAACACGATCTGTTGTTGGTATATTTTAAAATAAAAATCATAGATCCAAAAAAGCAAAATCAAAGACAGTAAAAAAATGTTACATCACAATAGGCGATTTTCATTAACTTGGTGCCATTTTACTTGCACTACCAGAATTCTTTGTGAATTCTCTTTCATATTCAAAGTTCTAATCCCTGTGTAGAGATTTTAAATAAACAATTTGCACTAACTGCAATACAAAAGGAAGTTGGCAGAGCTCACTGATATAGTGGTAGTATTTTACATCATCATGGAAATCACCTAATATCTGGCTGTTAAAAAGAGTGTTGTCATTTCCTCACCTGATGTTTTATCCATCGACTGATATGTGTTGGTAGTCGTGATAGTTGGTTGACACTCTTAGTTGATTCAGATTCCTCTAACATATGAGCAAGTCTTTGTCCTACTATAGCTAGTAGACTTGAACCAAGGGTCTGTTTATCTTGTACTGACAGCACAGCCTGAGAAATGACGTAAATGATTAAAAGTGTTTTTGTCCCAGATAAGGGATGGACCATTAGATATTTGGGGAGGGGGGGGGGGGGGGAGAGTTGGGCAATATGTTTGCAGGATATTTTTTTCCTGGCACATCTGCCTTGCACGCTATTATTTTTCTCTGTTTAAAGCTTTGCTCAATCATTGTATATCATGCAGACAGACAGACAGCCAGCCAGACAAACAAAAAACAGATAGACAGCCATGCAGCTGACAGACAGAAAAAAAGACAGACAGACATACAGATGGGCACACAAACAAACAGACAGACAGACAAATAAACAAAGAACCAACCTCTTTGCCCATTTTGTCTAGACCGGCTGAGTACAGTTCTCGCACAAAATGACAACGTAGACCATCAACTTCCACTTGCAGTTGTTCGGCAACACTTAACGTCACTATCGACCAATCAGTGCATGAGGTGTCTTTGCTGTTGTCAGTGGATTCGTCAGATTGTGTTACCATGGATGCAACGTACATAGACAGAGCACGAGTCAAAAACTGGGAATGAAAGTAGTCAATCATTATAATGATTTTATGATAAACATGTTACAATCAATTTATTTACCTTTAATCATTAGCTCAGGATGTATATAATTTTACAATTCAAAAATAAACCAAATGAAAGAAGAAATGATTAAATAAATTATAAAACTACCTTATTTCGTGCCTGTAATATGGAGTTGTCTATGGAGCGTGACGACAGAGGGGGACTGGTGCTGAGATCCTTTGCAAATGCTCCCTTCGTCTATCAAAGAAATCACGAGTTTTGTTCACATGAAGCATTTTATTGGTCTTTAAAAGTATTGATGCTAATCAGGTAATGATTATGATGATGATGAATAGAATTGCACTGTCATGTGATCAAATCAAGCAGCTCGGTAAACATGAAAAGAACATAATTTTATCGAAATAAGTAGCACTACCAGGGCTGTCAACTCTCCCGGATAACCCGGGAGTCTCCAGATTTTGGGACCAATCTCCCGGTCTCAAGATTTCGGTGTCAAATTTCCCGGGTAAATGCGAAAAATTGATTTTCCTGTGTATTAACCGTAACCGTAATTTCCTCTTGATTAGAAGCTAGGTAGAAGCTATAATCTGTAGATTATGTAAAGAAAGATGCGTACAACCTTTTTTTTTTTTTTTTGGTTCGGAAAATTTCAAAGGGAAAACAAAATGGCGGACATCAGGGCGATCTCAAGATCAGAAACAGTCGGGGGTTGACAGCCCTGCACTACAAAATTTCAGCTTCATATACACAACACAACAAAAATGACAAATTGATTTATTTGTTGGTTGGTAAAGAGTACCACCCAACACTGCTATTTTTGTTTCCTTATGTATGGTGAGTTGAAACTTACAGCATGCTATTTTCATTTAATTTTAATTTTTATGACACTTAACGATTTAGGGGAGATGAGGTCTCGTGACTTCTTAGTGCAAGTAGTCAATTACCGTTGAGTCAAATAGAGAGAGGGGTTTGATGCTCTTCATGTCCAGGGCCATTATCATCCACATGATGGTCACTAATATGATATGGAGCTCTACCAGAGGGACATTACTAGTTGGCTGGTCCAGGGCATCCTCAATAAGGGACTTATGATGGCTGACAGATAAAAATAGTCTCAAATTCAATAAATTAATGTCATTGCTAAATATGAACATTTTAACTAGAAGAAAAACAAAATTACCTGTTTCCAGTGTGCCAGAAGTCTTCTGTTCGTAGTACTAAGACCTCTGCCTCGGACATATCAATCTGCAAAGATAAAGAAATAAAATTGTTTCCAAGTTTAAGACCACCAGAAGGCTTCTCACTCTAGAAGGCACTACTATCATCCTATCCAAAATATTATCACAACTTTTTTACTGGGACTCATTTAAACTCCTGGTTGAAGAGACAGGCAATACAAAAGTAGAGCATCTAGTAGAAAGAAACAACTTGGGAGCAGGGCCAGGAATGAAACCCTAAGTTAAACAAAATCCATTGCACTGACTTGTACATATTCTCAGTAAAAAACTCATGTCTATAGAGTTGTTTTGTCAAGATCAGAAAACAGTATCAGGGCTGGACCGAAAAAAAAAAATTGAAAGGGTGGGGAAGGGGGGGGGGGGGGGGGGATAGCAAGGGGCACAACCTCGGAAATGATTGCTCAAAATTAAAAAATATATATATTTATAAAAATAAAGACCTCTCCCACCTCTCCTCCTCTGGAACCGCCCAGGAGTATTGTAAGAAAATCTGCTCAATCACAGCAGCATTGTAACTGTACTGTTTATCACAAATTGTGAAAATAACTATTTCTATTTCAAGATATAAATTAATACTTAATAATTATATACCTGAGCTATTGTTTCTAATACAATTTTTGATGCTTTAAGAAATTGGACCAGAGAAGAACAGCCAATGTCCACTGCCTGAAAGACCAAGAATACTGACAGTCAATCAATAATTAAGGGAAGAAGCGGAATAATGGAATGATCTGAAACCTGTTTATATTGGATATCTGCCAGTCATTTATCACATAACATATTCATTAAAACTAACTGTCAGAAATACCTTTCTGCAAAGTCGGTCTTTGGGTGCTTTTCCCACCTAAATAATAATTAATAATAATCAATAATAATTAATAATAACTAATAATAATTAATAATAATTAACGATAATTATTAATAATTAATAACAATTAATAATAATTAATAATAATTAATACAACACAGAACTCCATACACATATGTTCTAATGTGCTTAAATACAGAAAATAGAGCATTACTCAGTGTGAAGTTGATATCTTGAAAATGATTCCTTCAGTGTCATAGCCTACCTTTTCCATCAGAAGAACAAGACCAGATATCTTCTCACGAAAATACTTTTTCCATAGGATTGAAGCAACCCCTAAAACAACAAGACATTTAGCAAAACTACACAACATTTAAAAGAGAGTTAAAAGCTTTAATCAGGCATATGACCATAATTTTATATTATCATTTTTTATTATTAACACTGCACAATAATGTTAGCCTTATTTCATAGGTTGGTCACAGTTTTCTCTCTGAATGCATGTGTCCAACTTATAAAATCAGTCTAGTAATTATCATTCAACACTTTGACTTAGCTTACACCTATACTCATAATTATACTATATACTTGACTAGCAATTACAAGTTAGCTTAAGCATTTCAAATTCTGTAAAAGAACAAACAATTGTAGTAAGTATCTATAATGAAACCCACCATGTTTCAGACCAAGACAGTGAATACAATTGATATGGTCAATCGCTAAAAACAACTTGCTGACATTCTAAAACAAATGCAAATAACTTATGGTTAAACAAGGGTTGAATTCATATCAAAGTGAAATTAGACCATAGATTATGTGCTATGTTACCTCTTTTTCGGCAGACCACTGCACAGCACACTCTAAAGCACAGGAAGCCCATAGTATATCCTGATGGAGACTGTGTGGGAACTTCGTCTGTAGTTTATCAAGACCTGCAATAATTTCAACCATTATAATTAGCTACTATAAATTTGTATTTATTTATTAGCATGAATATCTGAAAGTGTACGCTTATGTTTTGGTAGTGTGCTACTCAAACTAGAAAAAAAAAATGCTGACAAAATATCCTATCCTATTGCTTCCACCACTTCAAATATTATCCCTCTCACATTATCATTTTCCACAAAACATTTATCACCTGTTTTAATCCTGTCTTTCATCACATTATCATTACATCATTGTCACCACCATGACCACCATCATCATTATCATCATCATCAACACCATCATCATTATCATCACCATTATCATCATTATCATCACTAGTATCATCAGCATCACAGCATCATTACATCCACCACAACTATCACATTACATCATCATCATATTCATCACCAACACATCAAGACAATAGAACGACAGACAGACAGACAGACAAACAGAATACCATCTAATAATTTCCCTTGTTCAACTTCACTTTCAACGTCTCCAGGCCGGTCATCATCGTCACCAGTTTCCTCCTCTTCCGTTTCTGACTGCATGACATCTTGTTGGACATGTTTCCTGGGCTGACCAAGCATGTCAGGGGGTACATCATACAGGACAAGATACTGTGCAAGCACTCGGGCCAAGGCTCCTGCTCCACCACTTAGCAATCCTAGGAAGATTTTAAAACTTAATAAATTTTAAAACTTAATAAATGACTGCTTGGGTAGATGTAATGAAAAACTATGCCATTATCAGTTTTGTTTCTTCTGCATTTTAATTTTAATAAGCAAAGCTTTCACACTAATCGTGCATCTTCAGGGAAAAAATGGAAACGATGTATTATAGCAGCTATATATGCCCACGTACCAACCAATTTGAGACAATGTTATGCTGTTGTTGTTAGTGTTTTGTCACATTCATATAACTGCATGGTATTTACTAATAAGAAAATACAATTGAAAAAAATGAAATTAAGTACTTCCTCAAACAAAAATATAGTTCTTCATGCTAACTGATTCAAACATTAGACACTCAAGCCTTTGTACAAACATCTCCTCCATTGTAAGCTCTTTTTCAAGTTATCACTTGTACATAATTTCTATTTACATTACAATGGTTATGGTACATATTATCAGTCATATTCTTACCGACTATTGAAAGATCTATTGTACAACCGCCATTCTCATTAGCTTTGTCAATATTGATTAACTGTCTTGGTTCTTGGTTTAGAATCACAGGAAGACTGTTAATAAATGTCTTTATTGCTGTGACGTCACCAAGCTGAAATATCAACAGATTCCATCGCTCCATTTCTACAGAGATTGACACCCAATCTCCAACAGCTAAAGCTTGGGATTCCTCTTGCATATCTTCACACTAAAGAAAAATTGAAAGATGAAAAATGAATGGTGGATCACAAAATACAAAGATGGACGAATGAATGAAATGAATTATCAAAGAAAATGAAAAATTTTTAAAATAAATGAAGAAAACAATGAGTGAGCGATTGAACAACTGGATGAACAAGCTAGTAAACAAATGAACCAAAGAATGAATGAACAAAACAACAATTGCATACATGATTGTTTGAATAAATTTATGTAATAGTAAAATCAAAATAAATGAATAAAAAAGAAGAATGATTGGATGAACAACAAGCCATATAAAAAGGAGACAAATTGATGGAATGGATCAAAATGATTAGATAAATCATAATTGTTGGTTTATAATACACAGTGATTTTACCTGGATTTTCTTGGCTGCAGTACTCATCCCTAAAGCAACACTACGGCACACAGCTGCAAAGGATAGCGCTCTAGCAACAGAGGTAGACTGGGAAAGAGTCTGCCTGACATGTTCCCACCATGGTGACACAGAGCTATCATCAGTCTTGGACTCCAAGCTTTCAAGAAATACACTACCTGGAATTTTTGAAAAGACAAGAATAAGCTGGACACAAAAAAGGATAGAGAAAGATGTAAACTTGGGTTTTGTTTAGAATGGAATGCAACTACAGTACTACCAAGCAATACGAACTAGCTTTCATCATTGACAATGATCTGAAATCATTTCCTGTTTGACTAAATTTAAAGTAAAAATGTCCAAGATGTAGTTATAAATGCCACATGTTTTTGTCCTGAATATAAAGTTTTTCCACCCTCACAGAAAAATGTGAATTATGAATGAAGAGCGTCAACTTTAATGCATTGAAGCGTAGACAATGTTTACTTGGGCATTCTATCTAATATCTCTAGCATGCCAGGTGAGATTGTCCCTGTTGTTTCCACACAAAAAGCAATATTTTTGAGCATAATATGATAACTTAATGTATACCTGCAATGGAGCTGATGATGGACACAATAGAATGCAGTGGAAACAGACTGTCAATGTCATTACAAGAAGAACAGGGACTAGACAACCACAGGAATACCAACAGATCCTGTTTGAAAAAAAAAAACATGAAAAAATAAGTGGACAAGTCAACAAACAAATAATGAATGAATAGCTGAATGAATGAGGTAAGGAATGAATGGAGGGATAAATGAATGAACAAACAAATGTCAAATGAATGGACTAATTAGCAAAAGATTGAATGAACAAATAAGCAAGTGTACTGGAGTAACTGAATGTGTGAATAAGTGAGTGATTGAATGGAGCAATGAATGACACTGTCCTACAACATACCTATGTGATGGTGATGTTGAAATGTTTGAATAAAGAACAGAATTCAGCAAAATCATAAAGAAAGTTACCATAAGATGTAATGGGTTAATTCCAGATGAATCAAGTGGTAAACGAAGACACTCTGTGCACGATGCATTGGATAGTGCTTGCTAGAATTTATAATAAGAAAACTGCAGTGAAATAATCACCAGTCAAAAAACTAACACATCAGATATCCAACATTTCAGAGTCATCTTGACTCTATCATAAGATTAAGGTTTTCAATAATATTTAATTCTTTTTTAATCTCTATTTTTACTAAAAGTCTGCTTAAACTGAACAATAAAATTCACAGAAAATTAAACAGTCAAATAAAGATATATTCATCATTCGCATTGTCCTCATAATCAGCAAAACATTTTCAGATGAATGGGAAACACTACTGTATTGCGTCATAGCAGCTACAGTTTCTTCGAAAACCTTCAAATTACCTGCAGTTTGTTGTAGCGGGATCATAACTGTACCGCTTCCCACTAAATGTGAAAATGACTCTATTCATATCACCATAATAACAGACACAAATAGAACAACAAATTAGTCTATCAAAACACTTAAAAAATGTAATGTAACCTACCCTGAACAAGAAATTTGCTGTGGACAATTAAGAAAAAATGTCATTAAAAAATCATTATAATGAAAAATGTGAAAATGTTTATGAAATGACCAAGAAACGCCAGGATAAAATCCAGTGAGGATGCAACATAAATGAGACTCACCTAAGTTCATTTTCATGTCATGTGACAAGGCTTTTCTCATATTGACATAACTACCATTACCATGACGACTTGATGTACTTGGTCCACTCTTATCACTAGACGATCTTGACTGATCCGTGGCTGATACCTCAAAACAGCCCAGGAATGTATTGACTGTCATGCCAGAGGTTGACTGGGTACTAGGCTTGGTTGTTATAAGATGTGCATTTTGTTGATGGTCATCCAGTTGATCGATTATTGCTACAGCCTCTGATTTGGTGATTCCCAGCAACTGAGATAATGCCTGAGTGTTAAAAAGACAAATTTAAAAACAATAGAAACAGACAGAAAGTTACACAGACAGACAGACAGACAGACAGACAATAGACAAGCAAGCAAGCAGGCACACAAACAAACAAGCACACAAACAAACCAAAATAAGCCATGCATGTTTCTTTAAAACTTTGCTGCCAGGCTTTGTTTGCTATCTAACTCACTTCATTCATAATGTTGTTAGATTTATTAGCAGCTGCAATACTTTTTTATCATTTTATTTATGTTTTTATGTTATTTTTGGTTGATTGCTAGTTAGTGCTTATTCGCCTTTTCCTTACCAGTTGAGAGTTTTTGTGTGGTTCTTCTCCACTTTCAATGTCGTCTTTCTGATGGAGCAGTTCCATTAAACTAGCGTGAGTTTGTAGCAAGTTTCTCTGTATTCTGCAGAACTGAGATAAACTATCTATTTCCTCACTGTCTTGCTCTGCTTCTTCAGTGTCAGGGGAGACAGGTCCTGAAGCCAAGAAAGAAGATTGCAAACAATGCAGGATACTCATTCATCAAAGCAGTTTTCAATTGTATGTCCATCAGTTTAGTTGTCCAAAAGGCACTTCCTCATTCATTTATTCATTCATTCATTCATTTATACACTCATTCATTCTTTCAATTATTCATTCATTCATTCAATCATTCCTTTCTGTTTTCTTCCATCCATCCATTCATCCATCCATCAATCCATCCATTCATCCATCCATCAATCCATCCATTCATTTGTTTCATATAATATATGATTGTATATTTTCTCAGTTGCTATTCCATCCATTCTTTAGTTTGTTAAGCAGTCTAGTGATCATCTCATTCACTTATACATTCTACTCATTCTGGTTTTCAAGACAAAATACTAAAACAGCTATATCAACATGAGTTATCAAACCTAAACAGACACTTCAAATACTTCACATGATCAAGACACACAAATCACTTTACCTAGTTTTCCCATGCTATCAATAACTGTATTGACAGCATTAAGCATTAAAGACCCTGGTAGCCCAAATGTTCCCAGAATACATTGCAGTGCTCGTTTCTGTAACTGGGGTGTCTGGATGTCAACAAGGATATTTTGCATTTGCTTATCAGCATCCTGCATCATTTGATCATCGTCACCTTGAAAAAAAGAACCCCAACACATTCATTAATAAATCTACAAACAATCTTATTAACAATTAATGCTATTAATAATCTCTATTAATGAAATAGCAGCCACTTTCTGTCAAGTTGACACATGGACGACAAAGGCTGACTCAAATATCACTGACTATTGAGAAACCAAAAAAATAAATCTTGAAGGCAGCATGAAATTGAGAGCAATGCTTCAAATAAGCCTCTGGAAACCTCTTTGGCACCAATGTGAAAACATTGCTATTGAACATACCTGATTTAATTGCTTCTAAGAAAGCTGTCAGTTTCTTCAAGAGATGCAAGTCCCTCATTCTCTTACTGTGTTTATCACTATCAAAATAACATCACAAAATAAACACCGCATTCCAAAATATTCAGAATTAGAGCAGAGCAGAGCAGAGCAGAGCAGAGCAGAGCAGAGCAGAGCAGAGCAGAGCAGAGCAGAGCAGAGCAGAGCAGAGCAGAGCAGAGCAGAGCAGAGCAGAGCAGAGCTGAGACATTCAAACCTGGCATAGCAGTGCATATCATGCAATGCTACCACACCAAAACACACCACATCACACTGACAGTACTGCACAACACAATAGAAGATTTGTCACCTCCCCTCCCCCTTTCTTCCATATTGTCTTTACCTCAAAGCTGTATGGAATGGTACAGCAAATGTCTTCATTGTCCCATCACCATGTATTAGAGTACAGTTCAGTGTATGCTGCGGTGGTGACTGGCTTTGACGGTAGACATGACCAACGCCCAATATACCATGACCAGCATATAATAACCTGCAACAAACCCATAAATATTATACAAAATTAAAAATTAAAAAATTATTTAAAAATTAATTCTCTCCCAGAAGCTTCATGCATCAAAGACAAAAATGGTTTACACTGTTAATGAACAGCTTTAAGCAGCTTCAGTAACTGTTGTTATATCCAACATTTGGCAGTGTATAAAATAAATATTACTTTATCATTCTATAATGCAGGTAAAATTTTAATAGCAACAGTATATGTATATATATATATTTTTTTTACAGTGAAATCATGATTATAATTACCTGCAATCTTTACCAACATTGAAGGCAGCCACACGTGGTCCTTGTTCTGTTCTCCATATCTACGAACAGAAACCTAATGCTCAGATGAGAAATGCTGAATTTAGCAGACTGAAGTATATTACATAATTATTAGACATAATTTTCATACATGTAATGAGGGAAATCCACAAGGAAAAAAGAAGGAAAATGAGAAGGAGAAGTCAAGAACAGATTGAACCAGCTACAACAAAAATAAACCCATGAAGAAGAAGACAGTTTTCAAGTATCTTCACCTCTAAAATGCCTCGTTTAGCTGCATATATAACAAGGAACAGTGCTGTTCTATGGCCATGATGTGTATGGCTGTCAACATGGTCTTGATCTTCATCTACTATCACCCAGCCACACTCTGCTTCACGATATCCTACAATATAAATAAAATGTCAATTATCATGGTCATAATGCATGATCATCATCAACTGGAACAACCAACCAACCAAACAAACAAACAAACAAACAAACAAACAAACAGACAGACAGACAGACACACAGACAGACAGACAGACACACACACAGACAGACAGACAAGCAAGCAAGCAAACAGAAAATCACCAGTACCTTTCCACATTCGAACAGCAATGCCTTTCTTGATGTCAAACAGCAGTACTCTTCCAAACTCATCAGTCGTTACAGCAAGTTTGCCATTTGGAGCCAAGCTAATGCTGGTGCCCTGTCGTCTGTAATCTGGTAAACCATATCTATTGAATGAACAAATAAAAACATGACAAACATTCAGACAACAGTACATAATTTTAACCATCAAAAGTGTCACAATCCTGCAATATTATATGCACTAAACATTGATTTTGATCTAAAATTACCATCACCACCTATCATCATTATCACATATATCCACCATTATTGGTACTACCATGCACTGTGTCCATCATCACCATCATCACTACCACCATTATCACATATATCCACCATTATTGGTACTACCATGCACTGTGTCCATCATCATCATCATCACTACCACCATTATCACATATATCTACCATTATTGGTACTACCATGCACTGTGTCCATCATCACCATCACCACTACCACCATTATCACATATATCCACCATTATTGGTACTACCATGCACTGTGTCCATCATCACCATCATCACTACCACCATTATCACATATATCCACCATTATTGGTACTACCATGCACTTTGTCCATCATCACCATCATCACTACCACCATTATCACATATATCCACCATTATTGGTACTACCATGCACTGTGTCCATCATTACCATCATCACTACCACCATTATCACATATATCTACCATAATTGGTACTACCATGCACTGTGTCCATCATCACCATCATCACTACCACCATTATCACATATATCTACCATTATTGGTACTACCATGCACTGTGTCCATCATCATCATCACCACTACCACCATTATCACATATATCCACCATTATTGGTACTACCATGCACTGTGTCCATCATCACCATCATCACTACCACCATTATCACATATATCTACCATTATTGGTACTACCATGCACTGTGTCCATCATCACCATCATCACTACCACCATTATCACATATATCTACCATTATTGGTACTACCATGCACTGTGTCCATCATCATCATCACCACTACCACCATTATCACATATATCCACCATTATTGGTACTACCATGCACTGTGTCCATCATCATCATCACCACTACCACCATTATCACATATATCCACCATTATTGGTACTAACATGCACTGTGTCCATCATCATCATCACCACTACCACCATTATCACATATATCCACCATTATTGGTACTACCATGCACTGTGTCCATCATCACCATCATCACTTATTACCACCATTAACACTAGTCTTATATCCACCATTTCAATCTTTAATTTACAGATTGATCGTCATCATGCCACCATGATATTAAAAGACCATTTTTTGGTCACTGAATCCCTCCTCTTTATGATAATCATCCCAAACTAATTAATAAACCTACCTTGCTGGTAGTCTGGTTCCTTTCTCTACCTTAGGTCTTACAGGTTTAGTATCTGTAGTCTGACTAGGGTTACTACCCCAACCAAGCCAGCCACTGATAGGAAATAACATGATGATAAAGGTTACCGGTAAGACAATAGCCAATACATATTAATAATAGACAACAATAGTACAAATTGGGATAGTGTGCACATTACCATTGGTCAAAAACCATGTTTAAAAAGAGTATCTGCAAAACATACTGTGTTCATTTCTTGTGCTGTCTCACATCTTACGTCTTTTGATCAGAATATCAAACATGGAGAGCTGTTTTTGATTAGATTAACAATAACAATAATTATATTAACAGTCTGATGACCTCAAAATGTGGCAAGAGCAACAGTCACAAACTGGACTGCATCTTGTGCATTCTTTGTTGTGCTCGCCACATTTTGATGTCCTCTGTACATCTATAAGACTACAGATGCTCACAAAAATGTAATCTATTTCTTAAGTATCCTACCCAGCAGCAGACAGCCTTGATAACACAGCTGACGTTAGTTTACTTGCAACAGCAATAGCCACATCAGAGATTAGAGGAGGACTACTACCCTGCACAAATGAGATCAGAACAGATTGAATCAATTTAGTTTGACTCGTGTGTGGCTTTATTAACTATAAGTGTTTTTCTTTGAAAGTAGGATTACTTCCTCTGTAAGTGACTGGTGATTTTCTTAGAAAATGTTTTAATTCTAGGAAGATAACTATTCTATCTATATAGTTAATAATATAATAATAATTATAATATTGTAATTGTAATATATTTATTATAATAAATTATGATTATGATCAATTAACCAGTTTTTTTTAGTCTTATCCAAGGCTTATTATGAGCAACAAACAGTTGACACTTAGTGGCAGGGAAATAGCAGCACATGTCAAAAACATGACAAATTGCTATTTAAATCACTGTGCCAACACAATTAAATTTAATATAAGCCAAGGGTATGATATGTAGATGCTTATAAATATATTATGTCAGTATAAGATACCTCCAAGGCAGAGTAAACAGCAATGAAAGGATCTGAGCCTGATGTGACGTACTGTGACATGGCTGGGGCAGCGCCTCGTATCATAGCATTAAAACCACCAATGAATGACGCTGTCTGTAACTGGTCAAACAGGTTGGCTGTCACTACACCTGAATAACAATGAAATTAGAAAAAAAAAATTAGTATGTAAAAAAGAATGAATAAATGAATGAATGAATGTCTTGAATGAATGGGTGGATGAGTGAATGGATGGATGTATAAATAAATAAATATACTTGTATGTAGGTTATGGATGGACGATTGGAAGAATGAATGAATGGACCAATGAATGAACGAATGAATGAATGAATGAATGAATGAATGAATGAATGAATGAATGAATGAATGAATGAATGAATGAATGAATGAATGAAGGAAGGAAGGAAGGAATGAAGGAAGGAAGAAAGGAAGAAAGGAATGAATAAATAAATGAATGAATGAATGAATGAATGAATGAATGAATGAATGAATGAATGAATGAATGAATGAATGAATGAATGAATGAATGAATGAATGAATGAAGGAAGGAAGGAAGGAAGGAAGAAAGGAATGAATAAATGAATGAATAAATGAATGAATGAATGAATGAATGAATGAATGAATGAATGAATGGAAGGATGGATGAGTGAGTGAATGAATGAATGAATAAGACAATGAATGGATGGATGAATGGTTGGATGAATGAATGAATAAATGAATGGATGGATGAATAAATGAATGAATGAAAACCTAAATAATATATCATCTCTAGTAATAGGTTAAGGAACTATATTATACGCTATAAATCTGTATTACTAACAATGCTCATGTTATCATTGCTGGATTTTGTTTTTATCACGATCATTAAGATCCTGCAAATACCAGCATGCAACTGACTATAAATATACTCACCACTGCTTGCTATGTCTGTGATGTTCTTTTGGCCATCAAATCTCCATTTCTTGTATGCTAATGGTGGAGGATTGGTAGTGTCAAACATGCCACTTGCCTGAGCTGTAAACCAAGTGACATATAAAAAAAATTCTATATATTGTTCCACAGGTAAAGAATTCCAGGTTATTTTGTATTGGCGAGGCTTTTTTTTCTTTTTATTATTAGACTTACATGAAGTAAGCATTTACCTTTAGCCAGTTGGTTTCTGCAGGCTCTCAGCGACTGATAAAGACTAAATCCATCAATGATAACCAGAGCATTGTAATACAGAATAGCCAGTTCCTCGACCTGGAAAGTCCACATGCCAAACAAATGATATGTTAGTTATAGTTTTTCAGGATTTTCATTTACTCATTAATTCATCTATCCATTCATTCTTCCATTTATCCATTCATTCATTCATCCATTTATCATTCTTCCATTTATCCATTCATTCATTCATTCATTCATTCATTCATTCATACATTCATTCATTCTTCCATTTATCCATTCATGCTTTCATTCTTCCATTCATTCATCCATTTATTTATTTTTCTATTCATCCATCCAACCATCCATCTATCAATTCATTCATTCAATCATCCATTTGTTCATTCATCCATTCATCTATCCATTCACTCATTCATTCATCCATCCATCCCTGCATCTATCCATCCATTCATTCAATCTTCCACCTTTCATTTATCCATCCATCCATCTATCCATTCATTCATTCAATCATCCATTTATTCATCCATCCATCCATCTATCCATTCACTCATTCATTCATCCATCCTGCACTCACTCATTCATAATTTATTCATTCATTCATCTATGTTCATAGCGGAGCTCCGCGCGGGCCAAAGGCCCGCGCAAGCGGAGCACCATAATTAAGAAAATATGGTAAACCATCGAGCTCATTTCAGATCGACCACAGGAAGCCCGGAATTCCAAATTCCGTACAACGTCCGTCCGTGTACTGCCACGCAAAGTCGCTGACCAGTTTTTTTAGTGAACACACAAAAAAACAAATCAAAATATTTTTTTTACAGTTTATATTTACTGAAAACTTTCTAAAAATCTTATTTTTACTATGGGTAACGAAGAAAATGGTTAAGCTAAGCTGCTGCTAAAAGAGTTTTGACTGAGAAAGAGAAACAAAGACACCGAACTGAAAAAAGAAAAAGAACTTACTATTACACGAAGAAAAGCCTCACAATATTTTCACTGACAAAGTGGGTAAAAGTCTCGTAACGATAATGTGAAGTCATGTAGAGCGCTGTTAAAATCCAAAGATGGAGATTTTACAAGTTGATGGTTCTATTTTCTTTTCTGGAAGAGTTTATTTGACAAGTTTGCATTATTATGCAAGATGGTAAAAAGACCATATTCTTCGAGTTCGTGGATTCTTTGTGGCATTTTTCAATCATTACTTATCGACTAATCTATTTTGAAAAGTAAATACGACGACGACAAAAAGTTCATAAAAACAAAAACAAAACCAACGTGCATTTGCAGCAATTCAAAAGAGGTGAAAAGCAAGACGAACACGACTCACGAAGATGATTTGACTCTGTTCATTCATCAATTTTTACGGGCAATTCAGAACACGGAGAGCTTTAGGATCAATGCAGATTTATCAACTATTCACAACGAAAAATAACTTTTCATACACGATGTATAAAAGTAGAACTGCCAGTTCAGGGAGTGGATGGAAATGCAAATTTAGCACAATGTGTGATCGAGCAACTCGAGCTAGCCATACTACGCCGGCCGTTCTGTTGAACTGAGTAAACTTTTTAGAGGCGGTGAAAATGTTTTTTTTTTCATTTTTAAAATTCTGAAAACATGAACAAGCTTATTGTAATCAGATTGCCACTTTTAAAATTCTAAAAACAGGAACAAGCTTATTGTAAACAGAACTGAGGACAAAAAGTTCAGTGGAAAAGTGACAGTACAGGACAAGAAACGTGGCACCGGTATGTTTACATTTTTTGACGATCTTTAATGAATTTCTTTTTTTACCATCCACATGAAAGCATTTTGCAATAATTAAATTTACTAGCTTTTGTAAGATATTTATCCATCGTTATGTGTGTTTTTTAATTTTATTTTGATTCTTGTTATCTTTGATTTGTTATTGAAAATAAAATTCGTGATTGTTCTAGCTATTTTTTAGCGAGTTACGCAGTATTCACATTTGATAATTAAAAATTCACAACCGTTTTAGATAGCTAGATTACCAATAAGTAATTAATTACACATTTCACCAGAAAAGTGAAGTTTTTGTCGATTGTTATAACATTTTTTTTTTCAAACGTGAAAGAGCGTAAAGCGAGAAGTGCGAGGGGATTTGTTTACAACTCAAAGAAGCCATGTTTGTGCTTTTCTAACTTCTCATTGGACAATCAATTTTAATTGACAAGTGCTATTTTTACCATGCATAACAATATATTTTGCGTATAATAAAATGTTGTCGCATGCATAAAGCTTTGTGTATTTCAATTGATTATATCACTATTTGATCATGAAAAGAAAATAACACCGCAAAAAAAAAAAAAAAAAAAAAAAAAACTGATCAAGAATTTGATAATTCGTAGTGAATGAACAAATGAAAGAATGAATGATTGAATGAATAATTCATTTCATTAAATCGGAGCTCCGCTATTAGGTTTACCTAATTTTTATATTAATAAAAGGGATCTTGTTGGCTGTTAGTTAATAACATGATAAGCTTACATGTTCGGCATTGCTATAGTCTCTATGTGGTTCCCAGGTTCGACATTTCAACCTCGCTACAGGTCCTTCATGAAGCAGCTGTGAGAATATCAAGGAGCCATTCTGGAACAAAATGATTACTGTCAGTCAGTATTTGTGGTACATTGTATGTTTAGTTTAGCTGAAAGTTACACAGTATCCTCTACACATTTTCACAAAGATAAATTTGTCTATAATATGTCTCAAAAATATCTAATTATAGTAATTATTACATATTTATTTGTAGTAAACCAACAATTATATAATATGGAAATATGGTCCTATGACTCCTACTGGCACTGTTTTAGAGAAGGGATGAGGCTCAAAGGAGGACCACTTGAGATAGAGGAGGCCCAAAGGAAGCCCATTTAAGATAAAAGTGACCCAAAGGAAGACCAATTGAGATAAAGGAGGCCCAATTGAAACAAAGGAAGCCCAAAAGGGTCGCTTGCTAAAGGGACTACTAAATACTAATAATTCTATTCTTTTATTAGTAAGCCTTGGTTACTAACCTGTAAATATATTCTCATATATCCAGTTGAGAATCCAACCACAATGCAAGTCCAGTCTGGACTGCCTTGAGAACTCCTATAGTAATATGAATTATCAGAGTTGGAATTAACTTAATTACATTGCACAGCCACAGGCCAACTAAATTATTGGATTTTTTTGACAAAACACTTTCATCCTGGAACAATTTCAATTACATAAGTTTTACCTGTGTTGTGAAGCAACTGGTATACACAAAATGTCTGTAATTTGTTCTCTGTAAATATAGAAAGAGACAATAATTACTATAATTATTTTTAATTCTACTATCATGCTGGAGGTTTAAGTGTTTGGTTGACTTACCCTTCTTCAACAGCAAGGCTTCCTGTCCAAGATACTTCATATTTATTCTTTGGTGCTACACTCTCATGTTTGTCCCATTTACCTGAAATTTAAGATATAACAGAAAATATCAAACCATTTGTGTATACATTCATTACTATTATCGGTAAAGTTTCAAAATGATAGTTGTCCACAGTGATCATACAAACACAATTGTGAAACTTTATACTTACATAAAAAATATGATACATGACTTACTTGAGAGAAAGACAACTTTGTCATTCTTGGCAATAGCTAAATTATCATTTGCTGGGGACAATGAGATACAGCAATCCTGCAGCCACAATGGAGAATCTGTATTTACATCATCCTGGAAATTTAGATTATAGAATATGAATCTTTCCATCAACATCACAATGAAATTTTACAATTTATATTTAAATTGCACTTACATTCCAATTCCACGAGTCTGCGTGTATTTCCCATCCATCTATAAATGAAGAGAAAAGTTCAAAATTTTGACAGAAAACACTTGGATGGGGCACGTGAAAGCGAAGAAATCAAAATAAATGCACAAACGATAAAAAACTACAGTCAAGAATTCTAAAGGAGAATATATGAAATGGTATAATCAATTTAGCCAACCTTCACTTTTTTCGACCTCGTCGTCTTTGTCACCTTTTTCCGCTGTTGAACTTGAATCAGTAAGTGCAGCAATCACACGGTTAATGTCTTCAATACATGAAAATATATTTAACGAACAAGCCATTAATAAATTCGACATAAAATCAACTAAATTTACAATGTGAAAAACATAACATGGACTACACGTCCTCCATTTTGTTTTGTTTAATACCGCTGGCTAATATGTTCGCGGAAAATAACACAGCTGATCGTGTAGACTGCAGGCTCATTTTCAAAATGGCTGAACGCGTGGTTCACTAACAACAACACAACACAGAAAAGTTGGATGTTTTGAAAGCAAATAACTACAAAGATGGACGAAAACAAACTGGAGAAGTTATTGACGCCACCAAACTGTATGCGAGGGACAAAAACTCTCAATCGTAACGATTTTCATAAAGTTGTAGAACTCCCGGCTTTGAGAATAGAAGCCAAAAAGTGCACAACATTCCTCAAAAATTTCCGACGACCGCTTCTAAATCAACCCAGACTGAAGAACATAGTGCAAGATGACCATGACAAGAAGAAGAAGATCCTACTGTTACGTCCAGGAGTCTTACTGAATGAAGAGGACGAGAGTTTTATTGTCAAGGAAAGCGCAACGAAGATAACTTATGAATTGGAACTTGGATATGATTTTTGGACAACTGATCAAGTTTTAAGGGCTATTTTGCCCTCAGAGATCACGGAAGTTCCGTCAGCTTTTGAAACTATTGGTCATATTGCACATCTTAATTTAAGGGATCAGCAGCTGGACTATAAGTACATTATTGGTACGTGTGTGAGAACTCCATTCATTGCTTGTTCCTTCGTTTGTTTGTTCGAACTGTTTATTTACAGTGAGGACACTCCAATCGGGACCACTTGGCATTATTTATATTTTTATTTTCTGCACTTAATGTCTACTGCTTCTGATAAAGTAGGATTCAATTTAAATACATTGAGGGATCAAAATAATATTTCTATTAAATTCACTTAAAAATATTGAAAAAAAGACAACTTGATCCCAGTTGGAGTGTCCTCACAGTAATACTCTAGCTTACCAGGGGCAGTTCTTATAAATTTATATATATATATATATAATTAAACTTATATATTTTGCAGAATGTGAGTGAAACTCTGGTTTTTAATCGTCTGAGCTCAGGGGGGAGTGTGCACTCCCTACACCTCCCTTAGGATCTGCTCCAGTTTGTGAAGGGGTGTGAAAGGGATTTGGGGATGAAGAGGGGAATTTGGAGGATGCTATACAGGCTATTTATTACTCTGACATTTGACACAATCTCTTTATCAGGACAAGTTCTTCTTGATAAAAACAGCCCACAGATCAAAACAGTTGTTAACAAAACCAATCATATTGACGCAACTTTCCGATTCTTCAAAATGGAACTTCTAGCAGGTGAAGATAACATGGTAGCTACTGTGAAAGAATGTGGTTGTATATTCGAGTTTGATTTCTCAAAAGTGTACTGGAACTCAAGACTACAGACTGAACATAAACGTCTTGTTGACACCTTTTCTCAAAATGACATCATCTGTGACATGTTTGCTGGTGTTGGACCGTTTGCGATCCCAGCAGCAAAAAAAGGTTGTATTGTCCATGCTAATGATTTGAACCCAAACTCCTATGAAGCTCTTTTAAAGAATATCAAACTTAACAAGGTTGACAGGCAGATTCAGGCTTACAATATGGATGGAAGGGAGTTTGTTAAAAGCATGGTTAAAAAGCTAAGTGATTCTCCCACAGAAGTAAAGTTATTTGATCATGTTGTAATGAATCTACCCGCCAGTGCAGTTCAGTTTCTTGATGTCTTTAAAGGTTTACTGACATATAATCAAAGTCACCCAATCCTTCCCATGGTTCATTGCTACTGTTTCTCAAAAGCTGAAGACCCAATTGAAGATGTGAAATGCCAGGCAGAAGACGTGTTAGGGGTGCAACTGGGCAGTGACTGTAGCGTTTATTATGTGCGAGATGTTGCACCCAAGAAAGCAATGATGTGTCTATCATTTCGACTTCCTGTTGCCATGGCAATCCAGAAGTCAGGGAATCAGCAAGAGGGTAAGCTGGAAGAATGTTGACTTCATTTGATAGTTTAATTGTTGAATCATGGGAATGACTGTGATCTCATTTCTCATTTCAGAATCGTTAGACCCTCCAGCAAAGCAGATCAAGATGTCATAATAATTAGTTGTAGCGTGCGTTTTTCTTTCTTTTTTTTAATTAAAATAAAAAAAAATTACCAAACGTTTATCTGACAGTTGATCTTTGGGCGTCCTGTTGTTGTAACGATACGGGACGTTCACGGGACGAGAAACGTTTAACTAAACCACTCTAAACCACCCGTTCAGCCACCTGTTAGTTTATTTTTGGGGCTCCTGTGTTTCACTGAGCAAACTTGTGGCCAATTAGCTAACCAGTGGCTCCAGCTGTGTTCAAAATAGTTTCGCTGCTAAATTATTAATCGCTAACTGACCTTTAAAGGAAAAACATTTTAGACAACTATTGTCTTTTTCCATAATGTTATTCTATTATCTACGATGAACAATGACGAAAAGATCAGTCGTCAAGTAGGTCAGTACCGAAATTAATTTAATGTCTTTTCCGTGATTAGTGAAAAAACGGTGCTGAAAATCGCTAAACTTCTTTATTTAGTATTGACTTAAAAACTATTATGTGGCTGTAACACCCATGGTCACAAACCATATAGAAAAGCTTTCAAAATTATGATTATAATAACACAGCTAAAACCTCACTTTAGTTTCGCACAAATAAGGCTTTCAAAATTGCGGTATTTTCACAATTACGGATTATCTTAGCAATTTCTCAGTGTTTGATTGACTCGTTATTGCTATGACCGATTTTAATTTTTTGATCGTTGAACGTTCACTGGTAACCAGAAGCAATGTCTTTGTTTTTACGGTATTTTGAACGACAAAGATAAACAACGAATTTTGCGTGGATTCTTTGCTGGTTGTTGTTGCTTTATTTATTAAGATAAACAATTCTAAGCAAGGAAATAAGTTTTGGTTAATGCCCCGCTGGGAGAGTTCTTACAATACATCCCATGATGAAAAAATATAAATATTGACTACCTAACAGTTCATTTTAGCGACTATTTAGGTGCATGCTATCATTCAACAAGAACAGTGAAAGAAAAGGGGCCGTGATGTTCAATGACAGAATGTTCTATCCGCTGAACGTTGGCTTTGAGCGCGGTTCGGCCACCTTGTTCAGCGGTACTCAGTTGACTAAACAAGGCAATGAACAATGTTCAGTGGGTGGACGAAGTTCAGTCACGTGCAGTGTACATTTACCGTTTTAATGTCGTCAGTAACTCCTCTAGAATTCAATGAAAATAATATTATATTGAAACTTGAAAGTAGGGGTGTGATTTGCAACGGCCCTTTGTCCGACTCAATCCGATCAATGAATTCAATCAAATCATAGTCTATTTGCACGTATGCACAGTTTATCGAATACTGTAGTTTTACTGCTATTTATCGTTCATTTTAAATTTAAATATTTTCTTAGAAACACTGACCATTTGCAAAACTTTGCGAACTCAAGTTTTCGTGTCCGAATCAGTTGTCGTAATGACATGCGATGAAAGTCGGAAACTTTGTCTTTAAAAACAATATACGTACGTATTGTACGTACTTCTAACATTATTATTTTTTCTCAGTGTATTGTTTTTGACATGTTTTTTACTTGTTTATCAGTTGAAGCGAGGAGATAAATACGTTTGTCGTTTATTTTTGTTGTAGTTGCTCACAGCACGGGTCCCACATGGTCTAATGGAGTAGAACCAAATTGGACGATTTGCGAGTTCAAGGAATGCAAGGAACGAAAACAGCTGACGTTGTACACTTTCATTATTGTAAAACTCCAAGGCTTTCATTTAAACTCAGTCCAGGTGAACGGATTCCGAGTTTTGGATCTTTGAATGAATTGTTCAGTGAACTGTCAAAAATCCTTGGTGATGTCCATAGATCAAACAAATTCTGGCTGATGTAAATTGAAATTCTAGTTTTTAAAGAAATTCATGAGCAGATTTTTAACGTTGAAAAGAAATTCCTGCATGGTGGTCGACTTCGTAGTACCTTTACCTGAACATCGACCCGCAAATTTGTAAAAGCTCTTGTGTGTACGTTTCGGACCCAAGATATGGATTTCAACGCCCGTATTCGTAGCATTTTTATCGTCCTTGTTGGATTAGTTTGCTTGGTGCTTAACTACTGCTGGCAGTATCAACACTGCTGTAATATGTTGAACAGTTTTGACATGATGCGCCATGCCAATGAAGGATTTCGACCGCCAATTTTCTTCTCAGTAGACAGAAATAAAACGAATCAACACGAATTAATAGTTCGCTTATCAAAACTGAAACACAAGCATAGATTTGGAATTGTGAAGAATAAGGAAGAAATCCCGGAAAAGCAAAGTCCCGATAAAAAACTTCAAGATGGTGATGGAGTTGTCGCGTATGAAGGTTTGCGCAAACATACTGAAAATACCAAACTGAGAAAAGGTTTTCATAAAAACAATTTTACCAATTTGTTGATCGTTAGTCAAGGTCGCAGCGGGTCTTCGTTTGTTGGCCAAATCTTCAATCATTTTCCGGACATTTTCTTCCTTTACGAACCACTATTGACCATAGAACGAGTACACAACATAGATACTTTTGTAGGAAACAACACGGAACACTACCAGGAATTTTCAACGAAATTCCTCAGCGAGATCTTTAGTTGTAACTTCACTAAGTCTCCATATTTAGAGTATCTTTCGAGGCCAGGACATTTCCGTCTTTCAAGTAGAGTATTAACATCTCCACCATTTTGCTCTAAGGACGCAATAAATTTGACATCTAACGAAATAATAGCAAAAAATAAATGTACCAGAATACAGGCTAATGCTTTAAGCAAAATATGCAAGAACTATACATTCAAGGTAGCTAAGGTGTTAGAGCATAGACTTCCAAATAGAACAATCAAACAAATCCACGAATTATTGAAGAAGACGGATAATTCGGGTAAGATTTTATATCTCTATCGAGATCCTCGCGCGTTGATTTCGTCAATGTATCAATCAGGCTGGATCTCACATTTCCGCAATAAACAACTTATGCCTTACGAGTTAACAAGTGAAAAATTCCACTGGTACGTTAAACGCATTTGCTTCCAGATGGAAGAAAATCTAAAGTATGTCCAGAACCAGCTGCAATGGCCTCTGCGTAATATAATGCTATTTCGTTACGAAGATTTGGTTATGCACACGAGAGATGCAACGAGGAAACTATTCGCGTTTGTAGGCATGCGCACTACACACGACTTAAACGAATGGCTTTATCATCAAATGCATACGACAAATTCCACTGACAGGGGTATAGCGGGGAGGTATTCCATAGCAAGAAATTCGACTTCAGCGATGATTCGTTGGCGAACGGAGTCTTCAATACAGTTGGTTTCTGTTATTGAACAGCATTGCAAGTCAGTTATGGATTCCATGGGTTACATCGCGATAAATGGCTCATTGAGTGTACTGCACGATTTGTCAACGTCCCTTGTTAAGGATATCTGACGATTTCTATGTGACTAATTCCAATAAATTGTTGCAAATACACACCTAAGGCCAATTCAAAAGTAGGATTCAAGACATGCATTCAATTTAATTGAATCACCGATGAGCTTCGATCAAGAGTCTTCATTGCAAAATACAATATTCAGTGAGAATAGCAATAGTCCCACTCTAAAGCGCTGCCAAATGCTCTGCCAGGAATCGAGACAAGAAAGGATGTTATATAAACATTAATAAAGATGCATATAGTTTTCTATAAAAAAATATATATATAAAAGGATACAATTATTTCTTGACAAAGAAACAATTTAGGAAATTCCGTGTTATGTAAATAAAGCAATGAATACAAAAATGAATGTAATATTCGTGATCTAAATTTTATTAAAGTTTTTTTTTTAAGGCGAAATGATTTACACTGATTCCTTGTTTTATACGAATGATGTGGTGCGTGCCACTGCATTGTTTAAATATGAATATAAAATTGGTATAAAAGTATAAAAATGACAAGAAATTTGTGCTTGGCATGCACAACCGTCCAATGTGGGAGCTTGTACGTACATTAGTTTCAAATGCACAAGTTCAGTAAGTTGGTATGGCTCGCATGCATATACCCAAATCATTCACGTGGAGTGTTTTAAATAAATATACGAAGATTGCTCAAAACAAGCAGCGATTCTTCTCGGTTTTAACCAAAATGTATCAGCTATAAGCTAAAATACTACTCAATTACCATTCTTCAATGGAAATGCCAAAAGTGTAAGTCGATATTTTTTCATTATTAGATTCGTGGGATTATTTATTGTGAGTTCATAATGTTGTTAGTGTGATAGCACTTAGAAAGAAAAGTGAAAAAAGGGTTGAAATATTGCTACTGTTCAGCATGAGAACTTTTTTTTACACTGTATAGTTGAAAATGTCCAGCTTCTGTTTCAGTGAATGCAATGTTGCTCCTTCCAGGCTTTCTGCCTGGGTCACTTATCTTCCTACTTTTCATATTGAGCTTTCGTCTTTGTTTACTGAAAAAAAGGAAAAAGATTACATTATTGGGATTATTTATTGTGAATTCGTATTGGTATGATAGCATGTATAAAGAAAAGCGCAAAAAAGGTTATTGTTCATGATCGCTCTTTTTCACTTTGTGTCGGCTGAATCTGTGCAGTCTTTTGTTCGTGAGTAGCAAAATATGAAAATGTTTTCGGATTATTTCGGATAAGTCAGTTTTCCATGACAAAGGTGTATATGTTGCTCCTTTCAGCATTTCTACCTTGGTTACTTATCTTCCTACTTTTCTTTTCAAGCTTTTTTCTTTGTTTACTGAAAAAAAGAAAATGTTTTTCTTTTTTTCGTGAAAATCCCAGATTTTAGGTGTTTGCTAATTGCGATCAGAACCTGCTATTCCTGATAGTGGTTTTTCAATGATTAATCGTTTGTAAAGACCTAATGTTCGTGAGAATTCAAGATTAAATCAAGTCACTAGTCTCTGCAAGGCAATTTCTTAGATGGTTAATCGTTTGCTTTGACCTTAAGTTAGTGGAAAGCCAAGATTCGATACTCTTCGTTTGCCTGGGTAAATTACTGTGAAGCCATGCAAATACAAATAGTCATGCCAAGATTCTAATTGAGTGCAACTTTCTTTATATGGGATTTTAATCATGCGTTTTCCAATAGTAAGTTACTTTTAACTGACTTACAACCGATTGTGAAACTAAACAATCCTACAAGAAACTCTTGAATGGCGTTACAAAAATGTAATTAAAAAGCGTTTACCTAAAAATCGCCTTGTAATTTACATAGATGAACGATCTGTCAGTGAATTGCATCGAGTATATCACCATACAAATCGCTCATTTATATTTTCATGACACATACCGTATAAGACAGGCCAGCAGCACAATAACAAGGATGAGTAACAAACAAGCAACTCCAATGCCAATCCATAACGCCAGTAGTTGATTGTCATCCTTGGGTGTTTCGTCTGGCGTGCTGTCGAACAGCGGCTTAACATGACCAATGTCTTTGCCTTTGAATAGCGCTCGAAGCTCCGTGATGTTTCTATTGATAATTTCGACTACTGTTTTCGCTGGCACGACCGTTACAAAACTGATAACGTCTGTGGGTTTTTGGACGTAGAAAGCAATGAGCAGATCAGCACCAGACTGTTTGGGGTAGTCGGGTAGAAGGTGCACTTGCTCTTTAGTATATAGATCGAAAACAGCTCGTCTGAAAGAACAATTTGTCACCAAATGATTATAACTTAATGATCAGCGAGATGGCAAAAAAGAATTTGAACATCAACATATATTGTGTGAAAATATATGGATATTTTAATAGCAGAAGATGAATATTGACCTTTTAATCTATGAAGCGAACAGGATGTCTTGCTAACTGGTGCAATAATTACGACAGCAATATTTATACCCATAGTTCCTAGCAGTCTTGGAATGACTTATTGTTGCGTTTTGGTGATGACAACGTTATTAGAAATAGCTGTATATCAAATGTCTCACCTAGATCGTTTCGTTGTTGGTATTCCACATTTTTCTCTGTTCGTTGATATCTGGCAGAACGCTGAGACAATTTCAGCAATGAAGGTCTTGAACATTGTCGATTTATCGTAATCCCACTGAAATAACAAAAATCAGAAATACGTGAGAAATGCTAACTAACTAATAAATGCTTTTCTTTCACCATGTTAATTAACATGTGATTAATACATTAAATTAGTTTATATATATATATATTTATATATTTTGTTTTTGTAAAAATACTAAGTAAGTTAAATCTCGACTAGTAATGTAAATACATATGTGTATGTATTTGTATGTCGATATGTAGATGTGTATTTATGTCATGTCTATACACATGTACATATACTGATATTTCATTTTTGAATTTAAGTAATCTCAAGTATATAGTTAAATATTACAATTTGTAAATTCTATACTTTTATTAACATTACAATCACTTCAGCTGCCTTGATTAGCAACTATGCTATTTGCAGATGAGGTGAAATAAATGTTCTTCTTTTTTTTTGTAAAAAAACTTTTTATAAAGAAAGGACTTTTAAATCAAACTTAGTTTCTTAAAGACCCCAACAGAGAAAATTCTATAGATTTGAAAATTAAAGAGTCTTACATCACTTTTATTTACTAGGCCAATTAAAGAATTCATTGATGTAGACTTTGTGAGAAACCTTCTGTAAAAGAAGAATAACCTGAAACGGCACTCAATTTGAGATAATATTTTGTTTGTAACAGTACTAAAAGTTGATAACCGGCTTTTGGTTTGTAACGAATGTATTTTCTTTTGATGGTCTCTAAAGGTGATCTTTAATTGATTTCTTCAACGTAGCAACATAATCAAAGGGCTTTAGCTATTCGCCAGTTAATGAAACGCTTTTGATCAGGTATCGTAGTAAAGTGAAACGTTCATATTTCTAGATACCACGAGCAACCCAAAGGTTGCTTGCATATTATACTAAGAGTTCACGCAGCTCGGTAAAAATGAAGCCCAGCAATGAAAAGAACGTATCAAAATTAGTAAGACTACAAAATTTCAGCTTCTAATATACAACACAACAAACATTATGACAATAAATTGAGAGGTTTTTTTTTGAAAACTGTCTGGAAATATTTTTATTAAGTTTAGCGTATCGAGTGCATCCTTGGTTATGGTAACATGGCAGAGAGCAGCCTCACGAAACCCCGAAGCCTTTAAATTCTTAACTTAATATATACCTCTTTCTTCAGCATTTTCTTGACGAGTAACGACACTGCTTGTTGTCGTTCTTTGTCGGTTGGTGTACGTGGAGTGGGCGCTGGAAGAGTTTCGTTCGGCGCCAGTTCTGCGATTACAAAATATAGGTGATTAGAGTTAAACCTAGCTCAAATTTTAGTTGGGATGTCACAACATTGTCTCGAAACCCTGACATAGAGACAATAAAATACACGTGAATGCTGCCAAGAAAAAGGCAAAAATATATAAACTACAACAATTTTTTTAAAAGCCCAAAAGGCAAAAAGATACCCCAATTTAAACGATGTCCAAATTGGAGACTGAGATTTGCTAGATAATTTCAGCAAAAAAAGTATAAATGTTTACTTCTTGTAAGGGGGCTTCCATTTAATAGCACATGGGGGGGGGGGGGGTCGGCAGAATTGTGTGTGTGTGTGTGTGGGGGGGGGGGGGGGGACAAGTTTTTTTTTGCCTGGTAGGGGGGTTCACAATGTTCAATGTGTTCTGAAGGGGGGTTAGGAATTTTGTGGATCATCATAGGGGGTCGGATAATGTATACATACTGCTACATGAAATTTTGCCAGATCCCCTCCCCCCATTTGCTAATAATTGAAAGCCCACTAAATAGAAACAGCGAAAGGATATTTTGTAACTTCACTCATTTCATGCAATTATGCAAATGAAGCTACAAAAGTCGCTAGATTGGGCTCCCTGTGCATGCAGCAGACATATAGAAGTATCTTTTCCAAGGACCCCAAGAAAGAATGTTAATAATCTAATGTATATTATTAGCAAAATTAGTGATGTGATCTCCCTAGATAAGCTATAAAGCTTTTGCAGCAAACATTAGCTCAAATATGTTTAAATAAAAAAATAAAAAAATAAAAAATGTTTTTTTATTAAATAAATATGATGTCACTTACCGACACACTTGTCATTTCTCCACACAAGTCCTGAACGGCACTCGCATTTATAAGATCCTTTGGTGTTGAGGCATCTTTCGAACGACGATATGTTACAGTTGTGATTTCCCAAGCATTCGTTGATGTCTGATATTAAAAGATTTGATATTCATTAGATTATTTGATAAATAGTGTCAATAAAGTTAAAAACATTTACGGGACTGAAAATGAAAAATGTTTCATTTGGTGATCATCTTGCGTTTGCATTTGCGTTTCCAGGCTTCGGAGAGTAATTTCGATTTTTTTTTTTAGTTTATTCGTTTGTTCACTTGACTGTGATTTACAGCGTCTTAATTTCCTTCCTTTCTTGTTTGATACAATATTTTTTTCGTTTATTTTTATATCACCAGTTGGTTTACTTAGTTAAGTCTATTTGCTATTCATCATGAATAAAATACCTTCGCAAGTAATATTATCTGATGCCAGCCTAAAGCCATCGACACATCCACACTTATATCCGCCATCTTCATTAGTACAATTTTGAGTACATGGTGGATTTGATGAGCATTCGTCGATATCTGCAAAAATAAACAGTAAAGATGTAAAAACGAAAATGATAATGTGAAAAGAGAAACAGAGGCAGAAGAGGACGTGCAAGAGTTTGACCTCACAAAAACTATCCTGATACTTGGGACTTTTTAATTTTAAAAGACAAAGAAAAAAGCCTTTGAATACTCCTAATTACGTACAATTCCTGTTTGCTCAATACCAGCTTCGTTAGCATATAATATATTCTTTAGAATTTCACTGCTGTCTGTGGTTTGTATCTGAGAAATGTACACAGCTACAGACAATTGCTGTGAAGACAACAACGCACATTTAGTGCTTGTACTCTATTTGAACTCTAAAAACGGAAAAGCTATGTAAATCTATTATCGTTATTTTTCAAATATCAATTGGTGTATTTTCATTTGCAAACAAATGGGTCATTCATTCATTCATTCATTCATTCATTCGTTCGTTCGTTCGTTCATTCATTCATTCATTTAATTAGCAGGCTGGTTTCTTTTGTTTTTACGCTCTGAGAGCTGAGCTTGAACACAAAAGAAACTAGGCCAATAAAGCGGGCTAGCTCACTTCATATACAGCCCCTAAGTCAAAAATTCAAAATGATGATAATTTAGCCTGCATCCATTACCCTTGCACTTTTTCTGATCGTCTTGTAATTGGTATCCCGTTCGACATGCGCACTTGTTGGCTCCATTGAGGACGTAGCATATCTGATCACACCCATTGGATTGCAAATCACAGGATTTTTCAGCTAAATGACAAAAAGAATTATGTAATGAATGAACAATGTAAAAATATAATCAACCAAGTAAATGGATGACTGACCGCTTTTTCTGGTGACTAATTGATATAAAAGACCGACTGAATTACTTGATAGATGATTAATTGACTGAACATGAATGAATGAATTAATGAATGAATGATTTAATGAATGAATTAATCAATTAATGAGTGAATGAGTGAGTGAATGTATGACTGAATGAATCGATCAATCAACCCCTCCAAAATAAATTTTTGCTTGAAAACGTGAATGAAAAACTTCATGGCTGGTTGATCGATTCAAATAGAAGAACCAATGGATACTAGTTGAGCGAAGTAATATACTTACGAGTGCATTTGCTTTTATCAGCAGAATCCACTTTAAAGCCATCATTACAAGTGCAGTTGTAACTACCAGGCGTGTTGGTACAATTCTGCATACACTTTCCTTGAATCTTACACTCGTTTATATCTAATTGTATAAGATAAATTGGTTGAAGTGCGAGAGACGAAGTTGGAGATGATATCGATAAAACAAAAACAAACGAAGAATAAATAGAGGAATATATAGCCAAGAATAACATAAATAGACTGTACTTGTATCGTATACAATAACCAGATACGTAAAAAAATGCGAGGAAAAGAAGGCAACATAGACGGACATGACATAAACACTATTACAGTGAGAATCGAAAAACCTGCATGGGTAGACATTATTTCAGGAATGTTGTTGCTCACAGACAACACAATCACAGACAACACAATCATGAGCAAAGTAAAAAATGCATATGTTTGCCCCATTTTTTTTATTCACACAGTAAAACGGATATAAATACCATAAATTAATAAATACCGTCACAATTGAATCCATCCTGGTTCAGTTTGTATCCTGACCGACACTGGCAGACATATGATCCAGGCGTATTCACACAGAGATACGTGCATTTTTTCGGCTGACTACATTCGTCAATATCTGAATATAAAAATACGAAAGTTTAACTAGAACCGTAATAATCAAATGATGGGGCGACATGCACTAAGATGTGACATGAAACCAAACGGTATATGTTTGAACAATGGTAAATCATGGTCTAAATAATACAATGAACACTGTGTAACCGATGACCATTGCTCAGAACATCACTGAACAAGATGGCCGCCAAAAACATGTTTTGTTGGTGAATAATGCAATTTATGAAAAGCGAAGAATGAGATTGGCACAATTGAATATTTTGCCGTCACGAAGCATAATAATTAATTGTTCGTGCGTGAATAGCGTTGGGTCACTAGAGTAAAAGAGAAAGTATTGAGTAATAGTCATTTGCTGCATTTGTTCTTAGTTTACTTAATAAAAAAAGTATTTGATGAAATGCTGACCTATCGATCCCTTGCATGTGACGTCAAAGCAGCCCCATCTGGAGGACAAAACAAAAGATTTTGCTCTCTTGGGAGCTGAAATCAATTGTTTTGTCCTCTAGGTTGAGCTGCTTTCCAACGAACTTCAAGGAGTCTATAGATAATGAGTTGTTATACGGTCATTTGCTGCATTTTTTTCTTAGTTTACTTAAAGCATGCTTTGTTTATTATTTCATTCTAGCCATACAATCTCAAAGGTTGCATCTTATCATTGGTTTGATGTTCACGGGCCTTCTGTACTAAGAGACAAAGGAAGCCCACAGAAGGAAAAACGAGTCCAAAAATGGGAAGAGCATAATACGTTGGATATATCCATTTCAAGGCCTAAATGAGGATTTATTATAACTTTACCAGTGCAGTTCTTTCCATCTCCAGTATACCCAGCAGGACACCCACCACACGAAAAGCCTTCAACACCATTGGGAGGAGGAAGATCTGTACACTTAACCCCAGGGAAACAAGGTGGACCGTTTTCAACACAAGCATCAAGCTGCGTCTCGCAGAACGTTCCAATGTAACCTTTACAGGTGCAAGTCATGATTTGGAATTTCTCATTGGAGGAGTTGGATGGCTGGGAACATTCTCCGCCATTTTGACATGCGCAGGCGAATATGGTTGGTGTCCAAGTTGATGATGCTCCTTTGGAGTCGCGAACGACAACCGTGAAATTGATCTGGAAAATAATTACATGATGGTGTTGTTGGTGGTGATGGTTGTGTTGGTGGTGGTGATGGTGGTAGTGGATGACGGTGTTGTTGTTGTTGGTAGTGATGGTGTTGTTGTTGTTGGTAGTGATGGTGGTGGTGATGGTGGTAGTGGATGGCGGTGTTGTTGTTGTTAGTAGTGATGGTGTTGTTGGTGGTGATGGTTGTGTTGGTGGTGGTGATGGTGTTAGTGGATGACGGTGTTGTTGTTGTTGGTAGTGATGGTGTTGTTGTTGTTGGTAGTGATGGTGGTGGTGATGGTGGTAGTGGATGGCGGTGTTGTTGTTGTTACTAGTGATGGTGTTGTTGTTGTTGGTTGTGTTGGTGGTGGTGATGGTGGTAGTGGATGGCGGTGTTGTTGTTGTTAGTAGTGATGGTGTTGTTGTTGTTGGTAGTGATGGTGGTGGTGATGGTGATGGTGGTAGTGGATGGCGGTGTTGTTGTTGTTGTTAGTAGTGATGGTGTTGTTGTTGTTGGTAGTGATGGTGGTGGTGATGGTGGTAGTGGATGGCGGTGTTGTTGTTGTTAGTAGTGATGGTGTTGTTGTTGTTGGTAGTGATGGTGGTGGTGATGGTGGTAGTGGATGGCGGTGTTGTTGTTGTTGGTAGTGATGGTGTTGTTGTTGTTGGTAGTGATGGTGGTGGTGGTAGTGGATGGCGGTGTTGTTGTTGTTGGTAGTGATGGTGTTGTTGTTGTGGGTGGTGATGATATTATTGTTGGCGATGGTAATTCATGATGTTTACACAATAAAGAAAAAAATCTCTATTTACGAGGGTAGACACAACAAACTCTCACATATAATAAAAGTGAAACAAATAATTGATAATGATGACAATGATGAAAATGATGATGGTTACGACAGCCGGATGATGATAATGACGGCGATGATGATAGTGGTGATGATGATAATGATGGCGATGATGATAGTGGTGATGATAATGACGGCGATGATGATGGCGATGGTGATGATGATGATGATAATGACGCCGATGATGATAGTGGTGATGATGATAATGACGGCGATGATGGTGGTGATGATGATGATAATGATGGCGATGATGATAGTGGTGATGATGATAATGCTAATGACGGCGATGATAATAGTGGTGGTGATGATGATGACGGCGATGATGGTGATGATGACGCCAACAGTCCTTATAATAATAGTGGCCCAAGAAGGCTGGAGGGTTATACGAACCTTGTCTGTGGACTGTAATGTCCATTTCAAAGTCAGAATACCATTACTTTCAGACTTGATCAATCCGTTTATACCATCCGGAATGATATATGTAAATTGGTCGCCATTTTTATCGGTTGCGTTGACAACGATCGTTACTAATTGCTTCAGCTTCAGTTCAATGGACGAACTAGCGTTGTTGAATTCAGGCGGGAAGTTTTCTACGCGATAAAAGATATATTATAAATGTATATAAATATATATAAACAAAGACTACTCTTCCTGATAGTGCAAAACATAATTTGCAAAACTGAAAGTTATCAGTAGAAAGTTTCGATCGATGATGCCTTTGATTTTAACTACTTCATGAAATAATCAAAATTACAAGAAAAATCTTTCTTAATACCAATACCAGATGCAATTAAAGTAATACACGCATTGCAAGATAGGTTTGAGAATTTTCCCTACTAAATTTCCCAGAGCATCCCGCGCGTATATATTCTCACCAATTGGAAACGATACCGACATAGCAGCACATTTCTTTTACTTGACGCAGTTTGTATAAAAATGCTGCTACACATGTGTATGAGCCTCTTCAAACTCTCCCAAATTATTCACCATATCAAAACCCTATTGCCCTGACGTATCGAATAAGAGAGGGTTGAAAACTGCCTCTCCTCCCTGGGTAAATTCTTAAAATACGTCTTACCTAGTATTTTGGAACTATTCACAAAGTTTTCCGACGTCTTTTTTGAGGCAAAGCCAACAGAGACATCGTTAGTAGCTGCTGCATCAAACAAACACGAAAAATCTGTTCCACAAGTTGCTTCAGCCTCACGCCTTAACGAGTCATTGAAGAATTTCAGTTGGTCTGCAAACATTGGGACGAATGAGATATTCTTGTAGGTATCAACGTTTTCACCAGTTAAATACGTAAAGAGTGACTGTTCTTGTGATATTTGCCCTGTAAAATGAGAAACATAGAACTGAAAAAATAATATTTATACTGTTTTATAACATGTGGAGGTACAAAAATAGGTTCCGTGAGTTAGATGGCTTTTATTCCCAAATCACCAAAACAACCAACACTACCAACACTACCACCATTACCACCATCACCACCACCACCAAATCCCCACTTTTTCTGAACAGAAATACAATGGCCATCTCTTTAACATGACTCTTGGCTGATTTAAATTGTGTCAGCATCAAGAAGTTATCCATATTTCCGACAACATATATAAATACATATAAAAAATGGATCTCATCTATACTTACATTTCTGTCCAAAGTCGTAGTGAATTGTGCTATCGTTAGACGTTGCAGGTATTTTAGACCCATCTGGCAGAGTGAAATCATCGTCGGGATCATCGTTCCAGACTCCAAAGAGACCTTTCGTTTTGTTCTTGAATTCATCAGGTAACGCAAGGTTGATGGCCATCATCTGTTTTGCCGAGCTGACAGAGAGGGAAATCCCAGATGGAAATGTGGCTGAGATACCATTGTTTTCCTCAAGAATGAGTGTTATCGAGCCTATTTCCTTTGAAGAGTTGCCGAGGGTTGTGTGATTCAATTTGGTACCGTTGATCAAGACTTCAAGGTTGTCTGTCCATGAAAAAATAAAATAAAATAAAATAAACAGATGTATTCTAATAGGTAACTAGCGATAATACTAGTCTGAGCTGCGTCGGTGTTTTTAATGAAACAGTTAAAAATAAAATGTAAAAATGAAAGTTATACACCGAGTATTTAATTTAATGCTAAGCAGTTAAGTTATTTATTAAGATACTTTTGAGTTATTTTCGCATGCGTGAGTTACGGTAAAGTTACAATCTGGCAGATAATTGGAGATTTTTCTTGGAAATTACGGTAGCATATAGAATACTACTTTCCTTCAAAAGATCATTACAGATAGTTTTGCTTTAATGGTGGTAGACCGACTGGACGTTATTATATTTTATCTGTAACATACCGTTTGCTTTCAGCCTGACTTCAAATGTACTGGAATTTTGATCCTTGGCGGCTGCGGCTGAGAAGGCTGTTGCAAGGTTACGCTGTGCAGGTTTAGTTCTTGCTTGGATTTGGAACATACCGTTGTCTACATCAGAAATAACATACTCTCCAAGGCCATTGAATGTATAGTTCTTGTTGTCAAGAGTAACAAAGTGAGGGTCGCCCCAAAACCAACCTGAAAAAATAATCAAGGAATGAATGACGTTCTGTTGCTCATTAAGTACATAGTATATTCAATAAATGATCTAATCCTCTAACTTACGTCTCCTAGGTGGTCTGTATGTAAAACATTGGCCAGATGGTCTTTGTTGGTAAAATAGGCCACAAAGATTCGATTGGATACAACACACATCATAAGCCTCTTGATCAGCTAAGAAACCAAGACCTCGAGCAGACCCTGGCCATATATGTAGATAACCAGATTCTGTAAGAGAAGCAAATCGGAAGGATTGACGTCTTGAGTAACAACACTGACGATACCACCATGCTCCAGCCCAAAACCTTGGCCGATTCCCAAGGTAACATTCTTCGTTAAGGATAGGGTTATAGAATGGACTATAACGTCTGTCTCGCCATGCTTGGAACGCACTACATGGGCACGGCGGAAACCAGCGTATATCTCGAGGAATAAAGGGCTGTGATAGGTACCATCTGAAGCACTGTGCTCTTGGACTTTCTGCGATCGGAGAGTCTTCGAGACGGAAAAACCATCGACCAACTTCATTGGTCCCTTCGCCATTTCGCTGATCTAGATTTTCAATGCGCAATTCCGAAGATCTGAAATCAATTAAAATATTTAAAAATATGAAAGAGTTGTTTAACCATTTGGTATTGACAATCAAGCATTAGAAATACAGAGTATGTTTACGGTATATAGTGTGGAGTTTTTCAATTTGTATTCCAATAAAGATGGGAAACAATGAAGCATGTAAATATGATATGTAAATGTTTTTGAAGTAATCAGATTTCAGAAATCTGCATCAAATATCCTTGGGTGCTGAAGGGACCCCAACTACTGACATGCCGCGTTACGAACGAGCAAGTTATCGTCTTTCGTTTTCCGAACGATACATCGGTCACTGAGGCTTTAGCCAATCACGATTAACTTGTTGTCATTTTCTAATGCTATAGGTGAATGTCACTAGATAACTAGCGATAAAACTAGTGCTAGCTGCGTCTGTGTTTCTAATGAAACAGTTGTTGTAAAAATGTAGGTTGTACAGTCACCGTAAAAATAAAAGAGAAATTACTTACGTCAGTAATCCCTCTCTTGTTTTTGCGGTGTATACCGTACATTTTTACAACAGCTAAAGGTGAATGTTTCAATTAATAAACTTACCCGTCTATATTGTAAAACTGGTTGCGAGAGGCAGTTCCAGAATTCCAGCCAGCCACTGGTAGATTTGGATAACCATACCAGGCGTCCTCCCATCTTTGTTTCACAAAATATAAGATTTTAATACAATTTATTTAAAAATTTATTTAGTAGGTTTTGAAATCTTAAAAATATAAATTTTTGAAAGTTTCAGTTTAGTTTTTAAAGACAGCGCACTTCCAAAAAAAGTAAAAAAGAATTGAAAGAAGAGGAAACAAGGATGCGAATTAATTGGGGACCACATTAGGGCCCTCTGGCACTAAATGCCTCAAACTAATAAACAGTGTCATCCCTGTGACTTTATATGCTACACAGAGTAGGAAGAAGTCGAATCAAGGATGGTAAGTCCCTGCACGAATTAACCACAAACTTTGGACTAGCTACTTTAAGTGGATTGAGGAGCGTCAGTTAGTCATGCTACAGTAACTATGGTATGAGTGGGCAAAAGTGACGAGAAAAAACAAACAAACAAACAAATAATTCAGTCGATCCGTCGCATCGTAGCAAAGTGGCACTGATCCAGCTTTTCTCAAGGGTAGTGGGCCCATTTTCACTGTACAAAGTGAAAATCAACAGAAAAACTTCTAATTTTTTTTTTTACTTCAAAAAGAGTCGACCAGTAGACCCATTCGATCCTCCTTGAATCATGTACTTTCGCGGTACGATACTCGTACTGTCGCGCGCGGTACGATAGTATACTGTCGCGCTACGATAGTCATACACCGATCCAAAAACGACTCTACTTGATATACACAATTCTTACCCGGACGGCCGACTGCTGATTGGTGCTGCCCATTCCAAGGAATTACAAGGATAGTTGAAGAGAACAAATGTGTATTGGTTGTCAGTCACGATCACCGCTTGGAATGTATTCGACTAAAATCAAAATACCATAAAACATATAGTACAAATAATTCTATGCCAGAAAAAGTGACTGACTGAATTACTGAATGACCTATGATCTGCTTGATTGATTGACAGATTGATTAATCTATTGATTGATTGATAGATTGGTTGGTTGATTGATTGACAGATTGATCGATCGATTGATTGATTAATTGATTGATTCGGTGGTTGATTGATTGATTGACAGATTTACTGATTAGTTAGTTGGTTGGTTGATTGATTGATCAATACTTACATAAGCACCATACGGTAATTCAGTTGCTCTTTCAGAATACAAGTTGACCCAAGTGACAACAATCACTACAGTAGCCTCAAAGCTATCAAATTGGTTTGCATACTTCCTTACATCAGTTGTAGCCTTGTTAAGGATTCCAGTACTTTGTGGGGTGACAGACCATCTATTGTATACTCGGAAATACACCTTAGAAAGACGTTTACTGTCAGAGTTTATGGTATACGACCTGGAAAAGAGGTTATAAACTCATTATTAAAATGCATATGCTTACAAGGTAATGTAATATTTTATTTGGACGAGTATAGCTTACAGTCAATGCAAGCGTGTCTATTACAAAAACATTGATTTTAAATTGAATGCAGTACTTCATCAGGACTCCCTTTTAGACAAACTCGATTAATAGGGCCATCCCAGTATAAATACTGCTTTGCAAAAGAGTGACACTTTCCGATGCTTCGATTCAATCTTCTTTATTTCAGTCAAGCTCATTTGATCATATTACAAAATCAAAAATGCGTTATATAAATATTATTATTATTATTATTATTATTATTATTATTATAAAATATTATTATTATTCCATCAATGATGAGCTCGTTTTGATTCCCAAAATGCCCAAGGCGATATGTCAACTTTGTTTCATTGAAGTCGGTGTGGTTCCCTTTTGATGCCGGATCCTCCAGTTTTCCTCCATCATCAGTAAAATATTGAATTCTGTTGTTAGTTGTCTCTCTGGTTAGTGCATCTAGTGGCCCGCTGCTCTTTGACACACGACAATAAAGTAAATTATTTTTTATTTATGCGTGTCGCCACATACCTTGAAACGAATCGCTGGTTTATTGCATCATATATCGTGTCTTGGATTCGATAAACAGCCCTTGAATTAAATGAATCTGTGGAATCGATCCTTGACCAATAAGGTCCTATAATTGCCGAGCTTCCAAACCACCCTTTTGATCCAAACAGCTCTGGCCACGATGGGGCGTATTGATTGTCAAACACAATGAGCCCGTTTCTACAAATCTTAATAAAAATAAATTAAAGTTATCGAAAATAAGACATTCAACAAATAGTCTTTAAACTGCCAAAATCCAATAGCAAAACTAAATAAATGTATTTTAAAATGTTCATGGTCGTTAATCTCAGTCTCCAGCGCTGGTTTCCAATATTTCAACATAAATTTAGATTTGATGAAGGGGAGAAGAGCGCGCCGGAGACCACACGACACACACGTTTCACAAAATAAGAAACAGCGCTATACGTAACACGTAACAAGTTCAACTCACATCACGAATCACGGCAAAGAACGTCTCCATACATTTCAAAACAGTTGCGTTAGGATATTTTCTTTTTCAAAATGCTTCAGTCGACCGCAAGATATCTTTTTCCCTTCACGGTTTTATTAAAAGAAGGCAAGACATGGTCGTGTAATACCTTAAATGACATGTGTATTCTTCCGTAGAAGTTGATTCCACCTCCAGGAATAAACTGGTCTAAGCATTGTTCTGAGTATATAGAACTTTCCGGTACTTTCAGATCGCCTTGCGAGGGGCCATATGGATACATGTTGTTCGAGTAGCAAGAAGCTGTATAAATAAGAAACGTCAGTAATATGATAAACAACAGCAAAACAGCATTAACAAAAGCACTAACAACAGCAACAACAAAGTTAACAACAACAGCAACAACAGCAACAACAACAACCACAACAACATCATTAACTACAACAACAGCAACAACAATAACAACAGCAACAACAACAACAAAAACAACAATAACGCAACAGCAACAACAACAGCAACAACAATAACAACAACAACAACATCGACAACAACAACAAAAACAACAATAACGCAACAGCAACAACAACAGTAACAACAACAACAACAAATAACGAATAATCATCTGTTAATAATATTCTATCTATAGTGCGTAAATGTGATGAAAATGCTAAAAAAACCGCCGTAACACACTAACCTTGCCTTTCACACAAGTCGCCTTCAAATCCAGAACGACATTCACAAGTGTATTGACTGGGAGATTGCACACGACATGACGCACCATTTTTACAAGGTTGAGCAAAACAGGGGTTGTCTAGAAAAAAAATAAGAAGACACGATACATAGAAACATAAAAACAACAAACACCTGGAAATCTAATATAATTTCAGGTAAGCAATTTCTTAGTTACAGTGTTCTATAAGTTTTGAATTCATCTCGCTCTCGATTTTATTCTTTTTCAAAACCTGATGATGGAGGATCCTCTCCGAAAGCTTGGTAAATAATCTAATATACGCGTAATGGAAACAAAGATTGTAATACTAATTTTTATAATATCAACAAATTGAGCAATTGAACAATAGCATAAAAACTTGGAACACATACCGCGGTATTAAAATGAAAGCCTTGAATAAATCGCCACTTTCATAATAAATATGATGTGTGTTTTTTAGGGGAAGGTTTTGGGATGCAAATAAAATCAATTCTTATTCAGATGCAAATGATTTCAATGACAGTAAATACCCCGCAAAATCACAAAAAAAGTATTATGGTTATGAAAATACGGAATAATTAGTTTTAAAAGTGAAGCTTTGTTCCGTTGTTACTGCCGAAATTATGCACTATTATTATATACTTACAGACATTCTGTCTATATACTTACAATTCTGACAGCGGTCGCCGTAGAAGTCACTTGGACAAACACATTTGTCATTAACACAGAATCCACCGTTGAGGCATGGTGACGTAACACACGAGTCAAGCACTACAACAACATAACGACTTATTTAGTTGATTACATCAAACAATGAACGAAGTTCCAAGTAAAGCAATTGTTTACCTAAATAGTTCATACTATAGATAAATGTAAGCAATATCCTAGTGAAGCGGTAGTCATGGTGATGGGTCTAGATGCCTTATTAAGGTATTTGGAGACAGTTTCTCAAAAGATCTACTGACCTTAGAAAACAACGGCAAAAAGCTATCTTGCTTTTCTTATTTCTTAACAATATTTTGATACACAGTTGCTTAATAATTGTGGAGGATATATTGAGACTTTAGTGGCGATCAGTATTGATTTATGCAAATTATGAGGAAATCCGGGAAAACGGATTTTTCCATTTATTTTCAAAAATTTGCTATAGAATCATGTCAAAATTCAGAAGCGTAATATTCAACATACTCCCTAACTGCACAGTGATTTTAAAGAAATTTCAATTGAGAAATTTGAAGTTATGAAGCCGTTAACTTTGAACACGATTTTTGGTTATAATTAGCAATCACTTCAATTAAAATGATATTTGCCGTCACAGATTTTTTTAATGATCACCGATTTCAGGTCAGAAGTTGTTTAAGATATGCTTAAGCCAGTTCTCTATACGATTTGGCAATAATTGCGTTTTTCACGAAGATAGGGTCTATAGATAAGAAGTATGTTTTTACCACATAAAGCGGAACAATACCCAATCCGATTCAGAACCACTTTTCACAAAATTGACTACAACAATTTTTTTCAATTTCTGCATAAAATATTGAATCCATTGCGGTGCAAATGTGCTAGGTTTTATTATTCTAGATACTCTAGGACGCGCAAGGAAAAATTAACAAAATTGGTTAATTTTTGTTGAATTCTTCATGTCACAAATGACGCGAAAAGATCACTGCAGTTAGGGAGTATGTTGAATATTACGCTTCTGAATTTTGACATGATTCTATAGCAGATTTTTGAAAATAAATGAAAAAAACCGTTTTCCAGGATTTCCTCATAATTTGCATAAATCAATACTGATCGCCACAAAAGTCTCAATATATCCTCCACAACTATTAAGCAACTGTGTATCAAAATATTGTTAAGAAATAAGAAAAGCAAGGTAGCTTTTTGCCGTTGTTTTCTTAGGTCGGTAGGCCTTTTGAGAAACTGTCTCCAAATACCTTAAAGTCTGCCTGTTTTGCGGCGTAAATCCACTGCAGCGTTCAACAGGATGTGCATTTGAACAATGTACGTTTACAAAGGATCTTCAAAGCAATGAGCAATAAAATGACCTATGCATTTTGGCGCATTTGATATGCATTTTCATTAGTTTTGTTATATAAAGCTCAGTTATTATATTTAAGTTATTAAGGCTGTAACAATACGCTAGTCGACACGTCAAGACAAACCTAATTGACATCTAGGAAAAGAAAGCTGCAAGTTTATACATACTTGTTTCGCAGTTTGTTCCAGTGTATCCTGCAGCACAGGCACAAGTGTATCTGTTTACCAAATCATTGCATGTAGCTCCATTTTTACAGGGACGACTTGCACATTCATTGATGTCTAGATAAAAAATAAAGCAAAAAAAATCAGTTATTAAGGGCAAAAAAAAAAAAAAAAAAATATAGGACTGATTCCAAGAGTCAAGAAATGAAAACTTAACGTACTTGTTTCACAGTTTGTCCCAGTATATCCTGCCACACAGGCACAAGTATAACCATTGATTCCATCAGTACACGATCCTCCGTTTTGACATGGACCACTTGCACATTCATTGAAATCTTTTTAAATGAAAAACAATAAATAGTCAGTTAGTTATTCACCTAATTTTACATTTTCAAGTGTGATTTCTGGATTAACCTTCAAGAAAATCTCATTAATATTGGGGTTTAAATTACATACTTACTTGTTTCACAGTTTGTTCCAGTATATCCTGCAGCACAGGTACAAGTATACCCATTGACTTGCTCATTGCATGTTGCTCCATTTTTACACGGACTACTTGTACATTCAATGATCTCTAAATAAAGAGAAAGCGAAAAAAATCAGTTACTGAGAAAAAAGGAGAAATAAAATAAAATCCAGAAAATATTTCTATAGCCATGAAACAAAATCGTACCTGTTTGACAGTTTGTTCCAGTATATCCTGCAGTACAGGTACATGTGTAACTATTGATTCCATCAGTACACGATCCTCCGTTTTCACATGGACCACTTGCACATTCATTGAAGTCTTTTTAAATGAAAAGCAATAGATACTCAGTTATTTACCTAATTTTTCATTTTCCAGTGTGATTTCCCGATTGATACTCAAGAAGATCTCATTAGTATTAGGGTTTAAAATGCGTACTTACTTGTTTCACAGTTTGTTCCAGTGTATCCAGCAACACAAGTACAAGTATACCCATTTACTTGCTCATTGCATGTTGCTCCATTTTTACACGGACCACTTGTACATTCAATGATCTCTGAATAAAAAGAAGAAACAACAAACAAACAAACAAAAACAATCAGTTACCAGGAAAAAAGGAGAAAGAAAACAAAATCCAGGAAATATTTCTATAGCCATGAAACAAAATCGTACTTGTTTGACAGTTTGTTCCAGTATATCCTGCAGCACATGTACACATATAGCCATTGACTTGGTCAGTGCATGTTGCCCCATTTTCACACGGACCACTCCCACATTCGTCAATATCTATCAAAAAAAATTAAATATGATGTACTTGTGAGATGAAAAACTATAACAAAATCATCTAGTTTAAATTAGAGCGACGCTCAAAGTATGACAAGTGGTAAGTTATTCCCGAGTTTCTATTATCTACCCTTCAACTAATCAGAACCAAGCTACAACATAAACATTGTTCTGATTTGTCGGCAGTTAGACACAGAAGTATGCGTATACAACAACATTGGTCAAAGTTGCGATGGGCGCGCTGTGAAAAGCTCAAACAGCAATGAATTGTACTTACCTGTTTCGCAATTTGTTCCAGTATATCCTGCAGCACATGTACAAGTGTAACCATTGATTCCATCAGTACACGTTCCTCCATTATCACATGGACCAGTTGCACACTCGTCGATGTCTATAAGGAAAATATATCCAGATTAAAATTAAATATACAGGCTCTAAAATTTGCAATAAAGTTAATAGTACTTCAGAAAAGAACATACTAGTTTCACAGTTTGTCCCAGTATATCCTGCAACACAGGCACAAGTGTAACTATTGATTCCATCAGTACACGTTCCTCCATTTTGACATGGCCCACCTGCACACTCGTCGACATCTGAAAGAAAAACGACAAGCAATGAGATATCTATTCACAAAAAAAACGTTCAATGAAAGAGTCTAGTATTCTAGTTTATCGAAAGAAATTAGTAGAAAATCTGGCTTCGTCAATTTGGAAATTTGGGGAGTTTTCATTCATATTCACATTTGCCGTAAACGTGGATGTTAAGCCAAGAATCCGTCATCCCGATGAAAACAATATTTTATGCAGAAATGATACTTTAAACATTAATCAAAATACAAAAAAATATGCGAATGTAAGGTTAACAAAGTCTGACAACTTCCAATTGAAGATACCCAGTTACTGTCTGTCATTCATTGTCACACAACAAAACGGCTTTCGTCGCCCTAACACCGTTGCAAGGACGTTTTATGAGCACCAAAAATGTGCAGAAGTTTCGAATTTGGATCTTACTTGTTTCACAGTTTGTTCCAGTGTATCCAGCAATACAAGTACAAGTATACCCATTTACTTGCTCATTGCATGTTCCTCCATTTTTACACGGACTACTTGCACATTCAATGATCTCTAAATAAAAACAAAGCGAAAAAAAATCAGTTACTGAGAAAAAAGGAGGAAGAAAACAAATTCCAGGAAATATTTCTATAGCTATGAAATAAAAGCGTACCTGTTTCACAGTTTGTTCCAGTATATCCTGCAGCACATGCACACATATAGCCATTGACTTGGTCAGTGCATGTTGCCCCATTTTCACACGGACCACTTCCACATTCGTCAATATCTATCAAAACAATTAAATATGATGTACTTGTGAGATGAACAAACTATAACAAAATCATCTAGTTTAAATTAGAGCGACGCTCAAAGTATGACAAGTGGTAAGTTATTCCCGAGTTTCTATTATCTACCCTTCAACTAATCAGAACCAAGCTACAACATAAACATTGTTCTGATTTGTCGGCAGTTAGACACAGAAGTATGCGTATACAACAACATTGGTCAAAGTTGCGAGGGGCGCGCTGTGAAAAGCTCAAACAGCAATGAATTGTACTTACCTGTTTCGCAATTTGTTCCAGTATATCCTGCAGCACATGTACAAGTGTAACCATTGATTCCATCAGTACACGTTCCTCCATTATCACATGGGCCAGTTGCACACTCGTCGATGTCTATAAGGAAAATATATCCAGATTAAAATTAAATATACAGGCTCTAAAATTTGCAATAACGTTAATAGTACTTCAGAAAAGAACATACTAGTTTCACAGTTTGTCCCAGTATATCCTGCAACACAGGCACAAGTGTAACTATTGATTCCAACAGTACACGTTCCTCCATTTTGACATGGCCCACCTGCACACTCGTCGACATCTGAAAGAAAAACGACAAGCAATGAGATATCCATTCACAAAAAAAATGTTCAATGAAAGACTCTAGTATTCTAGTTTATCGAAAGAAATTAGTAGAAAATATGGGTTCGTCAATTTGGAAATTTGGGGAGTTTTCATTCATATTCACATTTGCCGTAAACGTGGATGTTAAGCCAAGAATCCGTCATCCCGATGAAAACAATATTTTATGCAGAAATGATACTTTAAACATTAATCAAAATACAAAAAAATATGCGAATGTAAGGTTAACAAAGTCTGACAACTTCCAATTGAAGATACCCAGTTACTGTCTGTCATTCATTGTCACACAACAAAACGGCTTTCGTCGCCCTAACACCGTTGCAAGGACGTTTTATGAGCACCAAAAATGTGCAGAAGTTTCGAATTTGGATCTTACTTGTTTCACAGTTTGTTCCAGTGTATCCAGCAATACAAGTACAAGTATACCCATTTACTTGCTCATTGCATGTTCCTCCATTTTTACACGGACTACTTGCACATTCAATGATCTCTAAATAAAAACAAAGCGAAAAAAAATCACTTACTGAGAAAAAAGGAGGAAGAAAACAAATTCCAGGAAATATTTCTATAGCTATGAAATAAAAGCGTACCTGTTTCACAGTTTGTTCCAGTATATCCTGCAGCACATGCACACATATAGCCATTGACTTGGTCAGTGCATGTTGCCCCATTTTCACACGGACCACTTCCACATTCGTCAATATCTATCAAAACAATTAAATATGATGTACTTGTGAGATGAACAAACTATAACAAAATCATCTAGTTTAAATTAGAGCGACGCTCAAAGTATGACAAGTGGTAAGTTACTCCCGAGTTTCTATTATCTACCCTTCAACTAATCAGAACCAAGCTACAACATAAACATTGTTCTGATTTGTCGGCAGTTAGACACAGAAGTATGCGTATACAACAACATTGGTCAAAGTTGCGAGGGGCGCGCTGTGAAAAGCTCAAACAGCAATGAATTGTACTTACCTGTTTCGCAATTTGTTCCAGTATATCCTGCAGCACATGTACAAGTGTAACCATTGATTCCATCAGTACACGTTCCTCCATTATCACATGGACCAGTTGCACACTCGTCGATGTCTATAAGGAAAATATATCCAGATTAAAATTAAATATACAGGCTCTAAAATTTGCAATAAAGTTAATAGTACTTCAGAAAAGAACATACTTGTTTCACAGTTTGTCCCAGTATATCCTGCAACACAGGCACAAGTGTAACCATTGATTCCATCAGTACACGTTCCTCCATTATCACATGGGCCAGTTGCACACTCGTCGATGTCTATAAGGAAAATATATCCAGATTAAAATTAAATATACAGGCTCTAAAATTTGCAATAAAGTTAATAGTACTTCAGAAAAGAACATACTAGTTTCACAGTTTGTCCCAGTATATCCTGCAACACAGGCACAAGTGTAACTATTGATTCCATCAGTACACGTTCCTCCATTATCACATGGGCCAGTTGCACACTCGTCGATGTCTATAAGGAAAATATATCCAGATTAAAATTAAATATACAGGCTCTAAAATTTGCAATAACGTTAATAGTACTTCAGAAAAGAACATACTAGTTTCACAGTTTGTCCCAGTATATCCTGCAACACAGGCACAAGTGTAACTATTGATTCCAACAGTACACGTTCCTCCATTTTGACATGGCCCACCTGCACACTCGTCGACATCTGAAAGAAAAACGACAAGCAATGAGATATCCATTCACAAAAAAAATGTTCAATGAAAGACTCTAGTATTCTAGTTTATCGAAAGAAATTAGTAGAAAATATGGGTTCGTCAATTTGGAAATTTGGGGAGTTTTCATTCATATTCACATTTGCCGTAAACGTGGATGTTAAGCCAAGAATCCGTCATCCCGATGAAAACAATATTTTATGCAGAAATGATACTTTAAACATTAATCAAAATACAAAAAAATATGCGAATGTAAGGTTAACAAAGTCTGACAACTTCCAATTGAAGATACCCAGTTACTGTCTGTCATTCATTGTCACACAACAAAACGGCTTTCGTCGCCCTAACACCGTTGCAAGGACGTTTTATGAGCACCAAAAATGTGCAGAAGTTTCGAATTTGGATCTTACTTGTTTCACAGTTTGTTCCAGTGTATCCAGCAATACAAGTACAAGTATACCCATTTACTTGCTCATTGCATGTTCCTCCATTTTTACACGGACTACTTGCACATTCAATGATCTCTAAATAAAAACAAAGCGAAAAAAAATCACTTACTGAGAAAAAAGGAGGAAGAAAACAAATTCCAGGAAATATTTCTATAGCTATGAAATAAAAGCGTACCTGTTTCACAGTTTGTTCCAGTATATCCTGCAGCACATGCACACATATAGCCATTGACTTGGTCAGTGCATGTTGCCCCATTTTCACACGGACCACTTCCACATTCGTCAATATCTATCAAAACAATTAAATATGATGTACTTGTGAGATGAACAAACTATAACAAAATCATCTAGTTTAAATTAGAGCGACGCTCAAAGTATGACAAGTGGTAAGTTATTCCCGAGTTTCTATTATCTACCCTTCAACTAATCAGAACCAAGCTACAACATAAACATTGTTCTGATTTGTCGGCAGTTAGACACAGAAGTATGCGTATACAACAACATTGGTCAAAGTTGCGAGGGGCGCGCTGTGAAAAGCTCAAACAGCAATGAATTGTACTTACCTGTTTCGCAATTTGTTCCAGTATATCCTGCAGCACATGTACAAGTGTAACCATTGATTCCATCAGTACACGTTCCTCCATTATCACATGGACCAGTTGCACACTCGTCGATGTCTATAAGGAAAATATATCCAGATTAAAATTAAATATACAGGCTCTAAAATTTGCAATAAAGTTAATAGTACTTCAGAAAAGAACATACTTGTTTCACAGTTTGTCCCAGTATATCCTGCAACACAGGCACAAGTGTAACCATTGATTCCATCAGTACACGTTCCTCCATTATCACATGGGCCAGTTGCACACTCGTCGATGTCTATAAGGAAAATATATCCAGATTAAAATTAAATATACAGGCTCTAAAATTTGCAATAAAGTTAATAGTACTTCAGAAAAGAACATACTAGTTTCACAGTTTGTCCCAGTATATCCTGCAACACAGGCACAAGTGTAACTATTGATTCCATCAGTACACGTTCCTCCATTTTGACATGGCCCACCTGCACACTCGTCGACATCTGAAAGAAAAACGACAAGCAATGAGATATCCATTCACAAAAAAAATGTTCAATGAAAGACTCTAGTATTCTAGTTTATCGAAAGAAATTAGTAGAAAATATGGGTTCGTCAATTTGGAAATTTGGGGAGTTTTCATTCATATTCACATTTGCCGTAAACGTGGATGTTAAGCCAAGAATCCGTCATCCCGATGAAAACAATATTTTATGCAGAAATGATACTTTAAACATTAATCAAAATACAAAAAAATATGCGAATGTAAGGTTAACAAAGTCTGACAACTTCCAATTGAAGATACCCAGTTACTGTCTGTCATTCATTGTCACACAACAAAACGGCTTTCGTCGCCCTAACACCGTTGCAAGGACGTTTTATGAGCACCAAAAATGTGCAGAAGTTTCGAATTTGGATCTTACTTGTTTCACAGTTTGTTCCAGTGTATCCAGCAATACAAGTACAAGTATACCCATTTACTTGCTCATTGCATGTTCCTCCATTTTTACACGGACTACTTGCACATTCAATGATCTCTAAATAAAAACAAAGCGAAAAAAAATCACTTACTGAGAAAAAAGGAGGAAGAAAACAAATTCCAGGAAATATTTCTATAGCTATGAAATAAAAGCGTACCTGTTTCACAGTTTGTTCCAGTATATCCTGCAGCACATGCACACATATAGCCATTGACTTGGTCAGTGCATGTTGCCCCATTTTCACACGGACCACTTCCACATTCGTCAATATCTATCAAAACAATTAAATATGATGTACTTGTGAGATGAACAAACTATAACAAAATCATCTAGTTTAAATTAGAGCGACGTTCAAAGTATGACAAGTGGTAAGTTATTCCCGAGTTTCTATTATCTACCCTTCAACTAATCAGAACCAAGCTACAACATAAACATTGTTCTGATTTGTCGGCAGTTAGACACAGAAGTATGCGTATACAACAACATTGGTCAAAGTTGCGAGGGGCGCGCTGTGAAAAGCTCAAACAGCAATGAATTGTACTTACCTGTTTCGCAATTTGTTCCAGTATATCCTGCAGCACATGTACAAGTGTAACCATTGATTCCATCAGTACACGTTCCTCCATTATCACATGGACCAGTTGCACACTCGTCGATGTCTATAAGGAAAATATATCCAGATTAAAATTAAATATACAGGCTCTAAAATTTGCAATAAAGTTAATAGTACTTCAGAAAAGAACATACTAGTTTCACAGTTTGTCCCAGTATATCCTGCAACACAGGCACAAGTGTAACTATTGATTCCATCAGTACACGTTCCTCCATTTTGACATGGCCCACCTGCACACTCGTCGACATCTGAAAGAAAAACGACAAGCAATGAGATATCCATTCACAAAAAAAATGTTCAATGAAAGACTCTAGTATTCTAGTTTATCGAAAGAAATTAGTAGAAAATATGAGTTCGTCAATTTGGAAATTTGGGGAGTTTTCATTCATATTCACATTTGCCGTAAACGTGGATGTTAAGCCAAGAATCCGTCATCCCGATGAAAACAATATTTTATGCAGAAATGATACTTTAAACATTAATCAAAATACAAAAAAATATGCGAATGTAAGGTTAACAAAGTCTGACAACTTCCAATTGAAGATACCCAGTTACTGTCTGTCATTCATTGTCACACAACAAAACGGCTTTCGTCGCCCTAACACCGTTGCAAGGACGTTTTATGAGCACCAAAAATGTGCAGAAGTTTCGAATTTGGATCTTACTTGTTTCACAGTTTGTTCCAGTGTATCCAGCAATACAAGTACAAGTATACCCATTTACTTGCTCATTGCATGTTCCTCCATTTTTACACGGACTACTTGCACATTCAATGATCTCTAAATAAAAACAAAGCGAAAAAAAATCAGTTACTGAGAAAAAAGGAGGAAGAAAACAAATTCCAGGAAATATTTCTATAGCTATGAAATAAAAGCGTACCTGTTTCACAGTTTGTTCCAGTATATCCTGCAGCACATGCACACATATAGCCATTGACTTGGTCAGTGCATGTTGCCCCATTTTCACACGGACCACTTCCACATTCGTCAATATCTATCAAAACAATTAAATATGATGTACTTGTGAGATGAACAAACTATAACAAAATCATCTAGTTTAAATTAGAGCGACGCTCAAAGTATGACAAGTGGTAAGTTATTCCCGAGTTTCTATTATCTACCCTTCAACTAATCAGAACCAAGCTACAACATAAACATTGTTCTGATTTGTCGGCAGTTAGACACAGAAGTATGCGTATACAACAACATTGGTCAAAGTTGCGAGGGGCGCGCTGTGAAAAGCTCAAACAGCAATGAATTGTACTTACCTGTTTCGCAATTTGTTCCAGTATATCCTGCAGCACATGTACAAGTGTAACCATTGATTCCATCAGTACACGTTCCTCCATTATCACATGGACCAGTTGCACACTCGTCGATGTCTATAAGGAAAATATATCCAGATTAAAATTAAATATACAGGCTCTAAAATTTGCAATAAAGTTAATAGTACTTCAGAAAAGAACATACTAGTTTCACAGTTTGTCCCAGTATATCCTGCAACACAGGCACAAGTGTAACTATTGATTCCATCAGTACACGTTCCTCCATTTTGACATGGCCCACCTGCACACTCGTCGACATCTGAAAGAAAAACGACAAGCAATGAGATATCCATTCACAAAAAAAATGTTCAATAAAAGACTCTAGTATTCTAGTTTATCGAAAGAAATTAGTAGAAAATATGGGTTCGTCAATTTGGAAATTTGGGGAGTTTTCATTCATATTCACATTTGCCGTAAACGTGGATGTTAAGCCAAGAATCCGTCATCCCGATGAAAACAATATTTTATGCAGAAATGATACTTTAAACATTAATCAAAATACAAAAAAATATGCGAATGTAAGGTTAACAAAGTCTGACAACTTCCAATTGAAGATACCCAGTTACTGTCTGTCATTCATTGTCACACAACAAAACGGCTTTCGTCGCCCTAACACCGTTGCAAGGACGTTTTATGAGCACCAAAAATGTGCAGAAGTTTCGAATTTGGATCTTACTTGTTTCACAGTTTGTTCCAGTGTATCCAGCAATACAAGTACAAGTATACCCATTTACTTGCTCATTGCATGTTCCTCCATTTTTACACGGACTACTTGCACATTCAATGATCTCTAAATAAAAACAAAGCGAAAAAAAATCACTTACTGCGAAAAAAGGAGGAAGAAAACAAATTCCAGGAAATATTTCTATAGCTATGAAATAAAAGCGTACCTGTTTCACAGTTTGTTCCAGTATATCCTGCAGCACATGCACACATATAGCCATTGACTTGGTCAGTGCATGTTGCCCCATTTTCACACGGACCACTTCCACATTCGTCAATATCTATCAAAACAATTAAATATGATGTACTTGTGAGATGAACAAACTATAACAAAATCATCTAGTTTAAATTAGAGCGACGCTCAAAGTATGACAAGTGGTAAGTTATTCCCGAGTTTCTATTATCTACCCTACAACTAATCAGAACCAAGCTACAACATAAACATTGTTCTGATTTGTCGGCAGTTAGACACAGAAGTATGCGTATACAACAACATTGGTCAAAGTTGCGAGGGGCGCGCTGTGAAAAGCTCAAACAGCAATGAATTGTACTTACCTGTTTCGCAATTTGTTCCAGTATATCCTGCAGCACATGTACAAGTGTAACCATTGATTCCATCAGTACACGTTCCTCCATTATCACATGGACCAGTTGCACACTCGTCGATGTCTATAAGGAAAATATATCCAGATTAAAATTAAATATACAGGCTCTAAAATTTGCAATAACGTTAATAGTACTTCAGAAAAGAACATACTAGTTTCACAGTTTGTCCCAGTATATCCTGCAACACAGGCACAAGTGTAACTATTGATTCCATCAGTACACGTTCCTCCATTATCACATGGACCAGTTGCACACTCGTCGATGTCTATAAGGAAAATATATCCAGATTAAAATTAAATATACAGGCTCTAAAATTTGCAATAAAGTTAATAGTACTTCAGAAAAGAACATACTAGTTTCACAGTTTGTCCCAGTATATCCTGCAACACAGGCACAAGTGTAACTATTGATTCCATCAGTACACGTTCCTCCATTTTGACATGGCCCACCTGCACACTCGTCGACATCTGAAAGAAAAACGACAAGCAATGAGATATCCATTCACAAAAAAATGTTCAATGAAAGACTCTAGTATTCTAGTTTATCGAAAGAAATTAGTAGAAAATATGGGTTCGTCAATTTGGAAATTTGGGGAGTTTTCATTCATATTCACATTTGCCGTAAACGTGGATGTTAAGCCAAGAATCCGTCATCCCGATGAAAACAATATTTTATGCAGAAATGATACTTTAAACATTAATCAAAATACAAAAAAATATGCGAATGTAAGGTTAACAAAGTCTGACAACTTCCAATTGAAGATACCCAGTTACTGTCTGTCATTCATTGTCACACAACAAAACGGCTTTCGTCGCCCTAACACCGTTGCAAGGACGTTTTATGAGCACCAAAAATGTGCAGAAGTTTCGAATTTGGATCTTACTTGTTTCACAGTTTGTTCCAGTGTATCCAGCAATACAAGTACAAGTATACCCATTTACTTGCTCATTGCATGTTCCTCCATTTTTACACGGACTACTTGCACATTCAATGATCTCTAAATAAAAACAAAGCGAAAAAAAATCACTTACTGAGAAAAAAGGAGGAAGAAAACAAATTCCAGGAAATATTTCTATAGCTATGAAATAAAGGCGTACCTGTTTCACAGTTTGTTCCAGTATATCCTGCAGCACATGCACACATATAGCCATTGACTTGGTCAGTGCATGTTGCCCCATTTTCACACGGACCACTTCCACATTCGTCAATATCTATCAAAACAATTAAATATGATGTACTTGTGAGATGAACAAACTATAACAAAATCATCTAGTTTAAATTAGAGCGACGCTCAAAGTATGACAAGTGCTAAGTTATTCCCGAGTTTCTATTATCTACCCTTCAACTAATCAGAACCAAGCTACAACATAAACATTGTTCTGATTTGTCGGCAGTTAGACACAGAAGTATGCGTATACAACAACATTGGTCAAAGTTGCGAGGGGCGCGCTGTGAAAAGCTCAAACAGCAATGAATTGTACTTACCTGTTTCGCAATTTGTTCCAGTATATCCTGCAGCACATGTACAAGTGTAACCATTGATTCCATCAGTACACGTTCCTCCATTATCACATGGACCAGTTGCACACTCGTCGATGTCTATAAGGAAAATATATCCAGATTAAAATTAAATATACAGGCTCTAAAATTTGCAATAAAGTTAATAGTACTTCAGAAAAGAACATACTAGTTTCACAGTTTGTCCCAGTATATCCTGCAACACAGGCACAAGTGTAACTATTGATTCCATCAGTACACGTTCCTCCATTTTGACATGGCCCACCTGCACACTCGTCGACATCTGAAAGAAAAACGACAAGCAATGAGATATCCATTCACAAAAAAAATGTTCAATGAAAGACTCTAGTATTCTAGTTTATCGAAAGAAATTAGTAGAAAATATGGGTTCGTCAATTTGGAAATTTGGGGAGTTTTCATTCATATTCACATTTGCCGTAAACGTGGATGTTAAGCCAAGAATCCGTCATCCCGATGAAAACAATATTTTATGCAGAAATGATACTTTAAACATTAATCAAAATACAAAAAAATATGCGAATGTAAGGTTAACAAAGTCTGACAACTTCCAATTGAAGATACCCAGTTACTGTCTGTCATTCATTGTCACACAACAAAACGGCTTTCGTCGCCCTAACACCGTTGCAAGGACGTTTTATGAGCACCAAAAATGTGCAGAAGTTTCGAATTTGGATCTTACTTGTTTCACAGTTTGTTCCAGTGTATCCAGCAATACAAGTACAAGTATACCCATTTACTTGCTCATTGCATGTTCCTCCATTTTTACACGGACTACTTGCACATTCAATGATCTCTAAATAAAAACAAAGCGAAAAAAAATCAGTTACTGAGAAAAAAGGAGGAAGAAAACAAATTCCAGGAAATATTTCTATAGCTATGAAATAAAAGCGTACCTGTTTCACAGTTTGTTCCAGTATATCCTGCAGCACATGCACACATATAGCCATTGACTTGGTCAGTGCATGTTGCCCCATTTTCACACGGACCACTTCCACATTCGTCAATATCTATCAAAACAATTAAATATGATGTACTTGTGAGATGAACAAACTATAACAAAATCATCTAGTTTAAATTAGAGCGACGCTCAAAGTATGACAAGTGGTAAGTTATTCCCGAGTTTCTATTATCTACCCTTCAACTAATCAGAACCAAGCTACAACATAAACATTGTTCTGATTTGTCGGCAGTTAGACACAGAAGTATGCGTATACAACAACATTGGTCAAAGTTGCGAGGGGCGCGCTGTGAAAAGCTCAAACAGCAATGAATTGTACTTACCTGTTTCGCAATTTGTTCCAGTATATCCTGCAGCACATGTACAAGTGTAACCATTGATTCCATCAGTACACGTTCCTCCATTATCACATGGACCAGTTGCACACTCGTCGATGTCTATAAGGAAAATATATCCAGATTAAAATTAAATATACAGGCTCTAAAATGTGCAATAAAGTTAATAGTACTTCAGAAAAGAACATACTTGTTTCACAGTTTGTCCCAGTATATCCTGCAACACAGGCACAAGTGTAACTATTGATTCCATCAGTACACGTTCCTCCATTTTGACATGGCCCACCTGCACACTCGTCGACATCTGAAAGAAAAACGACAAGCAATGAGATATCCATTCACAAAAAAAATGTTCAATGAAAGACTCTAGTATTCTAGTTTATCGAAAGAAATTAGTAGAAAATATGGGTTCGTCAATTTGGAAATTTGGGGAGTTTTCATTCATATTCACATTTGCCGTAAACGTGGATGTTAACCCAAGAATCCGTCATCCCGATGAAAACAATATTTTATGCAGAAATGATACTTTAAACATTAATCAAAATACAAAAAAATATGCGAATGTAAGGTTAACAAAGTCTGACAACTTCCAATTGAAGATACCCAGTTACTGTCTGTCATTCATTGTCACACAACAAAACGGCTTTCGTCGCCCTAACACCGTTGCAAGGACGTTTTATGAGCACCAAAAATGTGCAGAAGTTTCGAATTTGGATCTTACTTGTTTCACAGTTTGTTCCAGTGTATCCAGCAATACAAGTACAAGTATACCCATTTACTTGCTCATTGCATGTTCCTCCATTTTTACACGGACTACTTGCACATTCAATGATCTCTAAATAAAAACAAAGCGAAAAAAAATCACTTACTGAGAAAAAAGGAGGAAGAAAACAAATTCCAGGAAATATTTCTATAGCTATGAAATAAAAGCGTACCTGTTTCACAGTTTGTTCCAGTATATCCTGCAGCACATGCACACATATAGCCATTGACTTGGTCAGTGCATGTTGCCCCATTTTCACACGGACCACTTCCACATTCGTCAATATCTATCAAAACAATTAAATATGATGTACTTGTGAGATGAACAAACTATAACAAAATCATCTAGTTTAAATTAGAGCGACGCTCAAAGTATGACAAGTGGTAAGTTATTCCCGAGTTTCTGTTATCTACCCTTCAACTAATCAGAACCAAGCTACAACATAAACATTGTTCTGATTTGTCGGCAGTTAGACACAGAAGTATGCGTATACAACAACATTGGTCAAAGTTGCGAGGGGCGCGCTGTGAAAAGCTCAAACAGCAATGAATTGTACTTACCTGTTTCGCAATTTGTTCCAGTATATCCTGCAGCACATGTACAAGTGTAACCATTGATTCCATCAGTACACGTTCCTCCATTATCACATGGACCAGTTGCACACTCGTCGATGTCTATAAGGAAAATATATCCAGATTAAAATTAAATATACAGGCTCTAAAATTTGCAATAACGTTAATAGTACTTCAGAAAAGAACATACTAGTTTCACAGTTTGTCCCAGTATATCCTGCAACACAGGCACAAGTGTAACTATTGATTCCATCAGTACACGTTCCTCCATTTTGACATGGCCCACCTGCACACTCGTCGACATCTGAAAGAAAAACGACAAGCAATGAGATATCCATTCACAAAAAAAATGTTCAATGAAAGACTCTAGTATTCTAGTTTATCGAAAGAAATTAGTAGAAAATATGGGTTCGTCAATTTGGAAATTTGGGGAGTTTTCATTCATATTCACATTTGCCGTAAACGTGGATGTTAAGCCAAGAATCCGTCATCCCGATGAAAACAATATTTTATGCAGAAATGATACTTTAAACATTAATCAAAATACAAAAAAATATGCGAATGTAAGGTTAACAAAGTCTGACAACTTCCAATTGAAGATACCCAGTTACTGTCTGTCATTCATTGTCACACAACAAAACGGCTTTCGTCGCCCTAACACCGTTGCAAGGACGTTTTATGAGCACCAAAAATGTGCAGAAGTTTCGAATTTGGATCTTACTTGTTTCACAGTTTGTTCCAGTGTATCCAGCAACACAAGTACAAGTATACCCATTTACTTGCTCATTGCATGTTCCTCCATTTTTACACGGACTACTTGCACATTCAATGATCTCTAAATAAAAACAAAGCGAAAAAAAATCACTTACTGAGAAAAAAGGAGGAAGAAAACAAATTCCAGGAAATATATCTATAGCTATGAAATAAAGGCGTACCTGTTTTACAGTTTGTTCCAGTATATCCTGCAGCACATGTACACATATAGCCATTGACTTGGTCAGTGCATGTTGCCCCATTTTCACACGGACCACTTCCACATTCGTCAATATCTATCAAAAAAAATTAAATATGATGTACTTGTGAGATGAAAAACTATAACAAAATCATCTAGTTTAAATTAGAGCGACGCTCAAAGTATGACAAGTGGTAAGTTATTCCCGAGTTTCTATTATCTACCCTTCAACTAATCAGAACCAAGCTACAACATAAACATTGTTCTGATTTGTCGGCAGTTAGACACAGAAGTATGCGTATACAACAACATTGGTCAAAGTTGCGAGGGGCGCGCTGTGAAAAGCTCAAACAGCAATGAATTGTACTTACCTGTTTCGCAATTTGTTCCAGTATATCCTGCAGCACATGTACAAGTGTAACCATTGATTCCATCAGTACACGTTCCTCCATTATCACATGGACCAGTTGCACACTCGTCGATGTCTATAAGGAAAATATATCCAGATTAAAATTAAATATACAGGCTATAAAATTTGCAATAAAGTTAATAGTACTTCAGAAAAGAACATACTTGTTTCACAGTTTGTCCCAGTATATCCTGCAACACAGGCACAAGTGTAACTATTGATTCCATCAGTACACGTTCCTCCATTATCACATGGGCCAGTTGCACACTCGTCGATGTCTATAAGGAAAATATATCCAGATTAAAATTAAATATACAGGCTCTAAAATTTGCAATAAAGTTAATAGTACTTCAGAAAAGAACATACTTGTTTCACAGTTTGTCCCAGTATATCCTGCAACTCTAAAATTTGCAATAAAGTTAATAGTACTTCAGAAAAGAACATACTTGTTTCACAGTTTGTCCCAGTATATCCTGCAACACAGGCACAAGTGTAACTATTGATTCCATCAGTACACGTTCCTCCATTTTGACATGGCCCACCTGCACACTCGTCGACATCTGAAAGAAAAACGACAAGCAATGAGATATCCATTCACAAAAAAAATGTTCAATGAAAGACTCTAGTATTCTAGTTTATCGAAAGAAATTAGTAGAAAATATGGGTTCGTCAATTTGGAAATTTGGGGAGTTTTCATTCATATTCACATTTGCCGTAAACGTGGATGTTAAGCCAAGAATCCGTCATCCCGATGAAAACAATATTTTATGCAGAAATGATACTTTAAACATTAATCAAAATACAAAAAAATATGCGAATGTAAGGTTAACAAAGTCTGACAACTTCCAATTGAAGATACCCAGTTACTGTCTGTCATTCATTGTCACACAACAAAACGGCTTTCGTCGCCCTAACACCGTTGCAAGGACGTTTTATGAGCACCAAAAATGTGCAGAAGTTTCGAATTTGGATCTTACTTGTTTCACAGTTTGTTCCAGTGTATCCAGCAATACAAGTACAAGTATACCCATTTACTTGCTCATTGCATGTTCCTCCATTTTTACACGGACTACTTGCACATTCAATGATCTCTAAATAAAAACAAAGCGAAAAAAAATCACTTACTGAGAAAAAAGGAGGAAGAAAACAAATTCCAGGAAATATTTCTATAGCTATGAAATAAAAGCGTACCTGTTTCACAGTTTGTTCCAGTATATCCTGCAGCACATGCACACATATAGCCATTGACTTGGTCAGTGCATGTTGCCCCATTTTCACACGGACCACTTCCACATTCGTCAATATCTATCAAAACAATTAAATATGATGTACTTGTGAGATGAACAAACTATAACAAAATCATGTAGTTTAAATTAGAGCGACGCTCAAAGTATGACAAGTGGTAAGTTATTCCCGAGTTTCTATTATCTACCCTTCAACTAATCAGAACCAAGCTACAACATAAACATTGTTCTGATTTGTCGGCAGTTAGACACAGAAGTATGCGTATACAACAACATTGGTCAAAGTTGCGAGGGGCGCGCTGTGAAAAGCTCAAACAGCAATGAATTGTACTTACCTGTTTCGCAATTTGTTCCAGTATATCCTGCAGCACATGTACAAGTGTAACTATTGATTCCATCAGTACACGTTCCTCCATTATCACATGGACCAGTTGCACACTCGTCGATGTCTATAAGGAAAATATATCCAGATTAAAATTAAATATACAGGCTCTAAAATTTGCAATAAAGTTAATAGTACTTCAGAAAAGAACATACTAGTTTCACAGTTTGTCCCAGTATATCCTGCAACACAGGCACAAGTGTAACTATTGATTCCATCAGTACACGTTCCTCCATTTTGACATGGCCCACCTGCACACTCGTCGACATCTGAAAGAAAAACGACAAGCAATGAGATATCCATTCACAAAAAAAATGTTCAATGAAAGACTCTAGTATTCTAGTTTATCGAAAGAAATTAGTAGAAAATATGGGTTCGTCAATTTGGAAATTTGGGGAGTTTTCATTCATATTCACATTTGCCGTAAACGTGGATGTTAAGCCAAGAATCCGTCATCCCGATGAAAACAATATTTTATGCAGAAATGATACTTTAAACATTAATCAAAATACAAAAAAATATGCGAATGTAAGGTTAACAAAGTCTGACAACTTCCAATTGAAGATACCCAGTTACTGTCTGTCATTCATTGTCACACAACAAAACGGCTTTCGTCGCCCTAACACCGTTGCAAGGACGTTCTATGAGCACCAAAAATGTGCAGAAGTTTCGAATTTGGATCTTACTTGTTTCACAGTTTGTTCCAGTGTATCCAGCAATACAAGTACAAGTATACCCATTTACTTGCTCATTGCATGTTCCTCCATTTTTACACGGACTACTTGCACATTCAATGATCTCTAAATAAAAACAAAGCGAAAAAAAATCACTTACTGAGAAAAAAGGAGGAAGAAAACAAATTCCAGGAAATATTTCTATAGCTATGAAATAAAAGCGTACCTGTTTCACAGTTTGTTCCAGTATATCCTGCAGCACATGCACACATATAGCCATTGACTTGGTCAGTGCATGTTGCCCCATTTTCACACGGACCACTTCCACATTCGTCAATATCTATCAAAACAATTAAATATGATGTACTTGTGAGATGAACAAACTATAACAAAATCATCTAGTTTAAATTAGAGCGACGCTCAAAGTATGACAAGTGGTAAGTTATTCCCGAGTTTCTATTATCTACCCTTCAACTAATCAGAACCAAGCTACAACATAAACATTGTTCTGATTTGTCGGCAGTTAGACACAGAAGTATGCGTATACAACAACATTGGTCAAAGTTGCGAGGGGCGCGCTGTGAAAAGCTCAAACAGCAATGAATTGTACTTACCTGTTTCGCAATTTGTTCCAGTATATCCTGCAGCACATGTACAAGTGTAACCATTGATTCCATCAGTACACGTTCCTCCATTATCACATGGACCAGTTGCACACTCGTCGATGTCTATAAGGAAAATATATCCAGATTAAAATTAAATATACAGGCTCTAAAATTTGCAATAAAGTTAATAGTACTTCAGAAAAGAACATACTAGTTTCACAGTTTGTCCCAGTATATCCTGCAACACAGGCACAAGTGTAACTATTGATTCCATCAGTACACGTTCCTCCATTTTGACATGGCCCACCTGCACACTCGTCGACATCTGAAAGAAAAACGACAAGCAATGAGATATCCATTCACAAAAAAAATGTTCAATGAAAGACTCTAGTATTCTAGTTTATCGAAAGAAATTAGTAGAAAATATGGGTTCGTCAATTTGGAAATTTGGGGAGTTTTCATTCATATTCACATTTGCCGTAAACGTGGATGTTAAGCCAAGAATCCGTCATCCCGATGAAAACAATATTTTATGCAGAAATGATACTTTAAACATTAATCAAAATACAAAAAAATATGCGAATGTAAGGTTAACAAAGTCTGACAACTTCCAATTGAAGATACCCAGTTACTGTCTGTCATTCATTGTCACACAACAAAACGGCTTTCGTCGCCCTAACACCGTTGCAAGGACGTTTTATGAGCACCAAAAATGTGCAGAAGTTTCGAATTTGGATCTTACTTGTTTCACAGTTTGTTCCAGTGTATCCAGCAATACAAGTACAAGTATACCCATTTACTTGCTCATTGCATGTTCCTCCATTTTTACACGGACTACTTGCACATTCAATGATCTCTAAATAAAAACAAAGCGAAAAAAAATCACTTACTGAGAAAAAAGGAGGAAGAAAACAAATTCCAGGAAATATTTCTATAGCTATGAAATAAAAGCGTACCTGTTTCACAGTTTGTTCCAGTATATCCTGCAGCACATGCACACATATAGCCATTGACTTGGTCAGTGCATGTTGCCCCATTTTCACACGGACCACTTCCACATTCGTCAATATCTATCAAAACAATTAAATATGATGTACTTGTGAGATGAACAAACTATAACAAAATCATCTAGTTTAAATTAGAGCGACGCTCAAAGTATGACAAGTGGTAAGTTATTCCCGAGTTTCTATTATCTACCCTTCAACTAATCAGAACCAAGCTACAACATAAACATTGTTCTGATTTGTCGGCAGTTAGACACAGAAGTATGCGTATACAACAACATTGGTCAAAGTTGCGAGGGGCGCGCTGTGAAAAGCTCAAACAGCAATGAATTGTACTTACCTGTTTCGCAATTTGTTCCAGTATATCCTGCAGCACATGTACAAGTGTAACCATTGATTCCATCAGTACACGTTCCTCCATTATCACATGGACCAGTTGCACACTCGTCGATGTCTATAAGGAAAATATATCCAGATTAAAATTAAATATACAGGCTCTAAAATTTGCAATAAAGTTAATAGTACTTCAGAAAAGAACATACTAGTTTCACAGTTTGTCCCAGTATATCCTGCAACACAGGCACAAGTGTAACTATTGATTCCATCAGTACACGTTCCTCCATTTTGACATGGCCCACCTGCACACTCGTCGACATCTGAAAGAAAAACGACAAGCAATGAGATATCCATTCACAAAAAAAATGTTCAATGAAAGACTCTAGTATTCTAGTTTATCGAAAGAAATTAGTAGAAAATATGGGTTCGTCAATTTGGAAATTTGGGGAGTTTTCATTCATATTCACATTTGCCGTAAACGTGGATGTTAAGCCAAGAATCCGTCATCCCGATGAAAACAATATTTTATGCAGAAATGATACTTTAAACATTAATCAAAATACAAAAAAATATGCGAATGTAAGGTTAACAAAGTCTGACAACTTCCAATTGAAGATACCCAGTTACTGTCTGTCATTCATTGTCACACAACAAAACGGCTTTCGTCGCCCTAACACCGTTGCAAGGACGTTTTATGAGCACCAAAAATGTGCAGAAGTTTCGAATTTGGATCTTACTTGTTTCACAGTTTGTTCCAGTGTATCCAGCAATACAAGTACAAGTATACCCATTTACTTGCTCATTGCATGTTCCTCCATTTTTACACGGACTACTTGCACATTCAATGATCTCTAAATAAAAACAAAGCGAAAAAAAATCACTTACTGAGAAAAAAGGAGGAAGAAAACAAATTCCAGGAAATATTTCTATAGCTATGAAATAAAAGCGTACCTGTTTCACAGTTTGTTCCAGTATATCCTGCAGCACATGCACACATATAGCCATTGACTTGGTCAGTGCATGTTGCCCCATTTTCACACGGACCACTTCCACATTCGTCAATATCTATCAAAACAATTAAATATGATGTACTTGTGAGATGAACAAACTATAACAAAATCATCTAGTTTAAATTAGAGCGACGCTCAAAGTATGACAAGTGGTAAGTTATTCCCGAGTTTCTATTATCTACCCTTCAACTAATCAGAACCAAGCTACAACATAAACATTGTTCTGATTTGTCGGCAGTTAGACACAGAAGTATGCGTATACAACAACATTGGTCAAAGTTGCGAGGGGCGCGCTGTGAAAAGCTCAAACAGCAATGAATTGTACTTACCTGTTTCGCAATTTGTTCCAGTATATCCTGCAGCACATGTACAAGTGTAACCATTGATTCCATCAGTACACGTTCCTCCATTATCACATGGACCAGTTGCACACTCGTCGATGTCTATAAGGAAAATATATCCAGATTAAAATTAAATATACAGGCTCTAAAATTTGCAATAAAGTTAATAGTACTTCAGAAAAGAACATACTAGTTTCACAGTTTGTCCCAGTATATCCTGCAACACAGGCACAAGTGTAACTATTGATTCCATCAGTACACGTTCCTCCATTTTGACATGGCCCACCTGCACACTCGTCGACATCTGAAAGAAAAACGACAAGCAATGAGATATCCATTCACAAAAAAAATGTTCAATGAAAGACTCTAGTATTCTAGTTTATCGAAAGAAATTAGTAGAAAATATGGGTTCGTCAATTTGGAAATTTGGGGAGTTTTCATTCATATTCACATTTGCCGTAAACGTGGATGTTAAGCCAAGAATCCGTCATCCCGATGAAAACAATATTTTATGCAGAAATGATACTTTAAACATTAATCAAAATACAAAAAAATATGCGAATGTAAGGTTAACAAAGTCTGACAACTTCCAATTGAAGATACCCAGTTACTGTCTGTCATTCATTGTCACACAACAAAACGGCTTTCGTCGCCCTAACACCGTTGCAAGGACGTTTTATGAGCACCAAAAATGTGCAGAAGTTTCGAATTTGGATCTTACTTGTTTCACAGTTTGTTCCAGTGTATCCAGCAATACAAGTACAAGTATACCCATTTACTTGCTCATTGCATGTTCCTCCATTTTTACACGGACTACTTGCACATTCAATGATCTCTAAATAAAAACAAAGCGAAAAAAAATCACTTACTGAGAAAAAAGGAGGAAGAAAACAAATTCCAGGAAATATTTCTATAGCTATGAAATAAAAGCGTACCTGTTTCACAGTTTGTTCCAGTATATCCTGCAGCACATGCACACATATAGCCATTGACTTGGTCAGTGCATGTTGCCCCATTTTCACACGGACCACTTCCACATTCGTCAATATCTATCAAAACAATTAAATATGATGTACTTGTGAGATGAACAAACTATAACAAAATCATCTAGTTTAAATTAGAGCGACGCTCAAAGTATGACAAGTGGTAAGTTATTCCCGAGTTTCTATTATCTACCCTTCAACTAATCAGAACCAAGCTACAACATAAACATTGTTCTGATTTGTCGGCAGTTAGACACAGAAGTATGCGTATACAACAACATTGGTCAAAGTTGCGAGGGGCGCGCTGTGAAAAGCTCAAACAGCAATGAATTGTACTTACCTGTTTCGCAATTTGTTCCAGTATATCCTGCAGCACATGTACAAGTGTAACCATTGATTCCATCAGTACACGTTCCTCCATTATCACATGGACCAGTTGCACACTCGTCGATGTCTATAAGGAAAATATATCCAGATTAAAATTAAATATACAGGCTCTAAAATTTGCAATAAAGTTAATAGTACTTCAGAAAAGAACATACTAGTTTCACAGTTTGTCCCAGTATATCCTGCAACACAGGCACAAGTGTAACTATTGATTCCATCAGTACACGTTCCTCCATTTTGACATGGCCCACCTGCACACTCGTCGACATCTGAAAGAAAAACGACAAGCAATGAGATATCCATTCACAAAAAAAATGTTCAATGAAAGACTCTAGTATTTTAGTTTATCGAAAGAAATTAGTAGAAAATATGGGTTCGTCAATTTGGAAATTTGGGGAGTTTTCATTCATATTCACATTTGCCGTAAACGTGGATGTTAAGCCAAGAATCCGTCATCCCGATGAAAACAATATTTTATGCAGAAATGATACTTTAAACATTAATCAAAATACAAAAAAATATGCGAATGTAAGGTTAACAAAGTCTGACAACTTCCAATTGAAGATACCCAGTTACTGTCTGTCATTCATTGTCACACAACAAAACGGCTTTCGTCGCCCTAACACCGTTGCAAGGACGTTTTATGAGCTCCAAAAATGTGCAGAAGTTTCGAATTTGGATCTTACTTGTTTCACAGTTTGTTCCAGTGTATCCAGCAACACAAGTACAAGTATACCCATTTACTTGCTCATTGCATGTTCCTCCATTTTTACACGGACTACTTGCACATTCAATGATCTCTAAATAAAAACAAAGCGAAAAAAAATCAGTTACTGAGAAAAAAGGAGGAAGAAAACAAATTCCAGGAAATATTTCTATAGCTATGAAATAAAAGCGTACCTGTTTCACAGTTTGTTCCAGTATATCCTGCAGCACATGCACACATATAGCCATTGACTTGGTCAGTGCATGTTGCCCCATTTTCACACGGACCACTTCCACATTCGTCAATATCTATCAAAACAATTAAATATGATGTACTTGTGAGATGAACAAACTATAACAAAATCATCTAGTTTAAATTAGAGCGACGCTCAAAGTATGACAAGTGGTAAGTTATTCCCGAGTTTCTATTATCTACCCTTCAACTAATCAGAACCAAGCTACAACATAAACATTGTTCTGATTTGTCGGCAGTTAGACACAGAAGTATGCGTATACAACAACATTGGTCAAAGTTGCGAGGGGCGCGCTGTGAAAAGCTCAAACAGCAATGAATTGTACTTACCTGTTTCGCAATTTGTTCCAGTATATCCTGCAGCACATGTACAAGTGTAACCATTGATTCCATCAGTACACGTTCCTCCATTATCACATGGACCAGTTGCACACTCGTCGATGTCTATAAGGAAAATATATCCAGATTAAAATTAAATATACAGGCTCTAAAATTTGCAATAAAGTTAATAGTACTTCAGAAAAGAACATACTAGTTTCACAGTTTGTCCCAGTATATCCTGCAACACAGGCACAAGTGTAACTATTGATTCCATCAGTACACGTTCCTCCATTTTGACATGGCCCACCTGCACACTCGTCGACATCTGAAAGAAAAACGACAAGCAATGAGATATCCATTCACAAAAAAAATGTTCAATGAAAGACTCTAGTATTCTAGTTTATCGAAAGAAATTAGTAGAAAATATGGGTTCGTCAATTTGGAAATTTGGGGAGTTTTCATTCATATTCACATTTGCCGTAAACGTGGATGTTAAGCCAAGAATCCGTCATCCCGATGAAAACAATATTTTATGCAGAAATGATACTTTAAACATTAATCAAAATACAAAAAAATATGCGAATGTAAGGTTAACAAAGTCTGACAACTTCCAATTGAAGATACCCAGTTACTGTCTGTCATTCATTGTCACACAACAAAACGGCTTTCGTCGCCCTAACACCGTTGCAAGGACGTTTTATGAGCACCAAAAATGTGCAGAAGTTTCGAATTTGGATCTTACTTGTTTCACAGTTTGTTCCAGTGTATCCAGCAATACAAGTACAAGTATACCCATTTACTTGCTCATTGCATGTTCCTCCATTTTTACACGGACTACTTGCACATTCAATGATCTCTAAATAAAAACAAAGCGAAAAAAAATCACTTACTGAGAAAAAAGGAGGAAGAAAACAAATTCCAGGAAATATTTCTATAGCTATGAAATAAAAGCGTACCTGTTTCACAGTTTGTTCCAGTATATCCTGCAGCACATGCACACATATAGCCATTGACTTGGTCAGTGCATGTTGCCCCATTTTCACACGGACCACTTCCACATTCGTCAATATCTATCAAAACAATTAAATATGATGTACTTGTGAGATGAACAAACTATAACAAAATCATCTAGTTTAAATTAGAGCGACGCTCAAAGTATGACAAGTGGTAAGTTATTCCCGAGTTTCTATTATCTACCCTTCAACTAATCAGAACCAAGCTACAACATAAACATTGTTCTGATTTGTCGGCAGTTAGACACAGAAGTATGCGTATACAACAACATTGGTCAAAGTTGCGAGGGGCGCGCTGTGAAAAGCTCAAACAGCAATGAATTGTACTTACCTGTTTCGCAATTTGTTCCAGTATATCCTGCAGCACATGTACAAGTGTAACCATTGATTCCATCAGTACACGTTCCTCCATTATCACATGGACCAGTTGCACACTCGTCGATGTCTATAAGGAAAATATATCCAGATTAAAATTAAATATACAGGCTCTAAAATTTGCAATAAAGTTAATAGTACTTCAGAAAAGAACATACTAGTTTCACAGTTTGTCCCAGTATATCCTGCAACACAGGCACAAGTGTAACTATTGATTCCATCAGTACACGTTCCTCCATTTTGACATGGCCCACCTGCACACTCGTCGACATCTGAAAGAAAAACGACAAGCAATGAGATATCCATTCACAAAAAAAATGTTCAATGAAAGACTCTAGTATTCTAGTTTATCGAAAGAAATTAGTAGAAAATATGGGTTCGTCAATTTGGAAATTTGGGGAGTTTTCATTCATATTCACATTTGCCGTAAACGTGGATGTTAAGCCAAGAATCCGTCATCCCGATGAAAACAATATTTTATGCAGAAATGATACTTTAAACATTAATCAAAATACAAAAAAATATGCGAATGTAAGGTTAACAAAGTCTGACAACTTCCAATTGAAGATACCCAGTTACTGTCTGTCATTCATTGTCACACAACAAAACGGCTTTCGTCGCCCTAACACCGTTGCAAGGACGTTTTATGAGCACCAAAAATGTGCAGAAGTTTCGAATTTGGATCTTACTTGTTTCACAGTTTGTTCCAGTGTATCCAGCAATACAAGTACAAGTATACCCATTTACTTGCTCATTGCATGTTCCTCCATTTTTACACGGACTACTTGCACATTCAATGATCTCTAAATAAAAACAAAGCGAAAAAAAATCACTTACTGAGAAAAAAGGAGGAAGAAAACAAATTCCAGGAAATATTTCTATAGCTATGAAATAAAAGCGTACCTGTTTCACAGTTTGTTCCAGTATATCCTGCAGCACATGCACACATATAGCCATTGACTTGGTCAGTGCATGTTGCCCCATTTTCACACGGACCACTTCCACATTCGTCAATATCTATCAAAACAATTAAATATGATGTACTTGTGAGATGAACAAACTATAACAAAATCATCTAGTTTAAATTAGAGCGACGCTCAAAGTATGACAAGTGGTAAGTTATTCCCGAGTTTCTATTATCTACCCTTCAACTAATCAGAACCAAGCTACAACATAAACATTGTTCTGATTTGTCGGCAGTTAGACACAGAAGTATGCGTATACAACAACATTGGTCAAAGTTGCGAGGGGCGCGCTGTGAAAAGCTCAAACAGCAATGAATTGTACTTACCTGTTTCGCAATTTGTTCCAGTATATCCTGCAGCACATGTACAAGTGTAACCATTGATTCCATCAGTACACGTTCCTCCATTATCACATGGACCAGTTGCACACTCGTCGATGTCTATAAGGAAAATATATCCAGATTAAAATTAAATATACAGGCTCTAAAATTTGCAATAAAGTTAATAGTACTTCAGAAAAGAACATACTAGTTTCACAGTTTGTCCCAGTATATCCTGCAACACAGGCACAAGTGTAACTATTGATTCCATCAGTACACGTTCCTCCATTTTGACATGGCCCACCTGCACACTCGTCGACATCTGAAAGAAAAACGACAAGCAATGAGATATCCATTCACAAAAAAAATGTTCAATGAAAGACTCTAGTATTCTAGTTTATCGAAAGAAATTAGTAGAAAATATGGGTTCGTCAATTTGGAAATTTGGGGAGTTTTCATTCATATTCACATTTGCCGTAAACGTGGATGTTAAGCCAAGAATCCGTCATCCCGATGAAAACAATATTTTATGCAGAAATGATACTTTAAACATTAATCAAAATACAAAAAAATATGCGAATGTAAGGTTAACAAAGTCTGACAACTTCCAATTGAAGATACCCAGTTACTGTCTGTCATTCATTGTCACACAACAAAACGGCTTTCGTCGCCCTAACACCGTTGCAAGGACGTTTTATGAGCACCAAAAATGTGCAGAAGTTTCGAATTTGGATCTTACTTGTTTCACAGTTTGTTCCAGTGTATCCAGCAATACAAGTACAAGTATACCCATTTACTTGCTCATTGCATGTTCCTCCATTTTTACACGGACTACTTGCACATTCAATGATCTCTAAATAAAAACAAAGCGAAAAAAAATCACTTACTGAGAAAAAAGGAGGAAGAAAACAAATTCCAGGAAATATTTCTATAGCTATGAAATAAAAGCGTACCTGTTTCACAGTTTGTTCCAGTATATCCTGCAGCACATGCACACATATAGCCATTGACTTGGTCAGTGCATGTTGCCCCATTTTCACACGGACCACTTCCACATTCGTCAATATCTATCAAAACAATTAAATATGATGTACTTGTGAGATGAACAAACTATAACAAAATCATCTAGTTTAAATTAGAGCGACGCTCAAAGTATGACAAGTGGTAAGTTATTCCCGAGTTTCTATTATCTACCCTTCAACTAATCAGAACCAAGCTACAACATAAACATTGTTCTGATTTGTCGGCAGTTAGACACAGAAGTATGCGTATACAACAACATTGGTCAAAGTTGCGAGGGGCGCGCTGTGAAAAGCTCAAACAGCAATGAATTGTACTTACCTGTTTCGCAATTTGTTCCAGTATATCCTGCAGCACATGTACAAGTGTAACCATTGATTCCATCAGTACACGTTCCTCCATTATCACATGGACCAGTTGCACACTCGTCGATGTCTATAAGGAAAATATATCCAGATTAAAATTAAATATACAGGCTCTAAAATTTGCAATAAAGTTAATAGTACTTCAGAAAAGAACATACTAGTTTCACAGTTTGTCCCAGTATATCCTGCAACACAGGCACAAGTGTAACTATTGATTCCATCAGTACACGTTCCTCCATTTTGACATGGCCCACCTGCACACTCGTCGACATCTGAAAGAAAAACGACAAGCAATGAGATATCCATTCACAAAAAAAATGTTCAATGAAAGACTCTAGTATTCTAGTTTATCGAAAGAAATTAGTAGAAAATATGGGTTCGTCAATTTGGAAATTTGGGGAGTTTTCATTCATATTCACATTTGCCGTAAACGTGGATGTTAAGCCAAGAATCCGTCATCCCGATGAAAACAATATTTTATGCAGAAATGATACTTTAAACATTAATCAAAATACAAAAAAATATGCGAATGTAAGGTTAACAAAGTCTGACAACTTCCAATTGAAGATACCCAGTTACTGTCTGTCATTCATTGTCACACAACAAAACGGCTTTCGTCGCCCTAACACCGTTGCAAGGACGTTTTATGAGCACCAAAAATGTGCAGAAGTTTCGAATTTGGATCTTACTTGTTTCACAGTTTGTTCCAGTGTATCCAGCAATACAAGTACAAGTATACCCATTTACTTGCTCATTGCATGTTCCTCCATTTTTACACGGACTACTTGCACATTCAATGATCTCTAAATAAAAACAAAGCGAAAAAAAATCACTTACTGAGAAAAAAGGAGGAAGAAAACAAATTCCAGGAAATATTTCTATAGCTATGAAATAAAAGCGTACCTGTTTCACAGTTTGTTCCAGTATATCCTGCAGCACATGCACACATATAGCCATTGACTTGGTCAGTGCATGTTGCCCCATTTTCACACGGACCACTTCCACATTCGTCAATATCTATCAAAACAATTAAATATGATGTACTTGTGAGATGAACAAACTATAACAAAATCATCTAGTTTAAATTAGAGCGACGCTCAAAGTATGACAAGTGGTAAGTTATTCCCGAGTTTCTATTATCTACCCTTCAACTAATCAGAACCAAGCTACAACATAAACATTGTTCTGATTTGTCGGCAGTTAGACACAGAAGTATGCGTATACAACAACATTGGTCAAAGTTGCGAGGGGCGCGCTGTGAAAAGCTCAAACAGCAATGAATTGTACTTACCTGTTTCGCAATTTGTTCCAGTATATCCTGCAGCACATGTACAAGTGTAACCATTGATTCCATCAGTACACGTTCCTCCATTATCACATGGACCAGTTGCACACTCGTCGATGTCTATAAGGAAAATATATCCAGATTAAAATTAAATATACAGGCTCTAAAATTTGCAATAAAGTTAATAGTACTTCAGAAAAGAACATACTAGTTTCACAGTTTGTCCCAGTATATCCTGCAACACAGGCACAAGTGTAACTATTGATTCCATCAGTACACGTTCCTCCATTTTGACATGGCCCACCTGCACACTCGTCGACATCTGAAAGAAAAACGACAAGCAATGAGATATCCATTCACAAAAAAAATGTTCAATGAAAGACTCTAGTATTCTAGTTTATCGAAAGAAATTAGTAGAAAATATGGGTTCGTCAATTTGGAAATTTGGGGAGTTTTCATTCATATTCACATTTGCCGTAAACGTGGATGTTAAGCCAAGAATCCGTCATCCCGATGAAAACAATATTTTATGCAGAAATGATACTTTAAACATTAATCAAAATACAAAAAAATATGCGAATGTTAGGTTAACAAAGTCTGACAACTTCCAATTGAAGATACCCAGTTACTGTCTGTCATTCATTGTCACACAACAAAACGGCTTTCGTCGCCCTAACACCGTTGCAAGGACGTTTTATGAGCTCCAAAAATGTGCAGAAGTTTCGAATTTGGATCTTACTTGTTTCACAGTTTGTTCCAGTGTATCCAGCAACACAAGTACAAGTATACCCATTTACTTGCTCATTGCATGTTCCTCCATTTTTACACGGACTACTTGCACATTCAATGATCTCTAAATAAAAACAAAGCGAAAAAAAATCAGTTACTGAGAAAAAAGGAGGAAGAAAACAAATTCCAGGAAATATTTCTATAGCTATGAAATAAAAGCGTACCTGTTTCACAGTTTGTTCCAGTATATCCTGCAGCACATGCACACATATAGCCATTGACTTGGTCAGTGCATGTTGCCCCATTTTCACACGGACCACTTCCACATTCGTCAATATCTATCAAAACAATTAAATATGATGTACTTGTGAGATGAACAAACTATAACAAAATCATCTAGTTTAAATTAGAGCGACGCTCAAAGTATGACAAGTGGTAAGTTATTCCCGAGTTTCTATTATCTACCCTTCAACTAATCAGAACCAAGCTACAACATAAACATTGTTCTGATTTGTCGGCAGTTAGACACAGAAGTATGCGTATACAACAACATTGGTCAAAGTTGCGAGGGGCGCGCTGTGAAAAGCTCAAACAGCAATTAATTGTACTTACCTGTTTCGCAATTTGTTCCAGTATATCCTGCAGCACATGTACAAGTGTAACCATTGATTCCATCAGTACACGTTCCTCCATTATCACATGGACCAGTTGCACACTCGTCGATGTCTATAAGGAAAATATATCCAGATTAAAATTAAATATACAGGCTCTAAAATTTGCAATAAAGTTAATAGTACTTCAGAAAAGAACATACTAGTTTCACAGTTTGTCCCAGTATATCCTGCAACACAGGCACAAGTGTAACTATTGATTCCATCAGTACACGTTCCTCCATTTTGACATGGCCCACCTGCACACTCGTCGACATCTGAAAGAAAAACGACAAGCAATGAGATATCCATTCACAAAAAAAATGTTCAATGAAAGACTCTAGTATTCTAGTTTATCGAAAGAAATTAGTAGAAAATATGGGTTCGTCAATTTGGAAATTTGGGGAGTTTTCATTCATATTCACATTTGCCGTAAACGTGGATGTTAAGCCAAGAATCCGTCATCCCGATGAAAACAATATTTTATGCAGAAATGATACTTTAAACATTAATCAAAATACAAAAAAATATGCGAATGTAAGGTTAACAAAGTCTGACAACTTCCAATTGAAGATACCCAGTTACTGTCTGTCATTCATTGTCACACAACAAAACGGCTTTCGTCGCCCTAACACCGTTGCAAGGACGTTTTATGAGCACCAAAAATGTGCAGAAGTTTCGAATTTGGATCTTACTTGTTTCACAGTTTGTTCCAGTGTATCCAGCAATACAAGTACAAGTATACCCATTTACTTGCTCATTGCATGTTCCTCCATTTTTACACGGACTACTTGCACATTCAATGATCTCTAAATAAAAACAAAGCGAAAAAAAATCAGTTACTGAGAAAAAAGGAGGAAGAAAACAAATTCCAGGAAATATTTCTATAGCTATGAAATAAAAGCGTACCTGTTTCACAGTTTGTTCCAGTATACCCTGCAGCACATGCACACATATAGCCATTGACTTGGTCAGTGCATGTTGCCCCATTTTCACACGGACCACTTCCACATTCGTCAATATCTATCAAAACAATTAAATATGATGTACTTGTGAGATGAACAAACTATAACAAAATCATCTAGTTTAAATTAGAGCGACGCTCAAAGTATGACAAGTGGTAAGTTATTCCCGAGTTTCTATTATCTACCCTTCAACTAATCAGAACCAAGCTACAACATAAACATTGTTCTGATTTGTCGGCAGTTAGACACAGAAGTATGCGTATACAACAACATTGGTCAAAGTTGCGAGGGGCGCGCTGTGAAAAGCTCAAACAGCAATGAATTGTACTTACCTGTTTCGCAATTTGTTCCAGTATATCCTGCAGCACATGTACAAGTGTAACCATTGATTCCATCAGTACACGTTCCTCCATTATCACATGGACCAGTTGCACACTCGTCGATGTCTATAAGGAAAATATATCCAGATTAAAATTAAATATACAGGCTCTAAAATTTGCAATAAAGTTAATAGTACTTCAGAAAAGAACATACTTGTTTCACAGTTTGTCCCAGTATATCCTGCAACACAGGCACAATTGTAACTATTGATTCCATCAGTACACGTTCCTCCATTATCACATGGACCAGTTGCACACTCGTCGATGTCTATAAGGAAAATATATCCAGATTAAAATTAAATATACAGGCTCTAAAATTTGCAATAAAGTTAATAGTACTTCAGAAAAGAACATACTAGTTTCACAGTTTGTCCCAGTATATCCTGCAACACAGGCACAAGTGTAACTATTGATTCCATCAGTACACGTTCCTCCATTTTGACATGGCCCACCTGCACACTCGTCGACATCTGAAAGAAAAACGACAAGCAATGAGATATCCATTCACAAAAAAAATGTTCAATGAAAGACTCTAGTATTCTAGTTTATCGAAAGAAATTAGTAGAAAATATGGGTTCGTCAATTTGGAAATTTGGGGAGTTTTCATTCATATTCACATTTGCCGTAAACGTGGATGTTAAGCCAAGAATCCGTCATCCCGATGAAAACAATATTTTATGCAGAAATGATACTTTAAACATTAATCAAAATACAAAAAAATATGCGAATGTAAGGTTAACAAAGTCTGACAACTTCCAATTGAAGATACCCAGTTACTGTCTGTCATTCATTGTCACACAACAAAACGGCTTTCGTCGCCCTAACACCGTTGCAAGGACGTTTTATGAGCACCAAAAATGTGCAGAAGTTTCGAATTTGGATCTTACTTGTTTCACAGTTTGTTCCAGTGTATCCAGCAATACAAGTACAAGTATACCCATTTACTTGCTCATTGCATGTTCCTCCATTTTTACACGGACTACTTGCACATTCAATGATCTCTAAATAAAAACAAAGCGAAAAAAAATCAGTTACTGAGAAAAAAGGAGGAAGAAAACAAATTCCAGGAAATATTTCTATAGCTATGAAATAAAAGCGTACCTGTTTCACAGTTTGTTCCAGTATATCCTGCAGCACATGCACACATATAGCCATTGACTTGGTCAGTGCATGTTGCCCCATTTTCACACGGACCACTTCCACATTCGTCAATATCTATCAAAACAATTAAATATGATGTACTTGTGAGATGAACAAACTATAACAAAATCATCTAGTTTAAATTAGAGCGACGCTCAAAGTATGACAAGTGGTAAGTTATTCCCGAGTTTCTATTATCTACCCTTCAACTAATCAGAACCAAGCTACAACATAAACATTGTTCTGATTTGTCGGCAGTTAGACACAGAAGTATGCGTATACAACAACATTGGTCAAAGTTGCGAGGGGCGCGCTGTGAAAAGCTCAAACAGCAATGAATTGTACTTACCTGTTTCGCAATTTGTTCCAGTATATCCTGCAGCACATGTACAAGTGTAACCATTGATTCCATCAGTACACGTTCCTCCATTATCACATGGACCAGTTGCACACTCGTCGATGTCTATAAGGAAAATATATCCAGATTAAAATTAAATATACAGGCTCTAAAATTTGCAATAAAGTTAATAGTACTTCAGAAAAGAACATACTAGTTTCACAGTTTGTCCCAGTATATCCTGCAACACAGGCACAAGTGTAACTATTGATTCCATCAGTACACGTTCCTCCATTTTGACATGGCCCACCTGCACACTCGTCGACATCTGAAAGAAAAACGACAAGCAATGAGATATCCATTCACAAAAAAAATGTTCAATGAAAGACTCTAGTATTCTAGTTTATCGAAAGAAATTAGTAGAAAATATGGGTTCGTCAATTTGGAAATTTGGGGAGTTTTCATTCATATTCACATTTGCCGTAAACGTGGATGTTAAGCCAAGAATCCGTCATCCCGATGAAAACAATATTTTATGCAGAAATGATACTTTAAACATTAATCAAAATACAAAAAAATATGCGAATGTAAGGTTAACAAAGTCTGACAACTTCCAATTGAAGATACCCAGTTACTGTCTGTCATTCATTGTCACACAACAAAACGGCTTTCGTCGCCCTAACACCGTTGCAAGGACGTTTTATGAGCACCAAAAATGTGCAGAAGTTTCGAATTTGGATCTTACTTGTTTCACAGTTTGTTCCAGTGTATCCAGCAATACAAGTACAAGTATACCCATTTACTTGCTCATTGCATGTTCCTCCATTTTTACACGGACTACTTGCACATTCAATGATCTCTAAATAAAAACAAAGCGAAAAAAAATCAGTTACTGAGAAAAAAGGAGGAAGAAAACAAATTCCAGGAAATATTTCTATAGCTATGAAATAAAAGCGTACCTGTTTCACAGTTTGTTCCAGTATATCCTGCAGCACATGCACACATATAGCCATTGACTTGGTCAGTGCATGTTGCCCCATTTTCACACGGACCACTTCCACATTCGTCAATATCTATCAAAACAATTAAATATGATGTACTTGTGAGATGAACAAACTATAACAAAATCATCTAGTTTAAATTAGAGCGACGCTCAAAGTATGACAAGTGGTAAGTTATTCCCGAGTTTCTATTATCTACCCTTCAACTAATCAGAACCAAGCTACAACATAAACATTGTTCTGATTTGTCGGCAGTTAGACACAGAAGTATGCGTATACAACAACATTGGTCAAAGTTGCGAGGGGCGCGCTGTGAAAAGCTCAAACAGCAATGAATTGTACTTACCTGTTTCGCAATTTGTTCCAGTATATCCTGCAGCACATGTACAAGTGTAACCATTGATTCCATCAGTACACGTTCCTCCATTATCACATGGACCAGTTGCACACTCGTCGATGTCTATAAGGAAAATATATCCAGATTAAAATTAAATATACAGGCTCTAAAATTTGCAATAAAGTTAATAGTACTTCAGAAAAGAACATACTAGTTTCACAGTTTGTCCCAGTATATCCTGCAACACAGGCACAAGTGTAACTATTGATTCCATCAGTACACGTTCCTCCATTTTGACATGGCCCACCTGCACACTCGTCGACATCTGAAAGAAAAACGACAAGCAATGAGATATCCATTCACAAAAAAAAATGTTCAATGAAAGACTCTAGTATTCTAGTTTATCGAAAGAAATTAGTAGAAAATATGGGTTCGTCAATTTGGAAATTTGGGGAGTTTTCATTCATATTCACATTTGCCGTAAACGTGGATGTTAAGCCAAGAATCCGTCATCCCGATGAAAACAATATTTTATGCAGAAATGATACTTTAAACATTAATCAAAATACAAAAAAATATGCGAATGTAAGGTTAACAAAGTCTGACAACTTCCAATTGAAGATACCCAGTTACTGTCTGTCATTCATTGTCACACAACAAAACGGCTTTCGTCGCCCTAACACCGTTGCAAGGACGTTTTATGAGCACCAAAAATGTGCAGAAGTTTCGAATTTGGATCTTACTTGTTTCACAGTTTGTTCCAGTGTATCCAGCAATACAAGTACAAGTATACCCATTTACTTGCTCATTGCATGTTCCTCCATTTTTACACGGACTACTTGCACATTCAATGATCTCTAAATAAAAACAAAGCGAAAAAAAATCAGTTACTGAGAAAAAAGGAGGAAGAAAACAAATTCCAGGAAATATTTCTATAGCTATGAAATAAAAGCGTACCTGTTTCACAGTTTGTTCCAGTATATCCTGCAGCACATGCACACATATAGCCATTGACTTGGTCAGTGCATGTTGCCCCATTTTCACACGGACCACTTCCACATTCGTCAATATCTATCAAAACAATTAAATATGATGTACTTGTGAGATGAACAAACTATAACAAAATCATCTAGTTTAAATTAGAGCGACGCTCAAAGTATGACAAGTGGTAAGTTATTCCCGAGTTTCTATTATCTACCCTTCAACTAATCAGAACCAAGCTACAACATAAACATTGTTCTGATTTGTCGGCAGTTAGACACAGAAGTATGCGTATACAACAACATTGGTCAAAGTTGCGAGGGGCGCGCTGTGAAAAGCTCAAACAGCAATGAATTGTACTTACCTGTTTCGCAATTTGTTCCAGTATATCCTGCAGCACATGTACAAGTGTAACCATTGATTCCATCAGTACACGTTCCTCCATTATCACATGGACCAGTTGCACACTCGTCGATGTCTATAAGGAAAATATATCCAGATTAAAATTAAATATACAGGCTCTAAAATTTCCAATAAAGTTAATAGTACTTCAGAAAAGAACATACTTGTTTCACAGTTTGTCCCAGTATATCCTGCAACACAGGCACAATTGTAACTATTGATTCCATCAGTACACGTTCCTCCATTATCACATGGACCCGTTGCACACTCGTCGATGTCTATAAGGAAAATATATCCAGATTAAAATTAAATATACAGGCTGTAAAATTTGCAATAAAGTTAATAGTACTTCAGAAAAGAACATACTTGTTTCACAGTTTGTCCCAGTATATCCTGCAGCACATGTACAAGTGTAACCATTGATTCCATCAGTACACGTTCCTCCATTATCACATGGACCAGTTGCACACTCGTCGATGTCTATAAGGAAAATATATCCAGATTAAAATTAAATATACAGGCTCTAAAATTTGCAATAAAGTTAATAGTACTTCAGAAAAGAACATACTAGTTTCACAGTTTGTCCCAGTATATCCTGCAACACAGGCACAAGTGTAACTATTGATTCCATCAGTACACGTTCCTCCATTTTGACATGGCCCACCTGCACACTCGTCGACATCTGAAAGAAAAACGACAAGCAATGAGATATCCATTCACAAAAAAAATGTTCAATGAAAGACTCTAGTATTCTAGTTTATCGAAAGAAATTAGTAGAAAATATGGGTTCGTCAATTTGGAAATTTGGGGAGTTTTCATTCATATTCACATTTGCCGTAAACGTGGATGTTAAGCCAAGAATCCGTCATCCCGATGAAAACAATATTTTATGCAGAAATGATACTTTAAACATTAATCAAAATACAAAAAAATATGCGAATGTAAGGTTAACAAAGTCTGACAACTTCCAATTGAAGATACCCAGTTACTGTCTGTCATTCATTGTCACACAACAAAACGGCTTTCGTCGCCCTAACACCGTTGCAAGGACGTTTTATGAGCACCAAAAATGTGCAGAAGTTTCGAATTTGGATCTTACTTGTTTCACAGTTTGTTCCAGTGTATCCAGCAATACAAGTACAAGTATACCCATTTACTTGCTCATTGCATGTTCCTCCATTTTTACACGGACTACTTGCACATTCAATGATCTCTAAATAAAAACAAAGCGAAAAAAAATCAGTTACTGAGAAAAAAGGAGGAAGAAAACAAATTCCAGGAAATATTTCTATAGCTATGAAATAAAAGCGTACCTGTTTCACAGTTTGTTCCAGTATATCCTGCAGCACATGCACACATATAGCCATTGACTTGGTCAGTGCATGTTGCCCCATTTTCACACGGACCACTTCCACATTCGTCAATATCTATCAAAACAATTAAATATGATGTACTTGTGAGATGAACAAACTATAACAAAATCATCTAGTTTAAATTAGAGCGACGCTCAAAGTATGACAAGTGGTAAGTTATTCCCGAGTTTCTATTATCTACCCTTCAACTAATCAGAACCAAGCTACAACATAAACATTGTTCTGATTTGTCGGCAGTTAGACACAGAAGTATGCGTATACAACAACATTGGTCAAAGTTGCGAGGGGCGCGCTGTGAAAAGCTCAAACAGCAATGAATTGTACTTACCTGTTTCGCAATTTGTTCCAGTATATCCTGCAGCACATGTACAAGTGTAACCATTGATTCCATCAGTACACGTTCCTCCATTATCACATGGACCAGTTGCACACTCGTCGATGTCTATAAGGAAAATATATCCAGATTAAAATTAAATATACAGGCTCTAAAATTTGCAATAAAGTTAATAGTACTTCAGAAAAGAACATACTAGTTTCACAGTTTGTCCCAGTATATCCTGCAACACAGGCACAAGTGTAACTATTGATTCCATCAGTACACGTTCCTCCATTTTGACATGGCCCACCTGCACACTCGTCGACATCTGAAAGAAAAACGACAAGCAATGAGATATCCATTCACAAAAAAAATGTTCAATGAAAGACTCTAGTATTCTAGTTTATCGAAAGAAATTAGTAGAAAATATGGGTTCGTCAATTTGGAAATTTGGGGAGTTTTCATTCATATTCACATTTGCCGTAAACGTGGATGTTAAGCCAAGAATCCGTCATCCCGATGAAAACAATATTTTATGCAGAAATGATACTTTAAACATTAATCAAAATACAAAAAAATATGCGAATGTAAGGTTAACAAAGTCTGACAACTTCCAATTGAAGATACCCAGTTACTGTCTGTCATTCATTGTCACACAACAAAACGGCTTTCGTCGCCCTAACACCGTTGCAAGGACGTTTTATGAGCACCAAAAATGTGCAGAAGTTTCGAATTTGGATCTTACTTGTTTCACAGTTTGTTCCAGTGTATCCAGCAATACAAGTACAAGTATACCCATTTACTTGCTCATTGCATGTTCCTCCATTTTTACACGGACTACTTGCACATTCAATGATCTCTAAATAAAAACAAAGCGAAAAAAAATCAGTTACTGAGAAAAAAGGAGGAAGAAAACAAATTCCAGGAAATATTTCTATAGCTATGAAATAAAAGCGTACCTGTTTCACAGTTTGTTCCAGTATATCCTGCAGCACATGCACACATATAGCCATTGACTTGGTCAGTGCATGTTGCCCCATTTTCACACGGACCACTTCCACATTCGTCAATATCTATCAAAACAATTAAATATGATGTACTTGTGAGATGAACAAACTATAACAAAATCATCTAGTTTAAATTAGAGCGACGCTCAAAGTATGACAAGTGGTAAGTTATTCCCGAGTTTCTATTATCTACCCTTCAACTAATCAGAACCAAGCTACAACATAAACATTGTTCTGATTTGTCGGCAGTTAGACACAGAAGTATGCGTATACAACAACATTGGTCAAAGTTGCGAGGGGCGCGCTGTGAAAAGCTCAAACAGCAATGAATTGTACTTACCTGTTTCGCAATTTGTTCCAGTATATCCTGCAGCACATGTACAAGTGTAACCATTGATTCCATCAGTACACGTTCCTCCATTATCACATGGACCAGTTGCACACTCGTCGATGTCTATAAGGAAAATATATCCAGATTAAAATTAAATATACAGGCTCTAAAATTTGCAATAAAGTTAATAGTACTTCAGAAAAGAACATACTAGTTTCACAGTTTGTCCCAGTATATCCTGCAACACAGGCACAAGTGTAACTATTGATTCCATCAGTACACGTTCCTCCATTTTGACATGGCCCACCTGCACACTCGTCGACATCTGAAAGAAAAACGACAAGCAATGAGATATCCATTCACAAAAAAAATGTTCAATGAAAGACTCTAGTATTCTAGTTTATCGAAAGAAATTAGTAGAAAATATGGGTTCGTCAATTTGGAAATTTGGGGAGTTTTCATTCATATTCACATTTGCCGTAAACGTGGATGTTAAGCCAAGAATCCGTCATCCCGATGAAAACAATATTTTATGCAGAAATGATACTTTAAACATTAATCAAAATACAAAAAAATATGCGAATGTAAGGTTAACAAAGTCTGACAACTTCCAATTGAAGATACCCAGTTACTGTCTGTCATTCATTGTCACACAACAAAACGGCTTTCGTCGCCCTAACACCGTTGCAAGGACGTTTTATGAGCACCAAAAATGTGCAGAAGTTTCGAATTTGGATCTTACTTGTTTCACAGTTTGTTCCAGTGTATCCAGCAATACAAGTACAAGTATACCCATTTACTTGCTCATTGCATGTTCCTCCATTTTTACACGGACTACTTGCACATTCAATGATCTCTAAATAAAAACAAAGCGAAAAAAAATCAGTTACTGAGAAAAAAGGAGGAAGAAAACAAATTCCAGGAAATATTTCTATAGCTATGAAATAAAAGCGTACCTGTTTCACAGTTTGTTCCAGTATATCCTGCAGCACATGCACACATATAGCCATTGACTTGGTCAGTGCATGTTGCCCCATTTTCACACGGACCACTTCCACATTCGTCAATATCTATCAAAACAATTAAATATGATGTACTTGTGAGATGAACAAACTATAACAAAATCATCTAGTTTAAATTAGAGCGACGCTCAAAGTATGACAAGTGGTAAGTTATTCCCGAGTTTCTATTATCTACCCTTCAACTAATCAGAACCAAGCTACAACATAAACATTGTTCTGATTTGTCGGCAGTTAGACACAGAAGTATGCGTATACAACAACATTGGTCAAAGTTGCGAGGGGCGCGCTGTGAAAAGCTCAAACAGCAATGAATTGTACTTACCTGTTTCGCAATTTGTTCCAGTATATCCTGCAGCACATGTACAAGTGTAACCATTGATTCCATCAGTACACGTTCCTCCATTATCACATGGACCAGTTGCACACTCGTCGATGTCTATAAGGAAAATATATCCAGATTAAAAATAAATATACAGGCTCTAAAATTTGCAATAAAGTTAATAGTACTTCAGAAAAGAACATACTAGTTTCACAGTTTGTCCCAGTATATCCTGCAACACAGGCACAAGTGTAACTATTGATTCCATCAGTACACGTTCCTCCATTTTGACATGGCCCACCTGCACACTCGTCGACATCTGAAAGAAAAACGACAAGCAATGAGATATCCATTCACAAAAAAAATGTCCAATGAAAGACTCTAGTATTCTAGTTTATCGAAAGAAATTAGTAGAAAATATGGGTTCGTCAATTTGGAAATTTGGGGAGTTTTCATTCATATTCACATTTGCCGTAAACGTGGATGTTAAGCCAAGAATCCGTCATCCCGATGAAAACAATATTTTATGCAGAAATGATACTTTAAACATTAATCAAAATACAAAAAAATATGCGAATGTAAGGTTAACAAAGTCTGACAACTTCCAATTGAAGATACCCAGTTACTGTCTGTCATTCATTGTCACACAACAAAACGGCTTTCGTCGCCCTAACACCGTTGCAAGGACGTTTTATGAGCACCAAAAATGTGCAGAAGTTTCGAATTTGGATCTTACTTGTTTCACAGTTTGTTCCAGTGTATCCAGCAACACAAGTACAAGTATACCCATTTACTTGCTCATTGCATGTTCCTCCATTTTTACACGGACTACTTGCACATTCAATGATCTCTAAATAAAAACAAAGCGAAAAAAAATCAGTTACTGAGAAAAAAGGAGGAAGAAAACAAATTCCAGGAAATATTTCTATAGCTATGAAATAAAAGCGTACCTGTTTCACAGTTTGTTCCAGTATATCCTGCAGCACATGCACAAATATAGCCATTGACTTGGTCAGTGCATGTTGCCCCATTTTCACACGGACCACTTCCACATTCGTCAATATCTATCAAAACAATTAAATATGATGTACTTGTGAGATGAACAAACTATAACAAAATCATCTAGTTTAAATTAGAGCGACGCTCAAAGTATGACAAGTGGTAAGTTATTCCCGAGTTTCTATTATCTACCCTTCAACTAATCAGAACCAAGCTACAACATAAACATTGTTCTGATTTGTCGGCAGTTAGACACAGAAGTATGCGTATACAACAACATTGGTCAAAGTTGCGAGGGGCGCGCTGTGAAAAGCTCAAACAGCAATGAATTGTACTTACCTGTTTCGCAATTTGTTCCAGTATATCCTGCAGCACATGTACAAGTGTAACCATTGATTCCATCAGTACACGTTCCTCCATTATCACATGGACCAGTTGCACACTCGTCGATGTCTATAAGGAAAATATATCCAGATTAAAATTAAATATACAGGCTCTAAAATTTGCAATAACGTTAATAGTACTTCAGAAAAGAACATACTAGTTTCACAGTTTGTCCCAGTATATCCTGCAACACAGGCACAAGTGTAACTATTGATTCCATCAGTACACGTTCCTCCATTTTTACATGGCCCACCTGCACACTCGTCGACATCTGAAAGAAAAACGACAAGCAATGAGATATCCATTCACAAAAAAAATGTCCAATGAAAGACTCTAGTATTCTAGTTTATCGAAAGAAATTAGTAGAAAATATGGGTTCGTCAATTTGGAAATTTGGGGAGTTTTCATTCATATTCACATTTGCCGTAAACGTGGATGTTAAGCCAAGAATCCGTCATCCCGATGAAAACAATATTTTATGCAGAAATGATACTTTAAACATTAATCAAAATACAAAAAAATATGCGAATGTAAGGTTAACAAAGTCTGACAACTTCCAATTGAAGATACCCAGTTACTGTCTGTCATTCATTGTCACACAACAAAACGGCTTTCGTCGCCCTAACACCGTTGCAAGGACGTTTTATGAGCACCAAAAATGTGCAGAAGTTTCGAATTTGGATCTTACTTGTTTCACAGTTTGTTCCAGTGTATCCAGCAATACAAGTACAAGTATACCCATTTACTTGCTCATTGCATGTTCCTCCATTTTTACACGGACTACTTGCACATTCAATGATCTCTAAATAAAAACAAAGCGAAAAAAAATCAGTTACTGAGAAAAAAGGAGGAAGAAAACAAATTCCAGGAAATATTTCTATAGCTATGAAATAAAAGCGTACCTGTTTCACAGTTTGTTCCAGTATATCCTGCAGCACATGCACACATATAGCCATTGACTTGGTCAGTGCATGTTGCCCCATTTTCACACGGACCACTTCCACATTCGTCAATATCTATCAAAACAATTAAATATGATGTACTTGTGAGATGAACAAACTATAACAAAATCATCTAGTTTAAATTAGAGCGACGCTCAAAGTATGACAAGTGGTAAGTTATTCCCGAGTTTCTATTATCTACCCTTCAACTAATCAGAACCAAGCTACAACATAAACATTGTTCTGATTTGTCGGCAGTTAGACACAGAAGTATGCGTATACAACAACATTGGTCAAAGTTGCGAGGGGCGCGCTGTGAAAAGCTCAAACAGCAATGAATTGTACTTACCTGTTTCGCAATTTGTTCCAGTATATCCTGCAGCACATGTACAAGTGTAACCATTGATTCCATCAGTACACGTTCCTCCATTATCACATGGACCAGTTGCACACTCGTCGATGTCTATAAGGAAAATATATCCAGATTAAAAATAAATATACAGGCTCTAAAATTTGCAATAAAGTTAATAGTACTTCAGAAAAGAACATACTAGTTTCACAGTTTGTCCCAGTATATCCTGCAACACAGGCACAAGTGTAACTATTGATTCCATCAGTACACGTTCCTCCATTTTGACATGGCCCACCTGCACACTCGTCGACATCTGAAAGAAAAACGACAAGCAATGAGATATCCATTCACAAAAAAAATGTCCAATGAAAGACTCTAGTATTCTAGTTTATCGAAAGAAATTAGTAGAAAATATGGGTTCGTCAATTTGGAAATTTGGGGAGTTTTCATTCATATTCACATTTGCCGTAAACGTGGATGTTAAGCCAAGAATCCGTCATCCCGATGAAAACAATATTTTATGCAGAAATGATACTTTAAACATTAATCAAAATACAAAAAAATATGCGAATGTAAGGTTAACAAAGTCTGACAACTTCCAATTGAAGATACCCAGTTACTGTCTGTCATTCATTGTCACACAACAAAACGGCTTTCGTCGCCCTAACACCGTTGCAAGGACGTTTTATGAGCACCAAAAATGTGCAGAAGTTTCGAATTTGGATCTTACTTGTTTCACAGTTTGTTCCAGTGTATCCAGCAACACAAGTACAAGTATACCCATTTACTTGCTCATTGCATGTTCCTCCATTTTTACACGGACTACTTGCACATTCAATGATCTCTAAATAAAAACAAAGCGAAAAAAAATCAGTTACTGAGAAAAAAGGAGGAAGAAAACAAATTCCAGGAAATATTTCTATAGCTATGAAATAAAAGCGTACCTGTTTCACAGTTTGTTCCAGTATATCCTGCAGCACATGCACACATATAGCCATTGACTTGGTCAGTGCATGTTGCCCCATTTTCACACGGACCACTTCCACATTCGTCAATATCTATCAAAACAATTAAATATGATGTACTTGTGAGATGAACAAACTATAACAAAATCATCTAGTTTAAATTAGAGCGACGCTCAAAGTATGACAAGTGGTAAGTTATTCCCGAGTTTCTATTATCTACCCTTCAACTAATCAGAACCAAGCTACAACATAAACATTGTTCTGATTTGTCGGCAGTTAGACACAGAAGTATGCGTATACAACAACATTGGTCAAAGTTGCGAGGGGCGCGCTGTGAAAAGCTCAAACAGCAATGAATTGTACTTACCTGTTTCGCAATTTGTTCCAGTATATCCTGCAGCACATGTACAAGTGTAACCATTGATTCCATCAGTACACGTTCCTCCATTATCACATGGACCAGTTGCACACTCGTCGATGTCTATAAGGAAAATATATCCAGATTAAAAATAAATATACAGGCTCTAAAATTTGCAATAAAGTTAATAGTACTTCAGAAAAGAACATACTAGTTTCACAGTTTGTCCCAGTATATCCTGCAACACAGGCACAAGTGTAACTATTGATTCCATCAGTACACGTTCCTCCATTTTGACATGGCCCACCTGCACACTCGTCGACATCTGAAAGAAAAACGACAAGCAATGAGATATCCATTCACAAAAAAAATGTCCAATGAAAGACTTTAGTATTCTAGTTTATCGAAAGAAATTAGTAGAAAATATGGGTTCGTCAATTTGGAAATTTGGGGAGTTTTCATTCATATTCACATTTGCCGTAAACGTGGATGTTAAGCCAAGAATCCGTCATCCCGATGAAAACAATATTTTATGCAGAAATGATACTTTAAACATTAATCAAAATACAAAAAAATATGCGAATGTAAGGTTAACAAAGTCTGACAACTTCCAATTGAAGATACCCAGTTACTGTCTGTCATTCATTGTCACACAACAAAACGGCTTTCGTCGCCCTAACACCGTTGCAAGGACGTTTTATGAGCACCAAAAATGTGCAGAAGTTTCGAATTTGGATCTTACTTGTTTCACAGTTTGTTCCAGTGTATCCAGCAATACAAGTACAAGTATACCCATTTACTTGCTCATTGCATGTTCCTCCATTTTTACACGGACTACTTGCACATTCAATGATCTCTAAATAAAAACAAAGCGAAAAAAAATCAGTTACTGAGAAAAAAGGAGGAAGAAAACAAATTCCAGGAAATATTTCTATAGCTATGAAATAAAAGCGTACCTGTTTCACAGTTTGTTCCAGTATATCCTGCAGCACATGCACACATATAGCCATTGACTTGGTCAGTGCATGTTGCCCCATTTTCACACGGACCACTTCCACATTCGTCAATATCTATCAAAACAATTAAATATGATGTACTTGTGAGATGAACAAACTATAACAAAATCATCTAGTTTAAATTAGAGCGACGCTCAAAGTATGACAAGTGGTAAGTTATTCCCGAGTTTCTATTATCTACCCTTCAACTAATCAGAACCAAGCTACAACATAAACATTGTTCTGATTTGTCGGCAGTTAGACACAGAAGTATGCGTATACAACAACATTGGTCAAAGTTGCGAGGGGCGCGCTGTGAAAAGCTCAAACAGCAATGAATTGTACTTACCTGTTTCGCAATTTGTTCCAGTATATCCTGCAGCACATGTACAAGTGTAACCATTGATTCCATCAGTACACGTTCCTCCATTATCACATGGACCAGTTGCACACTCGTCGATGTCTATAAGGAAAATATATCCAGATTAAAATTAAATATACAGGCTCTAAAATTTGCAATAAAGTTAATAGTACTTCAGAAAAGAACATACTAGTTTCACAGTTTGTCCCAGTATATCCTGCAACACAGGCACAAGTGTAACTATTGATTCCATCAGTACACGTTCCTCCATTTTGACATGGCCCACCTGCACACTCGTCGACATCTGAAAGAAAAACGACAAGCAATGAGATATCCATTCACAAAAAAAATGTTCAATGAAAGACTCTAGTATTCTAGTTTATCGAAAGAAATTAGTAGAAAATATGGGTTCGTCAATTTGGAAATTTGGGGAGTTTTCATTCATATTCACATTTGCCGTAAACGTGGATGTTAAGCCAAGAATCCGTCATCCCGATGAAAACAATATTTTATGCAGAAATGATACTTTAAACATTAATCAAAATACAAAAAAATATGCGAAGGTAAGGTTAACAAAGTCTGACAACTTCCAATTGAAGATACCCAGTTACTGTCTGTCATTCATTGTCACACAACAAAACGGCTTTCGTCGCCCTAACACCGTTGCAAGGACGTTTTATGAGCACCAAAAATGTGCAGAAGTTTCGAATTTGGATCTTACTTGTTTCACAGTTTGTTCCAGTGTATCCAGCAATACAAGTACAAGTATACCCATTTACTTGCTCATTGCATGTTCCTCCATTTTTACACGGACTACTTGCACATTCAATGATCTCTAAATAAAAACAAAGCGAAAAAAAATCAGTTACTGAGAAAAAAGGAGGAAGAAAACAAATTCCAGGAAATATTTCTATAGCTATGAAATAAAAGCGTACCTGTTTCACAGTTTGTTCCAGTATATCCTGCAGCACATGCACAAATATAGCCATTGACTTGGTCAGTGCATGTTGCCCCATTTTCACACGGACCACTTCCACATTCGTCAATATCTATCAAAACAATTAAATATGATGTACTTGTGAGATGAACAAACTATAACAAAATCATCTAGTTTAAATTAGAGCGACGCTCAAAGTATGACAAGTGGTAAGTTATTCCCGAGTTTCTATTATCTACCCTTCAACTAATCAGAACCAAGCTACAACATAAACATTGTTCTGATTTGTCGGCAGTTAGACACAGAAGTATGCGTATACAACAACATTGGTCAAAGTTGCGATGGGCGCGCTGTGAAAAGCTCAAACAGCAATGAATTGTACTTACCTGTTTCGCAATTTGTTCCAGTATATCCTGCAGCACATGTACAAGTGTAACCATTGATTCCATCAGTACACGTTCCTCCATTATCACATGGACCAGTTGCACACTCGTCGATGTCTATAAGGAAAATATATCCAGATTAAAATTAAATATACAGGCTCTAAAATTTGCAATAAAGTTAATAGTACTTCAGAAAAGAACATACTAGTTTCACAGTTTGTCCCAGTATATCCTGCAACACAGGCACAAGTGTAACTATTGATTCCATCAGTACACGTTCCTCCATTTTGACATGGCCCACCTGCACACTCGTCGACATCTGAAAGAAAAACGACAAGCAATGAGATATCCATTCACAAAAAAAATGTTCAATGAAAGACTCTAGTATTCTAGTTTATCGAAAGAAATTAGTAGAAAATATGGGTTCGTCAATTTGGAAATTTGGGGAGTTTTCATTCATATTCACATTTGCCGTAAACGTGGATGTTAAGCCAAGAATCCGTCATCCCGATGAAAACAATATTTTATGCAGAAATGATACTTTAAACATTAATCAAAATACAAAAAAATATGCGAATGTAAGGTTAACAAAGTCTGACAACTTCCAATTGAAGATACCCAGTTACTGTCTGTCATTCATTGTCACACAACAAAACGGCTTTCGTCGCCCTAACACCGTTGCAAGGACGTTTTATGAGCACCAAAAATGTGCAGAAGTTTCGAATTTGGATCTTACTTGTTTCACAGTTTGTTCCAGTGTATCCAGCAACACAAGTACAAGTATACCCATTTACTTGCTCATTGCATGTTCCTCCATTTTTACACGGACTACTTGCACATTCAATGATCTCTAAATAAAAACAAAGCGAAAAAAAATCAGTTACTGAGAAAAAAGGAGGAAGAAAACAAATTCCAGGAAATATTTCTATAGCTATGAAATAAAAGCGTACCTGTTTCACAGTTTGTTCCAGTATATCCTGCAGCACATGCACACATATAGCCATTGACTTGGTCAGTGCATGTTGCCCCATTTTCACACGGACCACTTCCACATTCGTCAATATCTATCAAAACAATTAAATATGATGTACTTGTGAGATGAACAAACTATAACAAAATCATCTAGTTTAAATTAGAGCGACGCTCAAAGTATGACAAGTGGTAAGTTATTCCCGAGTTTCTATTATCTACCCTTCAACTAATCAGAACCAAGCTACAACATAAACATTGTTCTGATTTGTCGGCAGTTAGACACAGAAGTATGCGTATACAACAACATTGGTCAAAGTTGCGAGGGGCGCGCTGTGAAAAGCTCAAACAGCAATGAATTGTACTTACCTGTTTCGCAATTTGTTCCAGTATATCCTGCAGCACATGTACAAGTGTAACCATTGATTCCATCAGTACACGTTCCTCCATTATCACATGGACCAGTTGCACACTCGTCGATGTCTATAAGGAAAATATATCCAGATTAAAATTAAATATACAGGCTCTAAAATTTGCAATAAAGTTAATAGTACTTCAGAAAAGAACATACTAGTTTCACAGTTTGTCCCAGTATATCCTGCAACACAGGCACAAGTGTAACTATTGATTCCATCAGTACACGTTCCTCCATTTTGACATGGCCCACCTGCACACTCGTCGACATCTGAAAGAAAAACGACAAGCAATGAGATATCCATTCACAAAAAAAATGTTCAATGAAAGACTCTAGTATTCTAGTTTATCGAAAGAAATTAGTAGAAAATATGGGTTCGTCAATTTGGAAATTTGGGGAGTTTTCATTCATATTCACATTTGCCGTAAACGTGGATGTTAAGCCAAGAATCCGTCATCCCGATGAAAACAATATTTTATGCAGAAATGATACTTTAAACATTAATCAAAATACAAAAAAATATGCGAAGGTAAGGTTAACAAAGTCTGACAACTTCCAATTGAAGATACCCAGTTACTGTCTGTCATTCATTGTCACACAACAAAACGGCTTTCGTCGCCCTAACACCGTTGCAAGGACGTTTTATGAGCACCAAAAATGTGCAGAAGTTTCGAATTTGGATCTTACTTGTTTCACAGTTTGTTCCAGTGTATCCAGCAATACAAGTACAAGTATACCCATTTACTTGCTCATTGCATGTTCCTCCATTTTTACACGGACTACTTGCACATTCAATGATCTCTAAATAAAAACAAAGCGAAAAAAAATCAGTTACTGAGAAAAAAGGAGGAAGAAAACAAATTCCAGGAAATATTTCTATAGCTATGAAATAAAAGCGTACCTGTTTCACAGTTTGTTCCAGTATATCCTGCAGCACATGCACAAATATAGGCATTGACTTGGTCAGTGCATGTTGCCCCATTTTCACACGGACCACTTCCACATTCGTCAATATCTATCAAAACAATTAAATATGATGTACTTGTGAGATGAACAAACTATAACAAAATCATCTAGTTTAAATTAGAGCGACGCTCAAAGTATGACAAGTGGTAAGTTATTCCCGAGTTTCTATTATCTACCCTTCAACTAATCAGAACCAAGCTACAACATAAACATTGTTCTGATTTGTCGGCAGTTAGACACAGAAGTATGCGTATACAACAACATTGGTCAAAGTTGCGATGGGCGCGCTGTGAAAAGCTCAAACAGCAATGAATTGTACTTACCTGTTTCGCAATTTGTTCCAGTATATCCTGCAGCACATGTACAAGTGTAACCATTGATTCCATCAGTACACGTTCCTCCATTATCACATGGACCAGTTGCACACTCGTCGATGTCTATAAGGAAAATATATCCAGATTAAAATTAAATATACAGGCTCTAAAATTTGCAATAAAGTTAATAGTACTTCAGAAAAGAACATACTAGTTTCACAGTTTGTCCCAGTATATCCTGCAACACAGGCACAAGTGTAACTATTGATTCCATCAGTACACGTTCCTCCATTTTGACATGGCCCACCTGCACACTCGTCGACATCTGAAAGAAAAACGACAAGCAATGAGATATCCATTCACAAAAAAAATGTTCAATGAAAGACTCTAGTATTCTAGTTTATCGAAAGAAATTAGTAGAAAATATGGGTTCGTCAATTTGGAAATTTGGGGAGTTTTCATTCATATTCACATTTGCCGTAAACGTGGATGTTAAGCCAAGAATCCGTCATCCCGATGAAAACAATATTTTATGCAGAAATGATACTTTAAACATTAATCAAAATACAAAAAAATATGCGAATGTAAGGTTAACAAAGTCTGACAACTTCCAATTGAAGATACCCAGTTACTGTCTGTCATTCATTGTCACACAACAAAACGGCTTTCGTCGCCCTAACACCGTTGCAAGGACGTTTTATGAGCACCAAAAATGTGCAGAAGTTTCGAATTTGGATCTTACTTGTTTCACAGTTTGTTCCAGTGTATCCAGCAACACAAGTACAAGTATACCCATTTACTTGCTCATTGCATGTTCCTCCATTTTTACACGGACTACTTGCACATTCAATGATCTCTAAATAAAAACAAAGCGAAAAAAAATCAGTTACTGAGAAAAAAGGAGGAAGAAAACAAATTCCAGGAAATATTTCTATAGCTATGAAATAAAAGCGTACCTGTTTCACAGTTTGTTCCAGTATATCCTGCAGCACATGCACACATATAGCCATTGACTTGGTCAGTGCATGTTGCCCCATTTTCACACGGACCACTTCCACATTCGTCAATATCTATCAAAACAATTAAATATGATGTACTTGTGAGATGAACAAACTATAACAAAATCATCTAGTTTAAATTAGAGCGACGCTCAAAGTATGACAAGTGGTAAGTTATTCCCGAGTTTCTATTATCTACCCTTCAACTAATCAGAACCAAGCTACAACATAAACATTGTTCTGATTTGTCGGCAGTTAGACACAGAAGTATGCGTATACAACAACATTGGTCAAAGTTGCGAGGGGCGCGCTGTGAAAAGCTCAAACAGCAATGAATTGTACTTACCTGTTTCGCAATTTGTTCCAGTATATCCTGCAGCACATGTACAAGTGTAACCATTGATTCCATCAGTACACGTTCCTCCATTATCACATGGACCAGTTGCACACTCGTCGATGTCTATAAGGAAAATATATCCAGATTAAAATTAAATATACAGGCTCTAAAATTTGCAATAAAGTTAATAGTACTTCAGAAAAGAACATACTAGTTTCACAGTTTGTCCCAGTATATCCTGCAACACAGGCACAAGTGTAACTATTGATTCCATCAGTACACGTTCCTCCATTTTGACATGGCCCACCTGCACACTCGTCGACATCTGAAAGAAAAACGACAAGCAATGAGATATCTATTCACAAAAAAAATGTTCAATGAAAGAGTCTAGTATTCTAGTTTATCGAAAGAAATTAGTAGAAAATCTGAGTCTCGTCAATTTGGAAATTTGGGGAGTTTTCATTCATATTCACATTTGCCGTAAACGTGGATGTTAAGCCAAGAATCCGTCATCCCGATGCAAACAATAATTTATGCAGAAATGATACTTTAAACATTAATCAAAATACAAAAAAATATGCGAATGTAAGGTTAACAAAGTCTGACAACTTCCAAGTGAAGATACCCAGTTATTGTCGGTCATTCATTGTCACACAACAAAACGGCTTTCGTCGCCCTAACACCGTTGCAAGGACGTTTTATGTGCACCAAAAATGTGCAGAAGTTTCGATTTTGGATCTTACTTGTTTCACAGTTTGTTCCAGTGTATCCAGCAACACAAGTACAAGTATACCCATTTACTTGCTCATTGCATGTTCCTCCATTTTCACACGGACTACTTGCACATTCAATGATCTCTAAAGAAAAACAAAGCGAAAAAAATCAGTCATAGTGCGAAAAAAGGAGGAAGAAAACAAATTCCAGGAAATATTTCTATAGCTATGAAATAAAAGCGTACCTGTTTCACAGTTTGTTCCAGTATATCCTGCAGCACATGCACACATATAGCCATTGACTTGGTCAGTGCATGTTGCCCCATTTTCACACGGACCTCTTCCACATTCGTCAATATCTATCAAAACAATTAAATATGATGTACTTGTGAGATGAACAAACTATAACAAAATCATCTAGTTTAAATTAGAGCGACGCTCAAAGTATGACAAGTGGTAATCTATTCCCGAGTTCTATAATCTACCCTTCAACTAATCAGAACCAAGCTACAACATAAACATTGTTCTGATTTGTCGGCAGTTAGACACAGAAGTATGCGTATACAACAACATTGGTCAAAGTTGCGAGGGCCGCACTGTGAAAAGCTCAAACAGCAATGAATTGTACTTACCTGTTTCGCAATTTGTTCCAGTATATCCTGCAGCACATGTACAAGTGTAACCATTGATTCCATCAGTACACGTTCCTCCATTATCACATGGACCAGTTGCACACTCGTCGATGTCTATAAGGAAAATATATCCAGATTAAAATTAAATATACAGGCTCTAAAATTTGGAAAAGGGTAAATAGTACTTATGAATAAAATACTCACTTGTTGTACAGTTAACGCCTGTGAAACCTGCTGTGCAGGTACATATGTAGGTTCCATTTTGTTCACTGCAAGTTCCTCCGTTAAGACATGGTGTAGTGTCACACTCACCAGCTGCTTTGACTGTCTCTAAAAATTTTCAAAATTATTAAAATTACATCATAGACTAGTATTTAGATTATTGAAAAGTGGTTGGATACGCAATATAGGCTACAAAGTGTTTGATTTTTCATTGTGTAACATTTTATTAATACACTTTGTTATTACACTTAATTATAAGATAAAAGCCATTAAGGTCGGTACACAGTAGGCGAGATGTCGCTTCAATGTGCACTGGTTAAACAATCCAACCGGTTAGATTTCATGCGGCAAGTCGCAGCAACGAAATTCTGTCGCGGCGACAAACATTTCCGCCAAAAATACTTAGTACACACGCGAATTTGTCGCTGCGACCTGTCGCGGGGACAAGTCGCTTCAACTTGTCGCCTAGTGTGTACTTTGTTTCATGGATTTTTGAAAAGCACACTATTGTAAGGGTATTTCAAAAGAGGTTGTCTTTGGTTTTTCCTGTATAACCACATACTGAATACGGTATACTACATTCCAAATGCAAGACCGAAATGCATTGTTAACAATAAAATGCTCTGAAGCGAAGAGTGCAATGTGGACTACGAAAAACCGCTTGGAAAATTAACACATAATATTATTAATTATATAATTATGCATTTATACACCGTTCACAATACATTTCAGTCTTGGAATGCAGTATTATTCGGGATTCAGTATCGGTGGTGTACAAGAAAATCCAAGGGCAACATTTTTTCAAATAGTAAAAGACAATTTAGCGATTAAATGAAATACGGATAAAAAGTTAACAGTTTGAACGGTGCCTGGTCTTGTTGTTGTTGTTATATTTCTTTTCCTTTACTGTATCTTTAAATCGTACTACAATTGTCCTATTTCACTATGACGTCATGGTTTGTTTACATGAATAAGAACAGACCCAAATCGAGCCAAATAGTTTTCTTCTGGTGTATCAGTTGTATTATACTTGAACATAGAATTTGTTTCTTTCTTATAACCGGTCGTTTTGCCTATTTTTCAATAATTTATACTTGCTGTAACCCCTCTGGCGACCATGATTCTTAGCGTTTGAACAATAGATTTATTTGATGTGACGTCATAATGAAATAGGGTAATAGGGCTATTGGGTTTATATATAAATGCGGATAATTATCATGGCAGTCGGCTTTGTGCATTAATTCTTATATTGAAATTCAGTTTAAATTGATAAAGACACCATGTTAATTAGACACTAAGATGTACATTTTCATATATATAAATCAAATTTAGTTTATCGACAATTCCTGTTCATATTCCTGTTCAGATCAAAACGAAAATATTGTGCAACATCCCGACATGCATTGCAATCAAACGCCATAAAGTCCAAAATCCTCAGCGTCGACAAATATCCAAAAGTCCATTCTCTTTTACACAGCCTGAAATTTTGTGTAAAGTATTCAGATATTTAATTTTTTATCACACATACAGAACCCACACACACAAAAAATATCATACCCGATCGCGACTTTTGAGGCTAAGGCAGTGTCATGTGATCACTGACCTGACATTAATACCTACGTATGTATCTTTAAGCCGACCACTTAGAACTTATAATGTCACAGACTTGCATGCGTCACACTCATTGCATGATGTTCAACATTGAAACTTTAACGAATTCCAAGAATTTGAACTATTTGAACTATTCACGTTCGACAAACGCTTAGCTATGAAATGGGAGATATGATTTTTACTAGAGTGCATGCACTTAAAGTGCGCAACATAAATACCACTAAATAGTGCTATTTTATGCTAATTCTATTGTTTTCTTTAATTAGTGCTATTTACCACTAAATAGTGACAACTGTAGCACACTTTTAGTGCGTACACTCTATTTGTAGTAAATATACCCAATATTGTCCAAATATTGTTAAAGTATTGTCTTTCATGTCTTTTCATTTCAAGGTTAGGCAAGCAAAAAATAGCGTGATATCTTGGAAGGACTCCATCGAGCGGAAAATTTTCACTCAGTAATCAAAAAAGCCTCCAAAATATGATCTCTTGGAAAATTTCATAACCATTTAAAAACTTCTTTATGATAGACTTGTTAAGACTTATTCGCACAGGCCTGCGGAGTATCAAATATTTACATGCCGATTCACTGAACTGATATGCAGTCAAGTGAAACAATAAAACGATAGCTAACAGCAGTTTCAGTTGAAACGGTAGGGTGCAAGGCCGTCAAGATTGATAAAATTCAACACCTGTTACATCGTTATTGCCTCCTACTTAATTGGTGAAAAAGCAAGTGTCTGCAAAGCCTAGTGAAATGCAAAACTGAAAGTTTATCCATAGTTAAAATATGTTTAACACTTGATAAATGATATATTTACTGCATTTAAAACATTTGACATACATAGTTACATACCATGTATACTTTAAAAGTACGAAAAAATTGTAACTGAGCATTTATCAGCTAGCTCTATATAACAAGCGAAAATACAAACACTGACTCAATACTGTTGACGAAGACTGCCGGATCGATTAGATGTATTGATTTATTCGATCAATAGTGCGTGAAAAATGCGTAATTTGGATTTGAGTTTCGATTTCTCTCATTTCACTAATTTCCCTATTTACTTTCGAATCGATATAAAAGTCCTTTTTCAAATTAACAAACGTTTTCAGCTTGATAGATATTACATATGAAGACAGGTAAAAAGCCAGTCACACTTGGTATTGCAATATCACTTTTAACGAATAAAATAATTGTAATTACAAAGGAATTTTTTCCGTGTATAACTATCAAATTATATATATATATTTTTGCATTCCGAACGTCACATTACCATGAAGACGTTCGTAAATGACAAAACTTCACATAGTACTCCAATTTTTCAAATATGCGTGATTCTCTGAATGATATAATTTCATTAAAAAGTACGACAATACTTTTTTTTAATAAATTCAGGGGTTTCATTTAAATCTACTGCATCTGGCTACTCTTAAAAAGAAATACAAGCAAGAAATACATAATCTGATATCGATATAAGTAGTCAGACAAAACAAACAGTAGGATACTGCCGATAGCTAACCGCCTGTTATTGCATATTTTGTATTCACTATAGTAATTGACAACATTGTTTAAATATGAAAGACAATTAATTTCGGTACAAACTATAAAGTTTTTCTTTTTTCTGTAATTGTGTGAGTGAGAAATTGGTCCGATAATAGATGCATCAATAAAAGAAAGAAATGGTCAGTCGAACAATACTGAAAGTTTTTCATCGTTTAGTTTAATGAACAGTACTAAACTAAGGTGACCAAAGATTGGAATGTTCAGTGGATGGACAATGTTCGGGATTGTTAAATCAATTTACATTTTCAAGTAATATTGTTTGACCATGGTTTGAGAAAGGCTTAAAATTATGATTAATTTGACTTGTTTATTGTTTGGAGTATTGTTCTTATGAATTATATATATTTATAACAAAATGCTGATGTTTATGTGAAAGGTATCGATCGTTACTTAAAGTAATTAAACAATCAAAAGTCGTCATTGGAAAGGTGATCCTAATACAAATCAATCAACCTTATGTAGGTTCAAAAACAAGAGCTTGTCATCTCGGTGGTGGTTTTTCACATTATGATAGTTTAATCAATATTAGAAAACAAAACAAAATTGGTAAACCACAGACTCTATGAAATGCAATCAAAAATGTAAAACTGAAAAAAATACGTTGGCATTAACTGAAGGTCAATCCAACACATAACCAATATTTTTTTAAATTGGAAAATCAAACGCAAATCAGACGACTTACTGAAGCTCGAGGGACAAAAATTAAAAATCCGAAAAATTTCACTAATTTTTTAATTCAAAAATTCCTACAGGACTAAATATTTTGCCATTTATTAAAGAGCAAATTGAGTATTATCTGAGTATTATTAACTTATTTAGTAAGAAAATAGTCATCAAAATTAAATTTCCAAAAGTCAGAAGTGGTGCCGTGAAGTTCACTATCACAAGTAAGTAGTTTATTCTAAACATACACTAAGACACCACAAATATTTATTAATTAAACTTTTAAAAATTATGATTAAAAGTTATGATTAAAGTTTCATAAATGATTAATTGAGTTTTAAATACATGTAGCCTATTTTAGCGTACTTACGTATTCGATTGAACAGTACAAAAACACACAAAAACCATGCTCCCAAGAAAAGCTGACTCCTTCGAGTCGCCATGATAAATGGATGATTGGTTTTATGAAAATTCGAATAAGGTTATAAGAAATAACTTGCAATACATGGCTACTCATCCAATTATAAACTAATCGCACGTCATATTATTTAAAAATTATAAATAATTAATAAAAAACGAAAAAAAAAATGAATTTTGAAAGCACAAGCTCGTGTTGACTACAATCACCCCAATATGTTTTTTTTTGGTAGAAAACAGGCCTAAAGTCATGTTTATGTTTTCATCTATTCAGTCTGTCCATTATTCAATCAATTATCGAGTGATTTATCGTTTAACATTTTATTCATTTATTAATTTAATTATTAATCAATCTTCATTCATTCATTCATTCATTCATTCATTCATTCATTCATTCATTCATTCATTCATTCATTCATTCATTCATTCATTCATTCATTCATTCAACGTGATGAATGCAAGCCGATTCCAATAAGCCAATTCAATTTTGATCATCTATTAAGGTAGTTCGGGATCCACATTTCCCGCCGATAGAATTTTTTAAAACTTCTTCTACATAAGAACTGACACATACAAAAAACAAAAATGAAATAAAAGGTCACAGTGCTTGTTTAGGAACTGTGGGGGTGGTAATAGGCCCATTTTTACCCTATTTCAACGTATCCCTATTTGTTGAAAGTTATGTTATTGCGAACAAATGTGAAAGTTTTTCACAAATTTGCTGTAAGAGTGACAAAATGCTCTCTTCGCTATAGTTCTCATGAATGTATTCCTTGGAAAAGACATCGACTGAGATATTTTACGGAGATTTAAATGAAGAGCTTCATAATGTCTTGTACACTACATACATACATACATACATACATACATACATACATACATACATAACTTTATTTGATAACGCAGGTTAAGAATATGCAACTTTACAGCTGATGTGGACCTGCCTATACTTTACTTATAATAAAATACTAAAACTACAAATATGTTAAATTAATTATAAGATAATATAAATAAGAAATAATTTAATAAAAAAGAATATTTAATAGTAATAAAAATCTTGTTTCTTGTTGTGTATAATATTGTCTCCCTTCCCGAAATTAATATCCATGATAATTTGCTTTGATTGCTTTAAGTTATATTTAAATGTAGATGGATTAGCAGAATCTTTAACATTGTCAGGTAGTGCGTTCCATGCAATGGCGGATCTGTGAACAAAAGACTTACGACCTAGTTCAGTATTGGTCCTATTTAGTAAAACATTCAAGGATTTTCTTAATTTATATCTACTAGAGTTTTTTGTAATTAGGGAATTAATTTCTTGTAATCCCAAATCATAAAATGCTTTGTGTGTAATAGTGAGGATGCGAAACTTGTAAAAATATTCTAGAGGCATCCAGCCAACCTCAGAAAGTATATCTATATCCTTAAGATTATTTGGTAACTTATGAATTAGCCTAGCGGCTCTAATATGAATCATTTCTAGATCCTTAAGTTTGGATCCAGACCCCCAGATCACAATTCCATATAAGACACTTGGAATTACTATTTTATAGTAGAATGTCTCCAAGATAGATGTTGGTAAAAAGCTTATACGTTTCAACATTTTAACTTTGGCGTTAAAAGCAGATCGAACGTCTGCTATATGCTGAGACCATGAGAATTTGTTATCAATGGTAACCCCAAGGCACTTGGTAGAGGGGACATAGTGAATAATGTCCTCACCCCATTTTAGAGGTTTCAAAGGACCTATAAAACTGGTGTTACTCAAAACCATAGCTTCAGATTTACCTTCGTGAACTATCAATCTGTTACTAAGACACCAGGAATTAACCTGGTCTAAGATAATCTGCAATACCGTTGATATGTCATCAACAGTATTTCCTATCACATATATAGTTGTATCGTCAGCATACATATAAACCACTGGCAATAGAGTCAGGGAGATCATTAACATATATAGTTGTATCGTCAGCATACATATAAACCACTGGCAATAGAGTCAGGGAGATCATTAACATATATTGCAAACAATCTAGGTCCTAGTAAGGACCCTTGAGGGACTCCTACTTTAATGGGGTTTCTATCGGATCTAGACTTATTTACATTAGTCCCTTGCATACGGTTGGAGAGATAATCATTGATCCAATTCCACATATCACCTGCCAGGCCAACAGCCTTGAGTTTCTCAGCAAGGATAATGTGGTCCACGCAATCAAAAGCTTTGCGGAAGTCAATGAATAAGGCTCCAACCGCATGGCCTCTATCCAAGGCATTCCTCCATGACTCAGTGAGATGAAGGAGAAGGCTCTCCGTTGAATAGCCCCTCCTAAATCCCCATTGTCTATCTGTAAGAATGCCATTGGATATTAAATGATCATCTAATGAATTACATACCACTTTCTCAAGAAGCTTTCCCGGTGTACTCAGCAAGGATATAGGTCGATAGTTGTTTGGATCCAAGCTGTTCCCTTTCTTAAAAACAGGTGTAACTAATGATTCCTTCCACTGCTGGGGAAATTTACAACATGTCCTGCTTTTTCTAAACACCTCTAGTAGGCCCTGGGTAGCATAGCATTCTGCTAGCTTAAGATCTTTAGGGAAAATATTATCAGGACCCACTGCTTTATTTGGGTTAATAGACTTTAAAATATTGTTAACTATCTCCTCATCCAAAGAGAAATTTCCTATAGTAGGTGTAACTCTATTAATGTAACAAGTGGTATCAAGAGGTACTGGTTCTAAATTCTTAGTAAGATTATGTGCAATATTAATAAAATAATTGTTAATTAAATTTGCTTTCTGCCTATCATCTGTAATAATAGTGTTATTAGAGTCTTGTAGAGGTCCAATAATAGCACATTTACTCTTACCAAGTATACGGTTGGATATTTTCCAGAAATCTTTAGGTGAAGAAGATTCTTCAAATAATCCAATCCAGTAAGAAGCCTCAGCTTTCTTGAGCATTTTTCTGACAGAATTTCTTTTAGCTCTGTATATATCCCACTGTGGACTATCACGGGGTTTACCTTGAGCAGCTTTCAGACACTTATACCTTTGATTCATAGCCTTTCTAATTTCAGTGTTGATCCAGGGAAGTGACTTATGTTTGATTTTCACCTTCCTTTGTTTAATGTTGGACTCAATAATGTCTTTAAACATGGTTTCCCATATGTAAACACTATCCTCAACATCCTCAACAGCAGACACAATATGCCATGGAGCTTCTTCTAAGTCTCTTTGAAGCTTTACCCAAAAAAAGTCAAAATTACAATGTTTTGGTCTCGAAGACCATGGTTTTATGCCAAATATAAAAAGTGAAAAAAATTGGGTATCACCGTGCTAATTTTGGAGCTTTGGACGCGCGTGAATGGGCACTAGCTGCTTTTGTGGCCCGTATGTAATGTTATCATGTTATTTTTTAACAAAAATTTCAAGGATGACCATATTGTGGCTCTAACGCAAAATTTCTTTTTAATCGCACGATAAATTTTATTTGATTTCACATGCGTGAGCAGGATGCGCAGTAGCAAGGGTCCCGAACTACCTTAAATGATTACTTTTTATAACTCAATTATACATACATTTCTTATCATCTATCTGTTTAAGGACGTTCCTGGGTATTGGTCGCGCGCATCGTTACTGCGCAAGATTGAGCGCGCGCGCTCATTACCGTTGGTCAAATTAATGATAATTTTTCCTTCATTTTTTTCATCTAAGTCCCAATTGTCTTCGATTGAAAAGCAATTGAGTTTATTTTTCTGTAGTTTAAAGTCAATTTGCTACAAAAAGAGCAAATATTAAACGTTTTATACGGTAAACGGTAAATTATTAGAACGCAGTCTCCGCGCGGTATTCAAGATGGCCAGATTTTTTTTCAACTTTGCCGCAAGATATCTCGAAAACAAAGCCGGTGACCCCTATTTTTTTCTTTCGTGAAATGAAGCTTTTAATCAAGACTACAACATATGTGAAACACAAAAAAATGACATTACATGAAACGAAGAACAGTACACTTTTGTAAAATAAATCGACCCCTACCTTGGAACGAATCCAGCGACATCGCTTAACTTAAAAGCATCTTTATTTGTAAAGAAAGGCATAAACAATCCTATTATTTCTTGGAAATGGAAGACAACAGTTTATTAATTTTCTTTCCAAATTTTAAAGAGCGTTGATTTCTGTTTTACAACATTTTTATGACTTTATTCTTTGAAAATGGTAGTGTTTAAATACGCGCGTTTTTTCATCAAAATACCCCATTTTCTACGCCTTGTACCTCAAAAACAAACTCGGTGACCCCCAATTTTTATTGCATTTCTGAAATCCTCTGATAATGAAATAGCTTTGTACAAAGTTTCATAAAAATGACATTAGAACTTCATTTACCCAGGAACGTCCTTAATTTACACATTCAAGCATTCCGCGTTTATTCATCTTTATAAAATTCATGAATAATTCACGAACCCAGAACAATAGAAAATCACTATTGTGAAGGCATCTGTATATCTTATACAAAAATCGTCCTGATTTGCTTTTAAGGACGTTCGCGGGCATTGCTCGTGAGCATTATTTCTACGCATGCACTCGAGCGCGTGCCCTTAGAAAAGCTTCCGACAAACGACGTTATTAAAGCCCTACTTACACGGTGGGATTTGTAGTATACGACTAGTCGTAACTTCTTAAAACAAGTCGCACCCACTCTAAAAGGTATTTTAGAATGTCCTACGACTAGAAGGTTTTGAACCTCACAACTAGTTGTATTCTACAAATCGCACACGACAAATCGTACCGTGTGAATCAGTTTTAACACGAACATACACGAGCTTTCCGCCTTCCAAATAAGTACAGTGACGTCAAATAATGACACTCAAGAAGAGGAACGCCTGACTGCTTACAAATAATATCACGCTATGTGATCTCGTGAGCCAAGTGTATTTTTCGTATTTTGTGTCTAGGCATATTTCAGGCGCGTTCTTTTGCTATTTAGCAATAAACAACACTAATTAAACAAAACAATTAGCACTTTGAAAGCGGTATTTATGCCTCGGTGAATTCTTAGTGGATAACTAAATCTTCTCTGGCACTAAATAGTTATGAATTGTTTCACACTAGAGTGCACGCAATAAAGGTGTTCAACAGTTGTCACTATTTAGTATTAAATAGCACTAATTAAACAAAAGAAAACAATAGAATTTTCATAAAATAGCACTATTTAGTGGTATTTATGTTGCACACTTTTAGTGCGTGCCCTCTATGGTGCACTCTAATATGTTTTGTCAGTCTATTGACTAATGACATCATAAGATAATAGAGTCGTTGCCATATGAGTGGGAACGCTACGGTAACGATACAGCTATGATACAGCATGAAGAGCGAATATTGTTGACACTGCTGAAGCTGAGATGGCAGCCAGGTCATTATTCGTTGATATGATGATCTACTGTTCCATTTCACTGTCATTCATTACTCTTCATAATAAAGTATTCAAGGTTATTTTTAAAAATGACATCTATATATTTGGGCTTTCGATGTTGAAAATAAAAAACAAACGCAAGTAATTCATAACTTAATACTCGGCATCCTCCCAAACCATTATCAAGTGATTTAATATTTAGTTGGTTCAATAATTGAACGATTTGTACAATAAAACAATAGCATAATTACAAAAAGAGTAAAAATTAAATAGTCTGTCTGAATTGGCGTTCAACTTGGGTGACCTGTTCTCGACAATTAAACACTGAAAATTCCATAACGGCAAGGAAGTCAAATTTCGAGATAATTACATTTCTTTCGGATAGAGACATTTTGCCTAAGGTGGTCACTAGAACGTTCAACCAAGCCAGCCGCCTGCTGAAAGATTACCTTAAGTATAAACACGTACAAGTTCATTCTTGATGATTTTTCACATAACTTCATTCGTATTAATTGTCAACAGTTTTGATAATGGCTTGGAAACCTCGCACAGGAACCCTCGTACACACAGGAAACCCGGAGAATATTTTTTTATAAGTATTTTCTAATCTGTGTCATTAATAAAACAAATAAATGTGTTGAAAGTGTAAACAAAATGATATCCCAGCATGTACATAGCCTGTAAAATGAGAACATTCTGTAGTATATGCTACAATGAGCTTCAATGATTACGCAATAAGAGGTCACAAAAAATTATTTTTGGAAAACAATTTATACAATAGTACAAATAAATACAATAGTACGTTTTAGAACTTTTTATGGTATATAGATTTTCTAATTTTTTGTAATTATGTCGATTTATAGAATATTTGTGTAAATTTTAAATGTAGATAATAGTTTGAGGATTTAATCGTATTGTGTAAATTTCAAACAATATAATGGTTCTAGGATTTGGAATATAAACTGACAGACGAAATTGTCAACAGATAAATGTGTATCGTGCCTTGAAATTATCGCACCAAATTATTGTGTGAATGTCACTAACTAACTAGCTGCCATGCCAACACAACTCGTCAAACATTGAAATTTCTGGAAATAGAGATGACATGATTAATGACGTCAATGTAAAATAATTTTTTATAATGATGTCAGCGGTAAATAAGAGGATGGCCCTTCAAGCTCCTTCGCAGAAAACAATCTAAGAGGCTCCTTCTTCCCCTAATTCAGGATTGTAAATTACACCAACTCAGTCTATTTTCTTGATAATACTACAAGCTTTTATTTTGAATATGTTTGTATGGAGTAGATCTGTAGATCCAGCAATTTCCAGCATGAAATCAATTATAAAGGTATCAAAAGCAAACAGACTTAATATAGAAGAAGATAGGCATTAAGGTTTCCCCGAGTATATATGTAGCACATCACGAGTTAAAAATCGAACAAAATTTCGATTTCTTGGGAACGGCTCCCAAAACGGCTTCAAGTAGTCCATATATATCGCATAAAAAACCCATTTCACTTTTATATATATTGCATAAAGAACCCCCCATTCCACTATCTGCGTACCTACCTAGACCTTTCAACCATGGACCTATAACATCGGTCAAGTCCAACCATTTTGGCAAACAAAGTGACTGTCTATGAGGGATAGTTGTTCAATAGAGAATAACAGGCCCGTTGTTGGAGGGTGTATTTTTAAATTTTTCTACCTTTCATACTTTCGTTCAGGTCACTTTTGTTTTGATTTTAATTTATTTTTAATTTAAACTCTAGATCTGTTAAACATGAACATCCCCTAAAAGATAAGCCTTGATACACATTTAACCAGAATAATAATTTTATTTGGGTTCAATAAACATTAGTGTACAATTACATGTTTGTTTGAGATTTTAATGAACACTAAAATGATTTCTTGATAAAATACGTTTCTTGTTAGGTCATCTTCTGCAAAAATCATAATTACAATCGCGTTAGCAATGACTCATTTACATTTAAAAACGTTTAGTTTACTCACAGAAAGCCCAATATAGCGACTAATTTTTTGTCTATTTTTATTTTGAGACCTGCTGCTATTGAGAAAATATCTCACAAGCGAATTCAAAAGTACTAAATTCCTGGAATTCTTACCTTTTTTATTATTTCTACCAGTGAGGGTCTAAAGAATATAACAACACTGATAGTTAAACGCCAACTAATGCAAAGCGCATGCATGCACACAGACATAATCGATGCAGGCGCAAGAACTTGCGGTTTTCCTGCTTAATTGAAGCATTTTTGTTATGGGTATTCGACAATGAAAGAGTCTACAGTATTCGATATTGACAAATTTCAGGACTCGGTCTTCGGTTAAAACTGAGAGAGAATATAACTATTTGATTCCTTAACTATTGAGGTAGAGTAGAGGCACTTAAACCATGAAATAAAAACTAAATAATTACTAATAGGTGCTATTTATATCTTAATAGTAGTTATCACTGAACCACAACAGTCTTACAGTGATTTTCATATGACCGTGAAAGAAAATAGACCATTTACTTTGTAGAAGTTGATAAAGAATAAAAGAAAACAATGGATGGCTTTAGCATTTACTAGTTTGCTTATTCTTTCACGGTCATATGAAAATAACTCTAATGCAAACAAAGAAGAAAAAACAAGAGACCATAAAATATGAGAAAACAATATTTATTCAATAGTCTCATTACAAAACATGTGCATTAAATAAACAGATGATGCTGGCTTGCTGATAATATTTCTCAAAGAAAGTGTTTTATGGTCTCTTGTGTATTTTTCTTTGTTTGATTAAGACTGTTGTGGTTCAGTGATAACTACTATTAAGATCTAAATAGCGCCGATTAGTTTGTAATTATTTAGGTTTTATTTCATGGTTCAAGTGCCTCTGCTCTATGTTAAACTCTTAATCTCGTTTTTGTTTTGTTTTATAGTATAACAAATATTTTTATTGCGCATCCTACCATTTTCTTGAAGCAGTCTGGAGATATCTTCTAGAACTGTAAACGGGTAAAAAAATAATGATACACAATAATTGATAATTATCCAAATAAGAAATACAGTCATTACTAATTAATCAAATAAGATTCACAATTCAATATATTTTTTATATCTTTAAACATTACAAAAAATTACACCGCTTATTTATTAGCCTCCGATCCGTTGCAGATGTCTCATGTGGTTCGCCGAAATAAAAGCTCCTTCTGCAACGGCGGTCTACATATCTATGTCAGGTATTTACAAAATTATGGTAATAAATATTATAACCTAATATAAACTAAATAATGCCTCAGGAGTAGACAGTATCGGTGGCTATACGTTTATGTGAAGATTCAAGAAATAATAATATACTTGCAAAAAATCCTCCATTCTGATTGGTCGAGAGCAGTGCAGTTCAGGCGTAACACCAGTGCAGAAAGCTGTAATACCAGTGCAGAAATTTGTAATACCAGTGCAAATTACAAATCGTTTCAAAAGACAAAATACGCCCTAAAACTAAATGTTTTTGGAATTTTTTTACTATCTAGATAATAATTATAATTTTCTAAACATTTCTTTTTGCAAAAAATTGAAATTTTACAAAAATACTCAAGAAATTTGCAAAAACCTGAGCGAGATCTCGTTGAAAAGTTTTCAATTGTCGCTTTGAGCGCGCGCTAGATGACGACATCATTACGTCATCATCGGCGCGCGCTCGTTCGAATTTGAATCAAAATCTCAACCAAATGCTTTTAAAAATCGACAAAATGGTTGAATTTTTTGCAAGTATATATTATTAAAAAGTAATAAGATGGTTTCTCGTTCAATTTGGATTAATTTGCATTCGTTTGTTTTTCAAAGAGGCAAATTGCATTCACCCTACGGGCTCTTGCAATTACGAACTCTTTGAAAAACAAACTCGTGCAAATTAATTCCAAATTGAACTCGAAACCATCTTAATACCTATACTAATTCAGTTCTTCCGGGGTGGGTGAAAAATAACAAAATTGGTCTTGTCGACAAACGTAAAGTTTCAAGCTCATAATCATTAATACAATTTATCTAAATGATTTTTGTATCTATTTTTTATATTTTTTTATTTGTATGTTTGATCTTTCCCCTGAAAATTTTAGTTAATTGATATAGTGTGCAACAAACAAACTGACATCAATAAAAAATACAGGCATTATCGTAAATGGCACTTACCTCGCTTAGCATGTTCAGACTCTTCAACATGAGCTGAAAAAAATTGAGCACATGATTTTAATTTGGCGAGTACTGATAAAAATCCAAGTGAGAAGGAAAATGACGAATTAAAAAGTTAATAAAGAATTATGTATAATAAAAAATAATAATAAACTATTTGTTAAACTGCAGGAACAGACTATATTTCAAAATTAACAAAATAACAAAGCACCTTTGCACAATTTTAATTTTGCTTCTTACCTCTTTTGTTGAACCGTGACAAAGATGCAGGAAGAGCTTTGAAAGAGAAACATTAAAATAATGAAATTTCAATGCTTTCGGGACAATTACACGCGTCTTAGCTTGTTAAAGTTATTCATTGGATGAAGAATTTGTACAGAATTTATCCACGGCAGATGTATACGAAGGGGAACATGATTTTAATTGTTATTTGCTTGCCTGTGGACAAAGTATGCTGATAAGTACTCACCCATGGTGGTAGAAGCAAGCATGGCAAAAGCAAGAATAACAGCGATGACAAGAAATCTGGCGTTCATAGTTGTAATGTTGATATACAGTCCTGTAATAAGGAAAGTTTAAAAGAACAAATATAAAATAATGGAAGAAGATTCATTTGATGGACTTCAATGGCAAAAAAAACAGTAAGAAAATGAAATGAAGTCTAGAAGATTAAAGGTCAATTTTGTACAACAGACTTTGGAATTTGCTTATTTGTTATTCCAGTAACCAATGTGAAAAAAGTGCGAAAGTGCGACTATATGATAAGAAACCTTGGCATGCCACCGTGGTATACAAATGCAGGTCGAGTATAAGAAAGCGTAGTGCAAAGGTCTCGAATGGAGTATATAAAACTTTCATGAAAAAAAAGCTGAAGGAAATTTTAGTGTAGATGTGGAATCTTTAAGTGACATGAAATGTCTGTTGTCGAAACAAAACACACGGGCAAAAGTTCTCAAAGAGAGTATTTTGATTGAGTACCTCTCAATTCACGCCACAATGAAAAGCAGACATAAGCAAAGTGAAACTCTAGAAGTTTTATAGTTGACATACCTTTGGCTGTTATATAAGCTCTTGTGCCTTGTCCGGTGTTCTGGTTCAGTATGATTCCCAACACAAAACCTGCTCCTTTTTATGCCAAATTTTGGTTATTGTGTTGTCGTTCCAGCCAATCGACAAAAACGTCGTGTCATTTAAAAATAGGCAAATAAAACGACAAAAAAAGGAAAAAATAACTGGATATCGGGTTCTAATTTTAGTAGATGTAAATTTAGCTAATTTCTTTTGTTCCACAGAAATGCTTAAAAAAGAAAATGTAACCAACATCTATATAGAAATATACATTTTTACTTATTTATGTATTTATTCATGCTTTTTACTTACAATTTTTGGCGTATAAACATTCTTGGGAGCGTTCTACTTTGCTGGACACCGATAAGCAATTCAGTTTGTCAGTGAACGTTTGAGATTGAAAACCTAACGCATACCATTGCGTTTTATCGTGTTATATATTAAATATAACAAATGCATCACTATCTGAAACTAGTTTTCAAGTAACGATTTTCTGCATATAATACTGCATGTTGGAATTCCAGGCTGAGAATATGTCCTTGTGGTATCCCCACACCACAACGCACACGCACAGTCAAAACCTATATATGAGTATATGCTAAAGCCTATTATGAACTTTCGGTTCAGTTGCTGCTTGTTAAAACATTGCCTAGAAATGTCTTATTACAATTGTGTAAGTGAAAGTCAATTACATCAATAACATTCAGGGAGTCTTTGAATGCTCAGGTCAAGGCGAGTATAAGATCTTCAATTTATGATCACTTCATTTATTTATTTTTCAATGACTTTAAAGTTTTAACTGTCTATATTTGATAACGGAAATACTTGAAAGTTAACAGCTTAAGTACACACGTTATTCTATTTTAGGACTCAATTTTTGTTAATTACAATTGGTACTTTTATTTTTTTGTTTTTTTGTTTATTGTTTCGTGAAAAGGGGAAAATAGACAGTAATATTTAAAAAGAATTAATGCTGAACTGCTCATTGTATTTGAGATATTCTATCAATAGAAACATACTGAAATGCCGCGTGTACTATTTAGAGGCATTCCTATGCTACTTGTATCATCATTAAGGCCATGGATACATGTTAAAAAACGAAGCTTTCATTCACCCGGTTAAGCTTTAAGTAATAGTACAGTAATAATATTAAATAAATACAGTAATAACAATGATACAGTAATAAAAATAATACAGTGATAATAATAATACAGTGATAATAATAATATAGTAATAATAATACAGTAATAATAATACATTAATAATAATAAATAAATACAGTAATAATAATGATACAGTAGAAATGTTTTAATTTTGGTTCGCAACACTAAAATGGAAAAAGTTACTACATTTTTCGACTGAAACTATACAATCTTGGAAAGATGCATAATAATGTTAGTCCGGCTGTTTTTTTGCTACGGTTTCTGTGAAAGGTGATCAGGATTTTAAATGTTACCGAAATTTTTCGGGACCGTTTTTCCAGTCAGAAGTCACATTTTATCCAATTGCAACGCATTTAAAAAATAGCGTCGCAAAGGGAAGGATTTCGAAAGCCAAAATTTTTTTTGCTCCGTTTTTTTTTTTTTTTTTTTTTTTTTTTTTTTTTTAAGCAATTACATTAAATTCACACGATTTTTTTAATCGATGTCAAAAATGGAACAGACCACAAAATTCAATGAGTAAACTGCCGGTCGTGTTTTGTTTTTAGCTCTGCTTCTATTCAATTTCAATTCTAATTTAGAATTTAAATTCGTCTTAAGCAAAAATAGGATGTTATTTTCAAGCCTTTGTCATTACCCGTGGAGTTTTCGCTGTAAACGGACAATAGGCAAGCAAGAACAACATTGTATGTATGTCTAGCAATGCCGAGCAACAGATTTCAACTGAAAAAATCGAACAAATATAGTTAATAGATATTGAAGTCCGCTGACTAGCAAGCTACTATTGCCAGTATCAGTACACTGCGAACCTTAGTTGAGAAATTTGAAGTGGGGAGAAGTTGAAGACTTCAACAAACACTACCAGTTTTTCATTTGAACAGCTCACCGAAGATGTTTGTAAACGTATAAATAAAAGTATTTAAACTTACAACTCGTTCTTCTTCGATGCCGTATTGTGTGCTCTTGCGCGAGCGTCGCTTTCTAGAGTGCTCCTGGCGCATGGCAAAGCCGCTAGTTACATTTTGTTCAAGCAGCTAGTCAGCCACCAAATAAAAGGTAAGTACTTCATGTATGCCTTGATTATAAAAACATGCATATAAACTAATCTACAAAAGAAAATATGAAAAGAGAAAACCAATATAAATAAATATAGTACAAAAAAACGAAGGACTACTTCACAAAAACTCTGAATACTCATAAGACATATGTGAGAAAATTATAATCTGGGCATACATGAAGTACTTACCAAATAAAATGACCTCTCAGTCCGAATACTATTAAAACCTCACCCGTTACATTGTGAATTAAAGAAGATATATTCTATACATCCGAGTTCAAATGTGAAATCAGTAGAATACTTTATTGGAAAACCTGTTTTAGATTGTTGGTAATTGAAAAAACATTGCCTCTTGGGGCTTTGTAGAGGTCTAAGTGTAGATATTATCAGGGTCACATATCGGCATATTTTGGCATGGTTTCTTATGTGCTGGAAATAGAACAAAGACTTCTGTTGTCTGACGAGGGTATCGACTCATTTTGTTTGACAAATCCGATTCCTTCGCTTATGTGCATCAAGTTTTACAGTTGATAATACTCCATGATCTTCTGTCGTCCGAACAGGTGAATGCATGTGTGTATTTATGTGATATTTATATGCGGTATCTAACTCGATCACCATTAGTCTAGTTTTAGTGCAGCAATCGGCGTTCAGACAAATCGTGAAAACAACTTGAAGAAGTTATAAAGTTAGAGCCTCAAACACCAGTACAACTACAACGAACAGTTTTAAAATGATTGCTATTTATCCTGGCTCCCTAGTTGACTCGAGATAAACGTTTGAACAAAGTTTTGCTGTGAAGTTGTGCGACTGTTATAATATAGTATAAAAAAATGAAATGGCTGGGCACATATATAGCATCTGAGAGGTTTTGAGAAAATAAGACGTTACGCTTCAAATATAAACTGGATAAATTGTATTAATTTGTATCTCATAATGCAATTTTATACCATATTGTTACACTATATAATTTCAATCTTTCCTCCACCAGTAAAATGCAAAGTTTTTGGATTGCCTTCGTCCTGTTTCCAGCACTTGTAAGTTCCTTCCTTACATTCGTGAACCACTGTACGTCAAACAACGGAGGAACTTGCCATCAACACATTACCAGTGGCAACGTCAACATTCAGTGTAACGCTCCGAACACGAATTGCGTCCAACAATGCACAACAGCTGGCTGCAGTATGACGTGCACATCTGCTAACACTTGCAGTCAACAATGCATTACAAGTGGATGCCAGAGTTTGGTTTGCAACTCGAACCAGTGTACACAAAGCTGCTTCCAAAGTCGCTGTGACATGAAGTGTAATGGGACGTGTGCAGACTGCAACCAGCAGTGCCATGGAGGATCATGCAATATGACTTGTCCGGCAAATGCAATACGATGTATCCAGAATTGCAATAGCAAGATGTGCTACATGACCTGTCCGAGAGGAATAAGATATTGCGATCAAACCTGTCAGGGTGGGACGTGCTTAATGATGTGTTCAGGACATAATTGCAGAAGAACGTGCCGAGGGGGTGCCTTCTGTAGGATCGTTAATAACAATTTTCCTTATGTGAACAATCTCGCAATTCGTGAATCAAAATGCGATCAGAATTGCTCATCTCTTGGTTGCAAACGTGTTGGAAATACTTGCTTACAAAAGTGCTCTTCAAGGACATGTAAGTTGGATTTCACTGGAGTGGTGCCACGATATGCAAGTCGCCAACACTGCCTAGGTGGTAGCTGTAAACTTAGGTGTACCAACAAGAACGGCCGATGCCAACAGACTTGCAAAGGTGGAAACTGCAAAACAGTAGCATGCAACTCCAGGTTATGCATCCAGACTTGCCTTGGTGGCGGCTGCAACATGAAATGCAATGCATTGCAGTGCAATCAAGTTTGCATAGGTGGTGGATGCAGAATGCAATGCGATGGAAAAACACAGACATGCTTCCAAAAGTGCAATGGAGGTGGTTGTGGTACGATGATGTGCAAGGGAAGAAAGTGCAATCAGTCGTGTCTGGGCGGAGGTTGTGCAGCAAAATGCACCGGTACACGATGCTACCAGAATTGCATGGGTGGAGGCTGCAGGTTGATCTGCACACGGAAAGCAACTACTTGTTCCAGAGCTTGCCTAGGGGGTGGATGTGCGAGACTGAACCACAAAACCTAAACTCATTTATTCATTAATATAAAACTGTGTTATATAGATATGAGCTCTTCAGATGAAACATAGACATTGTATTCTAAACCAACATGAATGTACCACTTATTTGGTTAGTGCGGGGCTTTTGGTGTAAGGCATCCAACGCCATAATTCAGTCATAGTGCATGTTAACTCAAGGCAGGTTAAGAATGGATCAGTAAAAGACTGTCCGGACGACAGCCAGGTGGTCAAAATGCAACAACCGAAAATCTATTGATAATATATTAATTTTTATTCCCAATGACTACAACAGAACAAAATTTAACAGTATTTCTTGCAGTATCTATTAGTCACATCAAAATAACAATAGGTTTATAAAATGCCAATTCTTTGTTTTTAATTTTAGTTTGAGCAATAGTTGCTGCCACGTTCTTGACCGATCATTTGGTCGATCAAAACAACACTGGAAATTAATCCGCTCAGTTTTAAAACGCTTACCGGACGCAACAAGTTTCAAAACCCAAGAGCTCAAAACTGTGTTAATTATCAATCTGGTGAATATTTAACCATAGCACCAATGAATTTGTGTGTGAAAATTGGAGCAATGGATAAGTTGCCAGTTACCAGTCCCCTTCGTTATTACAATGCATTTTGGGTTCGCCAAGGGGCAAACAAGAGCTCTGTTCGTACTAATGTTTATGGTCACGATATTATTCGTATTTTTAGTGCTTCATGTGGCACTGTTAAACAGAATTTTCTTCCCAAGTCAAAGGACATGTAATCAAAGAATACTCATGCTCGTAATTGTAAGTTTATCATGAATATTGTGATGTAGTTGATGAAATTGACTCGCCGACTCTTTCGGAAGTGCGATATTTGTGAAATGCGATCATTTTATAGTTGCCCTAAAGCGAAACATTATGTGTATAGATAAAAAGTAAATGGCAAAATTACACAATAAAACTATATGAACTGAATATCGATGTGTCTTGTCTTTGCAAAGCTAACGTAAACGCTTGTTATTTGGATACTTCTCATCTCGATAAAAACCTCGGAAATCAATCATACAATACGATGAATCAAAAAGAAATTGTAGTGCGTGGCAATAGTAACTGCTTTTACCGAGCTATTGCCCTGGCCATTATCAGCTGTGTTACAAGAATGGATTCATTTTTTAGGGCGATGGTGGGAGAGCATGATGTTTCTTTTCACTCGGCATTGGTTCAGATTCATCACCAAATGTTGACTTTTTTGGTGACTTGTTCTCTTCAAAATCGCAATCTTTCGCACGTTTCCTCTTTCGGGTAGAGTGTATTCTTTCTTTTGGATGTTCCCCTTGTCGATTTTGACTCTCTATTATTTCATATCCCCGAATGTAAACCGTTGGCGTTCGACATTTACTATGTCTAGCCGCGAAGTGATTACCATATACATTAGTACCAAAAGTAACTCAAAACTTGTCTTTCATAATCATTTTACCCCATGTAGTATTAAAGGTCTTGCTTTGTTAAAGGTGAGTAAAACCTTAAGATACCAACATGACGTGGAAGGAGAATTTGTTTTTCAAGGTAACCACTATCGATTCGTTTGTTATCACAAGCCCAGACAAGACAGTGCTCGCCGCAAGGCTCGAGCGAGGCATATTTTACAGTATTCGCAAGACATTATACTTCCAATTTAGGAGAACCATATTCGAAACAAATCAATGATACTCGATTTAAATTTTATTATTCTGTAATTTTGCAACAATTTCCTTTTCGTCTAAACACATAATGTATCATTTTAGATCAACTATAAAATGTTCGCTATGTTTACATTTCATAATCGCACTTCCGAAAGAATACTCGCGAGTTATTTCATCATCTGTATCACAATATTCATGATAAACTTACAATTATGAAGCATGAGTATTCTTTGATTACATTTCCCTTGACCTGGGAAGAAAATTCTGATTTCTGGTGCCGCATGAAGCACTAAAAATGCGAATAATATCGTGACCATAAACATTAGTACGAACAGAGCTCTTGTTTGCCCCTTGGCGAACCCAAAATGCATTGTAATAACGAAGGGGACTGGTAACTGGCAACTTATCCATTTGGATTGACTTCTTACCAGTTTCAAAATCTTCAAGAGGCCACCAAGAACATTTAGTGAATGAATAACATGAAGGTTGCTTTTTCTTTGTTGTTTGATCTACGTCGCGTTTATATTCTAAGCGCAGAATTGTAAGCATTTCGTGTATTTTTCTGGTTAGGTTTTCGACTACAGTGTGCAAAATGTGAGTAACGACTTTATTCACCCTTTGGGGCACTAAATCAATTTACTCTACTGTTGTAATAACTGGCTGGCTTCGGCAGCACTCATCAATTAATCAATATATAGACTTGTTTTTTCCTGTTTTGTATCAGCAAAAAAGAAAATCAGTGATCCACAAATCATTCCCAGAATTCCCTTGTAGCGCCGTCGTGTTTAAAGTGCCAATAACCCCCTGTTCAATACTTTTTATACCAAATCCTCAGGTTTTTCTAGAAACATTTGCGAAAGAATTACGCGATTATAATAAATTCCTGATTTTTTACGAATTTTTAAAGTTGAAAAGAAAGCCCTGGTGCCGAAATTCAGTTATCATCCACGTCAACGAAAAACACTTAGAGGCACTCTAAAGCGTTGATAAGACTAATCGATATTAAATAACAACCAGCGTCTATACTTTGAGGTCAATGTCTTTTCCGGCTGTCAATTCCTCAAACTGATAAAAAAAGGTCTCTTCCACCCAGGTCAATCAAAAAACCAGTCATTTTGGGGAGACGGGTGCGAAACTAGTTGTATTTGTATCACATCGGAAGATATTTGATTACACAATCATCTTTGATATTCCTTTGAGGATACGTTTAGTATTCAAAAGCCACACATAAAGGCTGTTTTGTGAGGCAACGAAATAGTGCTATAGAGCAACTCGTTTGCACCATTATTACCTCATGTTCAACTAAGCCGTTTCCCCACCCTTCCCCTCCCCTATCAAACTAATTTCTATATGTGTTTATCTTTGTGTTGATCGTATCTCTGTGTTGTTGTTCAAGTAGTGCGGTCCATTAATGGCTGCTCTACAAGACATCTCATCTACCGCTATTTATTTTCCCACAAGAGCCATTTCGAGTTTAACCTAAGCTTATAAATCCGGGGAGTTTAGTTTATTAAACCCCTTGGAATCCAATTATTTTAGCTGGGATATTTCCTCTGTGTCCTGAAAACATCGTAAGCAATTCGGAAGTCCTCCCTTTCAGGCTTGTCTGGCGAGAAGAGTGATCATACTGCCGGTAAGTCCTTTTCTTCGTTGACTTTTTTAATAATTAAAAAAAATGTATTACAGTCATTTTACAACTCTTCTGATATTGTGCATATGGTGAAGCATAAAATGTTTTATGTAGTGATTCTATTTTGTTTAGGGGGGGTATCAAAACAGTCTTTCCTTAGCTGTACTAAAAAATCAGAGTGTATTTACGTAATGCGATTTTATATCTATTAATAACTTTTGTTATGAATATACACCTCCGTACTGCAACGTTGTTGGTGAGGTTATACTGGTTGTAATGCTAAACGCGATATTCATGGCTGCTATAAAACAGACTATCACCTAGGCCTCTGACGGAACAAAGTGTATCGCAAAAAAAACATCTATATGACACTCTCATGTCCATACAGTCTTCTGTAATTGATCAATCAATAGTTACATATACTTAATGTGACAGTTGGTAGCTCAGTGCATTGTTCATTCATCGATCGACTCTGATTTACGAGAATTCAGACAAGTACAAATCAATATTGGTTCGAAAAAGCAACTAATCCAACTATTGATAATTGCTCTATATAAAGTAATGAATTACTATTATTACTAAATTATTACTAAATATTAACTGTACTTTTTAGTAGTACGTTTCACTTGTTTATAGATTTGCATTTCTCTTCTTCTATTACATACACGTATTTCATCAACATTGACGGTGAGAATGAGGGATTCCGGTTTTTCATTACAAGACTGAAAAGGTCTATGGGTAAAGTGAATAGCTGCAGAAGATTCTTGAGAAAATGACGGAGATTTGAATAAAAAATTACCGCTTATCTTAATTATCATTATTGGAAGCCCATAGTATCTTTCGGTCAGTGAAATCAACATCCGGAATCCAGTCATCCTAATTTTAACCGTTGTGTGAAATAGGTTAATGTATTTTTAATGACAAAAATGTTTCAAATACAAAACGCTGCTCCAAATTGGGTCAGATGGTTCTGGATTTATAAAGTCATACTAAAATTAGCTCTGGTTTGTTTACTTTTAAACTCACCAAGTGTTTTGTCTATAATGTTCTGTAAGAGACTATCCACTTGCCTGTTTACAAAACCTCTTGTCAAGGCTCGTGTCTAGAGGCAAGGATATCTGAATGTAAGCAGTCTAAGCAGACCTGCCCGACTACCGCATTCGTACTTCACAATTGTGAAACTGTGAGTTAAATTGCCTTGCGATTAACAAATTAGATAAGTTTGGATGACTCTAAGAATGTGGAGAATTCATGCAATATACTGATATTGATCGCGTGTGATATAATGCTAAAACATTTAGTTCTTAAAGCAACAGATTAACACTTTCAGTGCACTTTTACAGCCGAATTTCGTTGTATTTTGACATGCAATTGCAATATTAAGGCTAAGCTTTTTTAGATTTGTAACATAATCTATATTCAGTGTAATTCAGGGTTAACGTCTTACATACGAAACTGCATTTCTTTTTGTTTCAGGACGATGTATGCAATCATTGTATTAGTACTGGCACTTTTATCGACCTTTGCAGAGACGTCCAAGACATTCAAGAACTGCACTGCACATAAGACCCGTGCCTGCCGACAACACTTCATCTATGGTAGCCTAGAACTACACTGCAATTCAACAACGAAAAACTGTGATCAAAAATGCATACGAGCAGGTTGTACAATGAAATGCACAACACCAAAACTATGCAGACAAAAGTGCATCACAAGCGGCTGTAAGAATATGATCTGCTACGGTAAGAAATGCACGCAGATTTGCGAGCGTAGTAGATGCGGTATGGACTGCCATGGCGAGAAATGCAAGCAGACATGTGAAGGAGGATCATGCAATATGACTTGCCCGACTACAGCCAAGAAATGCTTGCAAACCTGCAATGGCGGCGGCTGTAACATGGTATGTCCTCGCACTGTTGCACTCTGTGAACAAACCTGCAATAAGGGACAGTGCTTTATGGTTTGCTCGGGCAAGCACTGCAAGAGGACATGTTCAGAGAATGCTGACTGTAAGTACCACGATGATGCCTTGATTTCTCCAAAACCGATAATATTCAAGAAGCTTCACAAATGCACTAGTACCAGCTATAACATCTGTCATCAGAATTGTCCCTCTAACAGATGTGATATAGTCTTCAACGGAAAAAGCGGTTATCTAAGTAATAGTCAATACTGCGTAGGAGGCAATTGCTTGATGCACTGCAATCACAAGAAGCGTCGATGCTGGCAAGATTGCACTGGTGGGCGTTGCTTAGAAATGATCTGCAATTCTAAAATGTGCATTCAGACATGTGGGGGAGGTGGCTGTAATATGAAATGTAATTCGTTAAAATGTAATCAAGTGTGCATTGGAGGAGGATGTAAGATGGAATGTGGAAACAGAGTCAAGAAGTGCTATCAGTCCTGCCAAGGTGGACGATGTCTATTCCAGTGTAGTGCTAGAAGGTGCTTTAAGCTGTGTCAAGCAGGAACATGTACATCTCTGGCATCGCCAACTTCAAAACCTTACACACCGAAAGAATGTAATCGTTTAAGAAATGGCAACTGCAAGCAGCAATGCACCGCTAGACGATGTGCTCTGAGCTGCAAACGTTCCAGACCGTATGGCTCATGTGATCAAACATGCCTCAACGGAAGATGCCGCTTGAAGTGCACAGCAAGGAACTCTTGTAAACAAACATGCAAATCTGGTAAATGCTTCGGCATGACTTGTCAATCTAAAGATTGCAGCCAGGAATGCCCGGGCAATCAATGCAGAATGGCATGCACTTCTGAGAATTGCAATCAAGAGTGCAAAGGTCGTAGTTGTACGATGAGTTGTTCTCACGGTACCAAGAATTGCCATCAGATCTGTGATGGCGGTGGTTGCATTATCAACTGTTTTGGCGAAAACTGCACATACACTTGTAAAGGTGGTGGGTGTGTCACACGCGTTGATGAAGGAGCCGAGAACAAAGACAAATCTGAGAAAGTTTATTTCCTTTCTCTCTTCCAAGGACGCAAGTGACATTGGTTAAATTTGTTTGCAAATTCCGTGTCATTACAGAATAACGTATTTCGACCAAATATGTATAACGCAAAGGTTTCTTTAAAAAAGACTAAGAAAACTCAAATTATCCACCAAAAAATAAGAAAAAAAGGAATATGTGGGTTTTTATTTTCTCTCCTTAATCCCTAAAATAAAATCTTTGCTTCTGTTAAATGTCTCGTAAAAACATTTATTCGATATTATTTGGAATTTCCTAACTGATCTATAGATACAAGGAAGAAATTTAGAGGTTTACGCAAATAGGGTTAGCAAAATCATTCACTGATGTGCAATATAGTGATTTTATCAACATTGTTTTAATGTGACAGTTTTCATTTCATCTTTACAAGTGCTAATAAGGAAATTCACTTATTAAAAAACTGATTTTTCGTATGGAAATGAATGAATATATACATTTTATCTGAGAGTGACTAGTAAATTGATTGCTCAAGGATCTGCTTATTAAGTGAAACAGCTTTGTTTATGCGTATAGATGTTGAATATACGGTAATCTATAGCTGTCAAAAGCTTCCCCTTCCTGCATAGGTTAATAACTGTATGAAAACATTGTTTATTTGAATTTACTCAGAATTAAAACCCATAAATGATTCGTATTTCTTGAATGGAAGCAATATAAACGTATTAAATTATACATATATACATGACATTAAAATTATAGATATTACTCTGGTTGAATGTCTTTGTTGTGATCATTATTTTACCTTTTTCTGGCTTTTTGCAGTGACTTTTTTCAATGTTTCCATTCCCTGATTGGTTTTTGAAATGTCATTCGACGACATAAGCACCAATCAGAATATATCTATTGAAACGATTTTCATTGGATGAATGAATGAATAAATCAATGTTAAAGAATGAATAAATAAACATTAAGAATAAGGGAGAGAACATTATGCGCTATTTTCGGACATTCGCCATTTGTATTGATATAAAAGAGTTCACATGATTGACGCTCATTTAATATTTTGTTTGACATCAAAATCTCCCGCCACCATTCCCTGCTCTAACACAACAAAACCTGAATAGTGTTTATTGATTAAAATTTACTAAGCATCGATGTTGCGAATAAGTGTTTCATGTTTATTGGCGTATTTGTTTCATACTCAGTTTCGCATAGCACGCGTTCACCCCGTGCTGCTCAATACAAGCCCCAAAATCTATAATTCCCGCTTCAAAAGACGTATCCTGCTGTGTTGAGTAAAGAGAAAACGTTTAAACAAACACAGAATTCCAAATAGATTGCTATATGCAAGCTATGAAGAAAGCTTTGTGATTGGATCCAGATCATATAATGACAGAAATACAGCTAACGAAACAGCTTGAAAAAAGGATCACACACTAAACTCATTTTATACTGCGGGTTTGTTTTTGTTTATTTTTTTTTATTTAACAATAATATGAGAATTAGCGTTAAGTCTCTTTTCTCTGTCTTCATAATCATCATCATTAGCAAAGAATCATCATTGTTATTGATACTATTGGTTGCAAGCTCTTTAACTCACAACTTCATTGATGACCGTCACGACAGAAATTTCAGTTCATTTCATCAAAGACTGTAAAGCAGCTACAACAGCTGATCAAAATTATCTGAATCACCATGTGCCTATCACATATTATCAACACTGACATGAGTCGCGCATTGACGTGTGCGATACTATTCACCCCCTCATCATCATCATCATCCATATGCTATCATTATCATCATCATCCATACGTCATCATCATCATCCATACGTCATCATCATCTATACGTCATCATCATCATCTATACGTCATCATCATCATCAATACGTCATCATCATCCATACGTCATCATCATCATCCATACGTCATCATCACCATCATCTATACGTTATTAACTTCATCATTAAGTCATCACCATGGATCATCCCTCAATATGTTGTCATCAACATCATCGTTTTAAATTTCTGTCGCTTCAATTTGCAGTGTCAAATTAATAATCAAACTCATTAATTTTACAAAAGCAGTTCTACTTCTGTTTGTTAGTATTTATTGACTCACAGCTGTAATTACACCTATGCTGTCAGTTATTATTAGCTGGACACACTAGTATTAGTTATATCATTGTATGCTGCAGCGACTTCTTTACTCACTCCTTGGGGCATTGGAACAATTACAATTCAAGCAATACTGAGAATTTGGCTCTCAAAAACGCTCAAAAAGGACAAAGACATATGTGGTACAGATATGTCACGAAGGTAAGATTTTATTACGACAGTAGTAAACGTTTGTTTAGTTTATTTTTTTCAAATTCATAATCATATCTTGTTGGGGTGAATGACCGTCATAATTGGAATTCATAGGTGCAAGCATTACGTCCTAAGGGTTTTTAAAAACAAAACTTACTCGTTACAGCGAAATAAAACAAGAAAAAGCTTGTTTTCTTTAATTCTACTTTTTAGCCATTTAATCTAAATGAGTCAGTTGGTGACTAACAGTCACTCAAAGCACGAACAACACTTTTTATATATATTGATTGAATAGAAACGATTCAAAAACTAAAAAAAGCAATAAACTATTCAAACAAACGATAAAAAAGCATGATTTATAATAGCAATGAGAAACGCTGGTCTTGTTAAGGTGTTTCAAGCTATAGCTTGTAAAGGGTGTCATCGCGTGTTGCCTTTCTCTAGTTTTATTTCCATATTGTTAATGATATGTTTCCTTATTTTGCATCACTGTTTGTAAGGTCATCACACGAACAATGTCATTTCTTTGTTGTAGTTTTAAATGTGTCCCATTTTGCAAATATTCCATTAGCTTGAAGAAGACAGAAATATAAATTATTATATATTATGATGATGGTTAAAAGGTTTCAATTGATATTTCTTAACTTTTTTCTTTCTTTTATTCTTTCTTTCTTTCTTTCTTTCTTTCTTTCTTTCTTTCTTTCTTTCTTTCTTTCTTTCTTTCTTTCTTTCTTTCTTACTTACTTTATTCATTTATTTATTTATTTTGTTCTCTATTGTCGTACCATAAAAAAATAAATAAATAAACAAAATCCTGAAGAACATTTGTTATATTTTTATAACACGCCAGCTATTTTTTACGCACGATTGGTCGGGGTAAATTTGGCTGGTCGCCATTTTGGACGCGCGCCATTTTTAGGGAGACTGAGGGCGAATTTAACGATGACTGAATGACCTATTTTTAGAGAGTCGTAAGGTCGTCGCTATAATTCCGATTACCTATTGATTGACGGCAATGACAGCGGCTGGAAATTTCCTGCATTTTGATACCAAATTTTGTGTATTTTTATGAACAAAAGTATTTTTTATTGATCGTATTATGCAGCACTTTTTTCGAAAAGGACTTTTTCTTTCCGAAGGACTGATTTTGAGCCTTGTTTTTTTTTCTCGTGTGTTTTATTTTAATGGTCAAACTAAAGCTCACAGTGATCTCAGATGAACCAGTGAAAACGTGTTCTTTTTATTTTTTTGATTTTTGTCCTTGGAGCGCGGTATTTGGAGTCTAAAGTTAACTGATTTTGGTCAATTTTCGATGAAAAAGGTCCTTTAAACGGTCAAATAAACAATGATCGCGAATGTTGTTGAAGATGCAAAGAATGGAGTTGATCAAGCAAAGATTTGATCAATGTTTTTCTTAACAACTAAAAGTCGAAGAAGGGAATTCAAGCAGAGAGGAATTGGTATTTTTTAATGTCGATGATAATCCCAAGAAAGTAAAATTCAAGGTAAATTGATTTAAATGTCAAATTTTGTTTACGTGCGGTGTAATCACACGCGTTGAAAATGTGACCAAAAAAATATCCTTTGCAAAGACAATTGGGTTTTTAAATTTCAATTAATTTGTAAAATATAAATAAGTTCCTTATGTTAATTGTTTATGTGTGATTTACAATTAAAGTAAAGCGAAATGATTTACAATCTTGAGTTTTATTATTGTTCATTTTGTTAATGCACAACTTCATACACCTTTCAAAGGGAAAACATACAAAACATAATTTTTGCATTGTATTGATTTGTTTGTTTTGCTATAACTAAAATACTGATCATTGCTTCTTCAGCAAAAGTATTATTGTTTGTTGTTGTTGTTGTTTTGAATATTATATATGCAAGACAAAATTACACCTGGACAACAAGCACTACAATAAGAGTAAACAGTGAAATTTTTGCTCAAAGGAAATGATTTCTATCTTAGATAAAGCAAAACAAAGAAACAATTATGTGCAAAAAATATTATTGGTATCATTTTTATTTTATGATTGTCATCATGTGCAGAGTAATAATATGCATTTATTGGACAAGGCTGAATATAATATTGTGATTTGTTAGTGACAAGCATGTAAATTATTGTTTGTCGATGCAGAGAGCAGATGCAAATAATTGGCTAGAGCCAACAACAAATCACACTGTGTTGTGAAAGCTGAGTTCAATGATTGTTCTATTGAACAAATTTTCCTTCAATTGAAAAAAAGGCAGTATAATTTGAATCATCAATATTTGAGCCAACCTCACTCATGAGAGCAAACCTCATTGTTGCACTGTATTGCTTTGTTTTAATTTATCTATGATACTGATCATTGCTTTAAGGCAAAAGTATTGTTGTTTGTTGATAGCAGTGATTGTTGTGTTGTTTTGCATGTTTTGTACATAATGAATTGACATATGCAAGACAAAACTACACCTGGACAACAATCATTACAATAAAAGTAAACAGTAAAACTTTTGCTCAAAGCAAATGATTTGTATCTTTGATAAAGCAAAACAAAGAAAACAATAATATTCAAAAACATTGTTGGTATAATTTTAAGTATATGATTACTTCATTGTCATATGCAGGGCCAGAGTAATAATATACAATTATTGGAAAAGTAAAATAATTGACTGGAGACAACAACAAATCACATTGTTTTGTGATAGGTCAGTTCAATAATTGCTCTTTTAAGCACATATTCTTTATATTTATAAAAAAGACAATCTAGTTTGAATCATCAACTTGAGCCAACCTCATGAGATTAAACCACACAATCAGACTAGTTTTGAAATTGTATTGTGCATATGCAGATTTTTATTTGTACAAGTTATTTGCAATTCTATTTGACAATCAATATACTGCACACTAGAGGTGCTTTTTTGTTGTGCACTCACCCAAGTTGCCAAGCTACATATGATGCATTGCAATTACCCATGCTAATCTATTTGATTTCTTGTCCAAACTGATATATAAAACTGGATTTAATTGATCAAATTCAAATTTGAAATTGATATTGAAAAAAGAATGATAAAAATACAATGTCTGTTTTGAGTAGAAAATGATTAAGGGAAACTTGCTGACAAAATACATGTTATGGAATGTAGTTGATCAGCTTTAAATTGAATTTTATTCCTTTGATTGTTTTTTCGTCAAGTAAGAAAGCACTTTTGCCTCACAACTCAAAAGGAATAATTGTCATTTGAGATTTCCTGTCAATCACCCTATTTACTTTATCATATTCCTTTGTAATTTTTAGTTTGTCTGTTGCCAGAGAAACAAAAAATACACAATAATACAATTAAAACAATCAGACATGTTGCATCATATAATTATTTGTATTAAACAGAATTATTGTATGAAAATAATACAAACAAATCAGAGAAACATCTAATAAATTTTGAAACAACTCTTTTATTCAGACATTTGATTTATTACAGTGTATGTTCATCTTATTTGCATTATAGATAATAAATCATTAAATTCAAAAATACTAAATTCATATGTCGAACCAGTAACAATAAATAACTGGTTTGATAGAGTTCTCTTTTTCATAAAATGCATTTGCAAGAAAGTCAAAGTGAGAGTTTTATCATTTTAAAATCTAGCTATAATGCAGTTTTAATTTTATGTTTTTCGTTGAAAACCAACCTCTCTGTCTAGCACCAACAATGCTAGTTGAATTAGCTGTTGAATTTCATTTGCCATTTATCTGCAACAAGAAAACATAACTTAGCCAGTCAAAAGAAAAAAAATGAAAACGAATTTAATTCACGGATTTGAGCAATATTAATGTGAAATGCTTACCTTAATTGAGCCCCTTATATTAGATCTTCCGGCAACGAAACACGTGAAATCACAACTTTAGGTTACATAAACCTTTATTTGGTAAATAGTAGTTGAATTTGAGCCTGAATCGTGTAAAAAATCCACATAAAAAAGCATTCCCCCTTCAATAACAATTCGTCGGCCATCTTTAATTTTCTATATTTACGCGCGCAGCCGCTGAACAAAATGTCCGGTGAACCCGTCCCAATCCCATGACAAAATGACTGGGGTGATAACATTTAACATTTTTTTCTGTTTTTAAACACACCACTTATCACAAAAGATATTCATATGATTTTAACTGTAAACTGCTTAGGTTCAATGACAGTATAGGAGTGGGTGTAGAAGCTTGATGGATTACTACTCGTAGCTTTATATATGAATAACAGTAGCACTGATAAAGAATAAAAGAATAAAGAATTACCAATGTTTTTTTTAAATAATTGAAGATGAACAGTGTCGGCGATCAAAAGAAAAACCAAATAACAATGATAGTAAGTAAGTAAGTAAGTAAGTAAGTAAGTAAGTAAGTAAGTAAGTAAGTAAGTAAGTAAGTAAGTAAGTAAGTAAGTAAACGAGCACGCAAAAAAGTAAGTAAGTGAGTAAGTAAGTAAGTAAGTAAGTAAGTATGTAAGTTAGTGAGTGAGTGAATAAGTAAATGAGTCAGTGAGTATTAAAATAAGTACTAAAGTCGCATCGAAAAGGAATAATTTATATTAAAGTCGGAACACTTAATATTACTGTAAAGATCTAGAACCAAAGAAAGCCGTAAATTGAATTTATAAGTTTATTTACATACAGAATGAAATATACAACGATATACAATCGAATCCTTGATATTACATTAGCATTAAAGACCATATGCTGAGGTATATATAACCGCCAAAATAGGCGGTACCTTTCAAACAAACCATGATATTCGAAAGTTTTTCAAAAGGTTAAAATGACTTTTTTTTTCCACAAATGAAATCAATTAGTGATACACATGTTTCAATTTGTTTTGTTTTGATGTGAAGCAAAGAAATGGGCAAGATAATATCCGTTTGAAAGATGATTGAGTAGATGAAATGCAAATTCAGAACTGATAATATAAAAAATGAAAAAAGTATCAAAAGTGACATACACGCATTTTTTCGGTTTACAAAATTAACGTTTCGGCTACACTGTGGAAGTGACTATCAAAAAAATGTACATAGTTAAATGATAAATGATAAAAATTACGAAAATGAAAAGCATTTACACAAACGTTATACTGAATATGCACTTTTTTATCTCTTTGTTTTGTTGGTTTCCAATTTGTCTTGTCAGTTTTGGAAATATTTGGTTATATGGAATACATACATGCATGATAGTTGTTGAAAGTGAAGTTACACAAAAGTACATTTATTGAGGCGATCATGTTTGCCTAGTTTGTCGCCAAATACTGTTGATGTTGTTTCAGTGATCAATTTCTCATTTTAACTACAAAACAAAAAACAACTCCATGCAGTAATATGAAAAATGAACAAGTTGTTAAAGATAAAAAAAACTTTGCAGTTACGGTCTATATCCTATCTTAGTAAACACGTTGTAAGCAGCCGAATTAGTATCTATTATTATAGAATAGTACAATTTGTCAAAACAAACACACAGTAGAACATTGGATACAAGATGCGATGATTGTTTATTCTTTCAATTTTAATTTTTAGAATTTTTTATCAAGCATTGTTACAACAATTTATATCGATTTTTCTTCTTTTTTTATTAAAATGTAAAAAAAGCTATATTAGCATAAAGTTGTGATAAAACAGTCGACATGCATTGCTCAATTTGTTTTTGTCTGTATAATTTTGAATTCAAATTTTATCTAGTCACATGCTGAGAAGAATTGAACAAATTTGGTTGTATACAAAAAGCCATCATCATTGTTAACGCAAAAAGTCAAGATGGTCTCTCATGAATTATAAATATTTTAGTTCATGTATTTTAAAATGTGAGGTAAAACACGGTCAAAATCAATGTTCTAAAAATAGATTCAACATAATGTTGTCAGAAAGCTCTTAATGCTTTAAATTAACTAAAACACAGCAAAAGTAGAATTAATAAGTATGTCATCATAACTAAGTTGGTGTATGTACTTCACAGACGTAAAAAACTAGTTTTTACTAGTGTTTGTTGTTGATAATCCCAAAGTATAAAACTCTTTTTAAGGAGATTATTCACGAAACGAAAAATATTTAATCAGATTACGTTTTTGACTCTCTTCTCTTCTCGACAGTTAAAAGGAAATGAAAGATAACAAGAATAAAAAGCAATAAACGACGATTGTAAGCTGCAATAATATGTAATTTTACTGATCAACTAAGAAGAACGGCCATAATGGTGTGGTTGTGATAACACCTTAGTTTACGCATTATACAAAACATCACTGCTTCCATTTCAAAGAAAATATGAGGACGATTCCAAAAATTCATTGCTGTGATATTCATTAATAAAAATCTACAGGTGAAATAACAAAGATTTGGCCCCACCAGCCTCGTTTTTCGTGTTTTTCGTACATTTCAAAAGCTCACAGCGCTGCAGTTATTATATATTTTATATAACATATAAAATTTAAACTGTCAAGTTACCATAAATGTTATACTCTTTTTTTAGTTTAATAAGAATTTTCGAAATATTAAATGTTTAAGTTGCTCATTCTCAGTCCCCTGCTCTTTTGATGTTTGATAGCATCAATACTCTTTTGAATCATATCTTTTAACAAAGAACCTATTAAAGGTTTCGCTTTCATCTCCATGATATACAAGTTTTAAAAATGCTCATAAAATTACTTCTTTTGAATGTACAAGTTTTCCATATCCTTGAGGGAGACATGCACAGTCCGGCAAAACATCTATAGTCTCGTAATTTTGTTACACGTCTGGACATTAAGGTAATTCCGTAGTTTTGCACTGCGCATAGTTTTGGTTTTAGAACTTTTATCATGCAATCTAGTCAAATTATGTTTGAAAGGTACTTTGAAGGAAAAAATTCGAAGAATGGCGTTATTTTTATTTATTTATTTTTTTTTTTGAGCGAGAAATCGCAACAATTTCGTACCTAGCCCTCTCGCGAAAAACCTGTTTTTTGGCAATAAAATGACGATATTTTTCACAATATTTTGCAAACTAGCTAGCACGGTGACCTATGTTTTTTATTTGATATATTTACTTGTTAAAATATCACATCAATTATATGTCAACTTGAGCATAGGTCATCGGGCTAAATTTTGAGAAATTTTCAAAAATAATTTCAGCTTAGGAATTATTTTGAATGAGTTAGTAGTTCGTGTCCACATTCGGGTATTTCCTCAATTTCTTCGAGATGAGGTATTTTTTATATTCTTTTGAACAAATTGAAGTGCAGACATTTCAACAAAACACGAATTTTTCTGTTAAAAGACAAATTACGGTGTTATTGTTCCCTTTCTCTTTTGTTTTTGAGCTGTTATCTTTTCGTTCTAAGTCACCAAAATGCATGAGCTTTAACGTCATATTGCCTAAAAACGAAGTCGGTGAACCGCGTTTTTTTATTATATTTTCTGAAAGCATTTCTCAAAATTGTTTGTTAGAACGAAGTATAAAAAAATTCATTGGGCGATTTAATCTCTACGGAATTACCTCAAGGTAATTCCGTAGAAATAAAACTGCCCGATGAATTTTTTTTATACTCGTTCTAACAAACAATTTTGAGAAAAGCTTTCAGAAAATACAATAAAAAAGGGGGATCACCGACTTCGTTTTAGTGCAATATGACGTCAAAGTTCATGTATTTTGGTGACTTGAGAACGTAAAGAAATAAGCTCAAAAATCGAAGAGAAACGGAACAAAAACACAGTAATTTGTCTTTTAAGAGCAAAATTCGCGTTTTGTTCAAATGTCTGTACTTAATTTTATTTAAAAAATATGAACAGAAGTATAAAAAATATGTGATCTTGAAGAAATTGACGAAATACCAACGTGCGCACGAGCTGCTAATTCATTCGAAAAAGTCCTAAGCTGAAAGTATTTTGGAAATTTCTCAAAAGTTAGCCCGATGACCTATGCTCAATTTTAGATATATTTGATGTTATGTTATAACAAATAATTTTATCAAATAAAATACATAGGTCACCCAGCTAGTTTCCGAGAGAGGACTGGGTCGAGTTTCAAAATTATCGCGTTTTCTCGCTCGAAAATATCGCAATTCTTCGATTTTTTTATTCAAAGTACTTTACAAACATAATTTGACTAGATTACATGATAAAAGTCCTGAAACCAAAAATTTTGAAACATGCGCAGAACTATGCGCAGTGCAAAACTACGGAATTACCTTAAAGGTGATTTTTGCGGTAAACGTTAGGTCCATTATTATTATGCTGTATATTGTTCGATGTTAAGATTCTAAGATACACATAAATCTAAAAAAGAATAACATTTCATTCTCAGTGTGTTAATAGACGATTATCTCAGGCTTCCGACATTCATCTTGCATTGGACAGCAAATAGTCAACATTACAACTAACTAAATCGCTCGCCGCAAATAGTCAACATTACAACTAACTAAATCACTCGGCAGCTGCCTCCAATCATGACTATAAAACGACTAAAAGGACGCAAAGACTTCACGCGCTGTAGAAAATTTTTACACATGCAGAAATCAGTAATAGTCGCTGACAATTGCTAATAATTATCGTTTTTAGCACATTTTTTTGCTGAGGTAAGTTTAACGACTGCTTATCTTCACTGTTTTCTAAAAAAAAACAATATAACACTGCTTTATTTTATCATGCAATTTTGTAACTATTCTTTCATGTAAAATTTGCTAAGCAGAAAAAAAGGAATTAAGAAGCAAAGAACTAGAGTCAAATTTTCTCGAGTCTCGATATAAATGCTTTTATGGCATTTCTAGTCCCGCTGTTTTTGGAGAAAATGCACTTACTCATATTTGTATATTACGAAGATTATAATTAGGGTTTTCTAAACATCAGATAATTACAGATAGTCATTTATTTGTAGAATGCATATGAAGCAGCAAATTCGTTTACTATCAACTGAAACTCGATCCAAACATATGTAAATTGTTTCTTGGGAAATAATTGTCTGACGTTTCGTATCACTTTCCGTTATATCAGATTTAGTTAAATTGAATGACAATAACCTTTATTTATATAACGTGCATATATCCTATATTCATGTCATTTAACATTGTCACAAAAAAAATTACAGAAAATATGTTCGAATAAACGTATGATTGAGGAAAAAAATTTGTAATTTTTTTTGAATATCAATGATAATTTTGAATAAACATATTAGATATGATTGCTAATGTAGATAAATGCAATTAAATATAGATAACTATAAATAAATACAATTACTACTGACTTTGCAGCATCATCAATTACATTAATAATCCATTAGCCTCATTCAGTAATTTTGGCTTCATTTAGGATCGAAGAGTTACACGTATGCACCAATTAGGCAAATGTGTAGCGCTTTGGCAAGGACTGGCACATCCTATCGTAACCATACATTAACCTTATACAATTGTTCTTGTTCGTGGTTTCAGTTTTTTTATTTTTTAGAATGATATGGATAATTCTAGAATTCGATAGTTTTGCTAATTTAAGTGCAGCATCACCATTTATAAAATACGCTTTGATAAAATGAAAGTTAAAAAAGCAAAAATGATATTTGAAACTATTATTTCTATTTTGTATTGATTTTAATTTTCAATTTTTGAAACTGTTATTCCTTATTTTTATTGATTTTATTTTTCAACAGCAGTTAGAATGGCTTTCGTATGAGTTGGACACAGATCCGTGTCGTATCGTAACCGTAGTTTCTATGCCAAACATTCGAATCACCTGCCGTATCGTATGGTTATCGTGGACGTACCATTTCCCAATCGTCCGAAAACGACTCTAACTGTTTTTCACCTTTTTTACTGCCTCTGATATCATCCTGGTTGAAATTAGTCCTCTGTATTTCTTTTGTTCTTCCTCAGTATTATGATATAATGCATCTCCACCTTTTGGTATTCCAACTAATAAAAAAAACTGTTGATCAAAAAGTCAATGCAAAGAGAAAAATGAAGTTATTACTAAGGGGTGAAGGGGCTGTTTATGTGGAGTGGGCTAGCCCAGTTTAGCGGGCTGGTTTCCTTTCTTTTTAGGCTCTGGTACTTGAACACAAAAGAAACCAGCCCGCTAAACCGGGCTGGTTCTCTCCACGTAAACAGCCCTCTAAAAGAAAAAGACCTTCCATTTAATTTTGTTCATTTATTTTTAGTTCAGTTCGGTCAAATTGATTAACTACGAAAAAAAATTTCATTTCAGACGGAAGCAAACGGAAGTCGAAATGATCTAAAATGTATCTTTTCAAATGAATGTTAAATAAACCAATACATTTAATTCAGGATATATAACACAAACCACCATTTTCGAAGAAAAGATAAGCACAAAATAATTAGAAAATCATCAGGGTTTTAAACGAATTCCATCTTTCAGATAAATTGAAAAACGAAATATAGAGTCCTGCGTAAAAATAAGTGTTTTGGCTAGTTGAAGGCTGAAATTCTTTACATTGTTCGAAGCAGGAGCCATGTTTTTCCTCGAGTTGATTTTTGGCGCGCGTGGAGTTTTCAGCGTCATTTGCTCGCGGGCACAGGTTATATTGTTCAAATAGGATAGGATCGTACGATACATGTTGTGCTTCAGTAATATATAGAGAGAGAGCATTCGGGGAACTGTACTCAACACATTCAATCATGAGGAGCCCATATCGGCCATAAAAGGACAATTGTCTGTTCGCAGTCTATTCATCATTACTCAATCACATCTTGGGGCCGGGTGTTGAATCAATTTGTTATCGCTTTGGACTCAGAATCGGGTTTTTTTTTTTCGCTTTATTTACCTTTTTTGAAATCTGGGAATTGGCATCTCTCCATTTTTTCGTTGAGATTAGGATAAAAATACTTAGCATTACTAAATGAGATTGAGCTCGAACTGATGGAATAATATATGTTATGCGCAAAAATATATATTTGCACTGATAAAATAGTCATTGTACATACGTTATTTTGTCAATGCTTAGAGTGTGATTTTCAGATCAAGAATTGGGTTTTGGAAAGAAATGAGGATGAAAATCGGGCTTTGATGCCGGCCCCTTCTGTGACTTGTGTGTGGTGGCCATATGATAAGAAAGTCATAGATATTTTTAAAAGCCAAACTTTTTTTCTAACATAAGAACATTAAGAATAGAACCAAGACGACTTTGTGTCAAACATCAGTCAACAAACGAATATCCAAGCAAACAAACAAGCAATTGAAATGCCATCACAATAAAATTTAAAAAATATCGTACAAACAAATAATCAAATTTTTGGAATTTTTAAAAACGATAAAAGGAGATCGAGTTACCGGCCTGTAATGACTGATTTTTTTTGTCCTGTTCATCAAAATTATTTATTGAAAACTAATCTAATACATGTCATCAACAACCCTCAGTTGCTATGAAGTCGAATATTTATTTTGAATTGCCAACTACTGAGATGTACATTACATTTTAACCCCCTTGAGAGTTATTCTCACTTTCCTTAATTTTAATGATTCTTTGCACTGACTCATTTGCATAAAGTGAATCAGTTTTACCATTTGCACATGAGAGACAAGTTTTTAGTTTCAACAATTGAACACAACTGGACGAAAATCCAATATTAAAAAAGGTTTTGGAAAAAAAAACAAAGTGCATGGGCTTACTTGTTACAGTCCACTTGGAAAGTTATCTACGATTTGAAGGTAAATAATTGTCATGAGTGATTGCTACGTTAACAATTTGACTGTCAAAAGGTTTTTTTTAGATAAAATGTACATTTAACTATCTTAAAATGTTACTAGGGCTGCTTCCAAGAATTTCCAACCATAAAAACAAAAGAAAAAAAAACGTTTTTTTTTGTTGTTGACTGTTTGGGCTGATATCAACGGAAGCACATTGGAGTACAGTCAAAATCATGTTGGACTTATCCGATAAAAGGAATGAGATGTCGAATGCTGGAGAAATGGATTTTCTAGATTTCCATGGCCAGAAATTTCGGACATTGAGCCCGCGATCGCAAAGCGGAGTTCCCCAATCGAACTACTTTGATATTACATTAAAAAATATATAAAATGTATGTGAGACGAGAAGATTCATGTAAATAAAACCTTGGGGATAATTTTTTTTCATTTTGCCAAGTTTGAATTGAATTCTATATCTAATTGCTATCTCACACAAACTATAAAAAAAGTCAAACTTGATGGACTTACTTTTCCTTTCCATGTCATTAATTTTGCCATTCGCTATCGCCGATCTTCCTAACATCTACCTTAGAATAGCCAGAAGTACCCATACTTTTTCACTTGGTTCCAAAAAATCCTTGACTAATTTTTAATTTGCCAAGTTCGATCTAAGTAGAGTAATGTTTCCTTTATTCACTTTCGAAGAAATTTGAATTCTTTAGCATCGACAAAGTTTTCCATTTTGCAGTCGAAGTTTTTCATTTTTCTTGTAATTTGTTATAATTATGGTAATAAACTTATTAAATCATTGTGTTATCAAGCAAAATAAAGCTTAAATACTGTGTGCAAAAATAGCAGAACAAATTTTATTTATTAAGAGCATTTATAGGGAACTTCAACAATATACAACAGTAAATTACAGAATTCAAAATTAGAATGTGATGTAACTTAGTAGTTGCAAGAAAATGTATAACTTTCAAAATTAACTTGATATTAAACAAAATAATACTATATGGATTAGCTTATTTCGTTGAATATTACTTATTGAGTCTGCTGTTAAGTTCCCATGAACAAAACTGCAAGGGCCAATCTTTTCACTTTACAAGAAATTGCTCCTCCGGTAACGAATATTTTGGAATTTTATTAATCGGGGGATCGGTAAGCCAAGTCTATAAAGTTTGACATGCAACAAAACATCGAACGATAAAAGATCACTCACCTTATTTATTGTTCTTTTAGAGATTATTCTTTCAACTTCAAAATAATTTGGATATGTTTTACTTTACTTTTACTCTTCCTGTTTTCATGTAAAATAACCGACGAAATGTTGTTTAATTGCTGATAGTAACCATCGTCATAGCGTTCTCTCTGAGGGTCGCCATATTGTTATCTATCTCGGATGGGGAATTCCGCTGACCTAACCGCGGGCGCAAAATTACCGCAATTTCTGGCCATGCATTTCTATTCTTTAAGGAAAGTTTAGCAAACTTTGTCGTGTATTTTAGAAATCTTTTCAACTTATCGTCAAATATAAAATTCACAACTCGTAATTACTAGATTTGAATGTGCAAATGGTTGATGTTTAACACCCACTTACTGAAAGTGAACAAATTAAAGACCTTGTTTTGGATAACGGTTTTTTTTATATATCTGCTCCACATTCTTTTTTTCAGAAAAAAAATCCTCAATAATTGTCATATACATATGAAATCTAAGTATTTTTTTGTTTGTTTGTATGTTTGTTTGTTTTAATTCAAGAGACAATAACTTTAAAAGGCTTCTTTCTTCTGCAATCGCGGCCTACCCAAAGCAATTTAAAATGGTTTCTTCAATTGTACATGTGATCTTCTGTTATATAAAAATAAAGAAATATTTTTGTTATCCTGATGTGCGATGTGGACTGCGCCAATTTATAAACCTTTTTTGTAATGTTGTATGTTTTTTCATGCTATATAGCTATGCTATATATTATAACTTAATGTTTATATACAACGGATAGCGAATGGTAAATGCGATTTATCTTTTTTAGCACGTAACCATCGTTTCTTTTACCGTTAAGTTTTTTGGAAACTGAGAATGTTTCGATTTTCTCATTTGATTAACCGATTTCTCAACCCTTTCATAAATCATATAGTAATCTTTACTGTGTGAACAATACTTACTCTTCCGTAATTTCAATATTCTGTTATACAATGAAAAATACAAATAAACATAAATTCTATCAAATAGGGTAAACGTGTATGATAATAATATTCCATTTTATAATGTTTATTACACTGAAATCCAAATACTTCCTAAGCCTCCCATGCGGATTACTGTCGATAGCATGCAACTTTATTTTCAACACAGATAACGGTCAGTAAGATAAACACTCTGTAGAATCCATTATAAATATTTTACAGAAAAGAAAAAGCTAATAATTTTTATGCCAAACAAGACACAAAATGACCAGACTTGTGCGTCATATATTCGTTTTTATACTATAATACGTTGTATATTGAAGTTCATTTATTTATTATTGACACGGGTGAAAAATGCACTACGCAAACTCGGGAAATGGTGTTGTCATTGCTCGGTTTTTTAATATTTTGATTCATGAAAAAAGCTGATTTCTTTTTCGAAAAACCTTAAAGGCCGGTACACACTAGGCGACAAGTCGCAGCGACTTGTCCCCGCGACAGGTCGCAGCGACATTTTCCGCCCGTGTGTACTAAGTATTTTTAGTGAAAATTGTTGTCGCTGCAACAGAATTTTGTCGCTGCGACTTACCGCATGAAATCTAACCGGTTGGATTGTTGACCTAGTGCACACTGAAGCGACATGTCGCGGGAACAACGCCTAGTGTGTACCGACCTTAAAAACGTCGCAAATTCTGATTTTGATCATATTGATCTTTTTTTTCTTTTTTTTTTGTACTTTTGTGCGGACTCTCTTGCAAGGCCGTCTTGTACGACTGACTGAAACAATTCTCGTGATGACATGGTCCTTTACACTTGACCTTTCGCTCCTTTTTAGTTTTATTATAATTTTTCAAGTCTTTTTTTTTATTGGGAAGCACTGTGTTATAGAAGGAAATACTAAATACCCGCGTGTTCCCGAGAAAGACACCATTTCCCAAGGGTGCGCAGTACGTTTTTCACCCGTGTGTTTATGATTTCTTTCGGAAAGGATGGATGGATAGATGGTGTTACTCTGGAGTCACCGTGTAAAACAAGAAGTTAAAAACTTGACTGACTGTAGACTCATCTACTTTTCAATCAAACTTTCCCTTTTATGAATTTTGTCTGTGTGCTAAGATCTTTTGATCATGTTATCATTATCATTATCATTTTTATTTATTTTATTATTTTTTGGGGTGTGTCTGTTTTCCCCATAACTGAATTATTCTTGGTCATGTAGGCAACTTTTTAGCAATCAGCAAGTACTACTGTGGAATCCAAACCATAACTACATGAACTGCATGTAGCTGTATGTATTTAAAAGCGGTGTAGTCCTACTGCAATTATCTTGTGTGTGGTGTCCCTGTGTAAAGGAATGTATTTGAAGTTTTATAGGTACTCCCCATGTAGTAAACAAACTTTCTCAATCTAATCTTGTACTTAGTTGGATCAAGCATAATGTGAATCAATCATAACGTACTGAATTTACTGAGAAGTGCAGATGTAGAAGGACGCAGAAGAATTGAAAGACTAACGATTTAAAACTGTTTTAGACGAACTGATTTAATGACAAATGTCTATAGATCTGCTCTTTTACTACTGAAAAATAATCTCATAAAAGTTAAAACTTTCATCATTTTATTTTATTTTTTCATTTACTTCTGTTGAAATCGATCTATCAATTTTTTTAATTATTTCATTGTTGTTTAAATTTGCTGTTCTGTTTTGTGAAAATGCCAGTATATATAACCATGATAATGAAGGCAATCAGTGTTGCAATGACCACAGTTCTACGCATGTTTCTAAATTTAGAGTTTTGACATTTTTTATCATCAATTTATCCCGAGTTGAAAAACAATTCAAAGCGAATACATATGAAAACTTTGAATCTTTCTCTTTGCTCTATGCTAAAGCAGTATAGTTTTGCTTTAAATATTTCGAAATCGTTCGTGTACATCGATAGCAAAATTGTATAGCCATGCAGATGTCTCAGTATTCAGATATAATGAAAGTGGTTTGTTCAAAGCATCTCTCGGGCTGCGAAAAATTCTAACCCTTTGTTTATTTTTTTCTTCATATCGCTTCGTTATTGAGTCCTTGCTAAACCTATTCGCTTTAAATTGAAGCGCAAATCATAAAGAGTAATTTTAAACTTTTAAATATCTTGCGATGACTGAGCTCAGTAGACTACTATAGTGTCTAATATTATACATCCAATTTACCGATATTAAAAAAACAATGGGTGTAAATAATGATATTTCTCGTTAAAATCCAATACAGTGACTATATTTTTATATTCTGAACGAAAAACTCTCTGCGTCACTTTCTCAAAATTCCATGGCTTGTTTTATTTCAGATACGCAATATAAACTTTTGAAAAAGAAGATTTATACTCTTGAGGCCATTATCTACTCAAGTTATTTATCTCAAAAGTGATGTCCTATTTCCTTTGCAGTGAATTCTCTCTTTTATAAAATTGAGAAGTGCTTAGTTTGTTGATAGTATATGTTCACCTCGGCAAAAAGATAAGAGTGCCACTGAATTGACTTCCCAAAGGAAATCTGTCATAGTGTATAGACTGGTAATTCAGACTTTTGATCATATCACAGTCAGATTTGTTTGAAGCCAAATGTTGAAGATAACAATGCGATAGCAAAAAAAAAAAAAAAAAAAAACATCCAAGACCCATATTAGGCATACACTGCCTTAATTTCATATAATAACCAGAACTTAAACTTATAATAACCAGGATTTAAACTTCAATAAAAAAAAACTTGAATTTCCGGGCGATTTAAACGGACGCTCAACAAACCGAATAAAAAACTAAATCTCTTTTAACGTCATACTTTTTAATGTGACTATTGTATGGTTAATTAAGTGGTGCTTCATGATTTTTAGCTAAAAGCTTGAACGGATGATGGATTATAGTGTCATTGGATGAGATTATGTTATTGTTAAAATGTTTGGTCTTTCGGAAGATGGTTTTAAAGTAAATACATGTGTAAATACTTATTATTTAACATCACGTCCATCAACGACAAAAAAGCTCACTTTGGTCGCAGTACTGAATGCATAGTTAGAGCCTTTAGTTAGTGCCCTCGAGATTCATGAGATCGATCCAACTGGACATGGCACCTCCACTAAAAAGAGTAAAGACCAATCACTGATGAGTTGCCTGTTTCAAAACAAAAATATTTGGAAATCGTCGTTTACTGAATCCAGGTACATTATAAGGAAATAAGGATATTTAATATTTATCTTTCGTAAGGTTACTAGTAGCTGTTTTTTTTTTTTTTTTTTTCAATTGTCAAGAAAAAAAAACTTGTATTACGATGCATTCATACAACGGTTCAGAGTTAGTTAAACTGTCCCTTAATCTAGTTCAATCAACAGTGCTGTGCCCCAGAGGTTCAATAAATCAAATCAATGTAATGAAAGACAACAATTCAAATTTTTAACGTTAAGAGTATTACCTACTGGATATAAGATACCGACAAGAGAGAAAGAGAGAAAGATGATAAGCGCGAAGTCAAAAGAAAGTTAACATGCAGGAAAAATGAATTTTATAAGAGAACAAAATGCATAGAGTATCAAAGGAAGGCGGATCTGGATTATTACTGCTATAAGGAACGATATCAATTTTAAGAAAGGCTCATTAGCGTATTACAAATTAAAAGAAGTACGAAAAACGAATCAAAACAATTTGTGCATTGACAAAACTAAAGAAAAAAACGAAAATTGTCAGTCTCCCTCAGTTACTGGAGTTGAGCGGTGTGTTTTCTTTTATGTGTCTATCAGTTACCACTTTCAATTGATATTAGGATTGTACTTCAATGTCTATAACATATACACAAGTATCGCATTTGCAAATGCGCACAAAACATTGACTATTCGTTCTTTAGATGTAAAAGAAAGATAGATTGCTCCTTGAGACTTGGAATGAAACATCTTTAATTCCATCAGCTTCTTAGCAGGCTCTTTGCTCTAAAAGCTCTAAAAGGCTACTAAAGCAAGTCTACACTTAAGCTAAAAAAATAAAGGTTCAGTACTACCTTAAGGTTCTTTTCCTGCAAAGGGAAAGGGCTTTATTTCCTATACTAAAGGTAGTATCAGACACTTTGTACTACGCATCCAGCTCGCGCATGTTGATTTGAATAAAATTTCCTAAGCAGCTAAAATGAAACCACACGTTAGAAGCAAAATTACACCATTTGCAGACTCCCCCCCCCCCCGAAAATAAATTAAAACGTTTCATTTGGGCCTAAATAGTAGGTAGCGCCCAACACCTCGCGGTTCAAACATGGAAACTCTTTTAGCTTATACAAATTGTATCCTTAAAAAAGATTGTCCCAACTTTCAACATTTTTTTATAATGCCACATGCATGCATATAATAGTGCCGAATGCAATTTATCGATTGTAAGAAGGTTTGTAAATATCATATTATTTTTAGATTGACTCGGATGCACTACTCAGAATGAGTACGTGCCAATTTTCATCATTTAGTCGTCACTGAATATAGTGACAATGAAGTTTTACTAATAGTCAAGAATACCATCTGGGATATTCACACTATGTAAACCACAGGCATCCCAAGCTCATTATCTGTCAACATTTATAAAAAAATCATTTCAGTTCATTTCAGTGTTAAACTTGAAATAAATCAAGAATACAAATCAAGGTCATTAGAGAAGTCTCAATAAATACAAAAAAGCCTTTTTTTAATTTTATCCCTCCCCCATTCTAAAAATAACCCATGCTTAAAAAAAGGCTTTTTGATTTATTTCAAGTTGAACACAGAAATATTTTTTTGTAAGTATTGACAGATAATGAGCTTGGGCTGCCTGTGTGTAAACTATCAGAAAATGAGTGAGTGTCAGCTTTGTGGAAACTGACTATTGCATTAGGAATATTCATCTTACGTCAGCGTGTCTATGGTAACATATAGTAACTAATCATCGAAATATTCACTACAATGTTATTCATGTGCACCTCATCGTTAATCGAGTGTCTGCTCCACGAGGATAAGGAAATTGATAAAAACTTGCTGGAGAGTTGGTACGTATTTTTGCCTCTTTCTTTAAAACTCGTAGATTTTGGTTCCTTTGGACCCTGACTAAGAGTAAGTGAAAGGACGCATCTATGGGGCGGTAGTCTAGTAACCTGAGTTGACAGCGGAGTTCTTCCTTCGAACTTTTATTTTTCTTTTCGATTTGGGGGTTTTAATTTTTGTTCGTGCGATAAAACCAGATCAGTACACGGCATCATGATAATCATGAAAAGACCGTGAGAATTGTTAGTCGTTTCTATCCTCAGTGTGACTTTTTCATGTGCGCAGGTGATATATCTCTCACACGACAATTTTGTCTTAAATACTATCATGGAATTTAAAATGATAAACTTTAATGATAAACGACCGATTCATATTATGGGAGAAATGAGTAGCGTAGGAATACCATATTCAATAGCATTTTTAAGTGTGATAATCAATTGATTTGGCAATGTATATAAAGTCCCGCTATTAAAATTCTAGAATACTTTCAGCATGGATTGCAAATATTAATAAAGGTATCGGAGGACCTTAAAAACCGATGTTTTAAAATGTCTTATAGCGCGCACACTACTATAGTTACTAATATAGAAGTATATATTTTCTTGCAGCTGAATAAATGTAGTTGACAATAGTATAAAAATTGTTTTGATGTGATCTATTGATTATATTTAAGTGAGTGTTTTATGATTTTTGACCGCCTCTTTTCGTGGAGTTCCAGGAACACAGGATTACTTTGCACAAACTAACAAATTACATTATCACTCAGAGGAAAGTCCAAAAACCAAAAACGGTAGGTGTCTCATTTCTAAAAATTTTTTTTATTAACGCTTTCTTTGCAAAAATATTCGTTTTTAAAGTTGAAAATCGTCATTTTTAGCTTTGTTGGGCATAAATCGGTACTAATTCACAAACGCGGCAAGATATCAAAAAACTGAGACACCGGTTTTTTTTCGACATGCGAAGCTACATCAATGCAAAATTTCAGCACAATCGATTGAAATTCCATGTTCCTAGAACTTCGAGAAAAGAGGCGGTCGAAAATCACTAAACAATTATCTGAAAAATAAGAATTAATTTAATCACAATAATTTTTATACCATTGTATTCTCCTTTTCTTGAGCTTCACCTTATATTAAATTTGGTATTTGGAGTAAAAAAAAACAATAATAATAACAATAATAATAATAATAAAAACTATTCATTCACGTAAGCTGCTTCAGAAATAAATATTTGCTAACGTAGTACAATGAAAACTAAATGCCATTTATTGTATTACTATATTATTTATTGTATATAATTAAAGAATAAATGAATGAAAGAATAAACAAAAACATGGATAAATAAACAAATAAACA